>LQNS02278070.1:13072281-13100194 GCA_001587735.2 Parhyale hawaiensis
ATGAGAGCGAGGCACAGTTATGTGAGTGATAATGAGAGCGAAACAGAAAAAGCTGAGTGTTAATGAGAGCGGTAAACAATCGGAGCTATTCTGAAAACTACAAACGATCATTTAAATTATAGAGATCTGCAACAAATAATTTGAATGTTAATGGTAGCTACAAATAACCATCTGAATGACGATGAGAGCGGCACACAATTATCTGAGTCCTAATGATTTAGTAAGTTATCATTTGATTGATAGTGAGAGCGGAAAACAATCGTCTGAGTACTAATGCTATATTATATTGCTATATTATGTGAGTTGTAGTGAGAACGGCACGCAGTTATCTGAGTGCTAATGAGAGCGGCAATCATTTGAGTGCTAATGAGAAGGGTACAAGATCTGAGCGATAGTGAAAGTTGCAAAGACTAATCTGAATGATAACAAGAAGGGTAAACAAAATGAGTGATAAATAGAAGGCCTCGTGGCGTAATACCAGCACCCGCGTTGGGAATAAATTCAACACCACAATTTAATTTTTTATGGTCAGCTAACTCTAGATTTTTGGCATGTTTCACGTCTCATTCAGCTCACCTGACTGTCTAGAAGCCTAAAAAAATTATTACTATGACCCCAACTCCTTTTGCTTCTTTGGGTGGACAGACAACAAAATTCATCACCGTCATTTTTGATGGCCAGCTAATTCTAGTGTTTTTGAAATTGTTTCCATCTAAGTCAACCCACCTGACTCTCTGCAAAATATTATAAACATTACTCAACTCCTTCTCCCTCTTTTTGGGTGGACAGGAAAATTTACAAATAAGTATACAAATATATATTTAAATCTTCAGAGCGAAATTATTTTTACCGCTCATCGTTTCGCTCGCGGGAGATAACGAGAGGAGCCTGCAAATATTTGAGTGCTGATGAGAACTGCAAATAATCATCTAAATGATGATGAGAGTGGCAAGCATTTATCTGTCAGATAATGTGAGTGGCAAGCATGTATTTGAGTGATGATGAGAGTTCCAAACAATCATCTCAGTGATAATTATTGAAGTGGCAAGCAATTATCTGACTGATGATGAGAGCGGAAAACAATTATCTCAGTACAAATATGAGCGACAACCAATTAACCGAGTGATAATGAGAGCGGTGAGCAATTATTTGAATGATGAGAGTAAAGCAATTTCATCTCATTGATATTAAGGGCGAGATGGAATGCTCATTTGAGTGCCCGTTATTGAAGAGAAAATTTTGGCTCGTATCAAAATAATAGAAACGACGCAAATATCCTGAAACGATCGAGCCATCAACTTTATAAAAGATGTTTTTCGGTATAACAAGTAACTAATCAGCGGCATTCTCTTCAAAACAGTAATTTTCAATATGTATTAGCAGTGGAAAAAACGGCAAGGGTCTTTATTTTAATATAAATTGCCACGATGTGCATTAGTGATATTGATATTAAATATGCTTTCTATATGACGTGCATATTGGCTGGTAGACAGTTGACTGAACGTTGCTCTGATTACTGACCGTTGGGGGTTGAAGATTGTGTTGAATTTTGGTTGAACGTTGCTCTTTACATTGGGCATCGTTAGCTGTAAATGGCTAAAGTGCGGTTAAACATTGCTTTGAACGTTGATGGTAGAATGATGGAAAAACTTTGATGGTTAATGAACATTGGTGTTCCAGAGGTCGGCATCTCTGATTATATTACGATGGCAAAATCAATGGTACGATTGCCATCGCCATCGTTCTTACAAAGACAAAACCATCTCTCCTTCGGCATCGGAACCAAAAATAGCCAATTTTCATCGGCGATGACCTACGATGGAATAACCGTCGGCGATGGCCATCGTAGGGCGTCACAAATTTTATATGCTAGAACAGTGCCAAAATAAGACTCCGCCAGAAATGTACATGTTTAAGCTTGCCGAAAATTCCCCAAAACATTGTTGGGACACTGACATCGCACGTCGCATTCACTGCAACACGTGTAACACTGTGAGGGTAACGCTGACGTTTGATTGTAACACGCCTCTGGGCTCCCAGGGGAAACTGCACAAATCTATCTTTGTAGTAGCCTATTCATTAACTTCCACTAACTTGGTACACAGCGCAAAATAAGTCACACTCAAGCATATCACTGCACATCATGGGTTATTTTATAAATAAATGTATCACTTTTAAAGGATGGGATAGAAGAAGAAAGACGAAATAAACCTTAAGGATGAGAAACTAGAAGAAAGACCGGAAGAAATAGAAAGATATGTGTATGCGAGGGGCACTGCAATTTTGTGAGGCTCAGCGGCCGGCAGCTAATTTATCTGGAAAAAATTCCTCCTCTACAATGTAGGGGTTGAGAACTGCAGCAACGCCCCTCTTTATTTTAACGTTACTAAAGAAAATGAATTTTCAAAATCGTAAGACCGATTTTCGGTAGTTTTAGCCTTATTTCATTATTTCATCGCCATCGGAAGTACAACTGATGACGATGTCCATCGTTTGCCATCGCCGATGGCATGTTCTGTCATTTCATCAGACTATTACTTCCGCATAACACCTTCACCGATGGCTCGTCTCTTAAGGGTTAAAACAATCCAATTTCATGGAACGGGCTGATATCTCCATTTTACGAAACGATATTCAGTTTTTGGAAGTCTCAAGGGTAACTGATTAAGGGTCTGCGCATTTTACGAAGCAATATTCAGTTTTCAGAAGTTTCAAGGGTAACTAATTAAGGGTCTGCGCCTGAATTGGACTTGAAAGGTCGAAGCCCTTCTTTCTGTGAGGATGAGTCCTTTCTCTCCGGACCTTTCTGATCAACCCTCTCTCAGTCACACAAAGGCCACGATTCGGTCTTGACCGAATATGAGTCGAACGAATTGATAATCTTTCCTATCAGTCACCTTTTTCTCATGTCCTAGTCAGCCACTGATCTTTCGGCGAGTAGTCTTTGGCTGGACCCACTTTGGGGACGCAAGTTTCCTTGCCTCTCTTCGACTTCCTCCCCCCCCCTCCCTCCCGCCCATTGCCCAAGCCGTCTTCCGAGCCAAGCAGGTACTGCGATATCGCGATATCTTGATGATGGCAATGAACAACAACTACAACAACACATAGGAAGCAAGAAGCTGTGTGCACTGGTACTTCTAAATGATTGAAGAACCAAGTGAAACAAACAGTTTGTCTTTAAGTTTTAAAAATGAACTAATTCTTACACTCGGTTTTAATATTACATGAGTCTGAATATGTGGATGGAATCTTTTCAGAAGCAAATTAATCTTCTTTATTAGATTGCAGCTTCCAAATCCCTAAAATGGTTATCTGAAATATATATTTTTTTTTTTCGTTCAGCTGTTGGGTAAAATGGCCTTCTATAGTATATTTTGTTGAGAGTCTTGAGACATAGTTTCCAAATTAGTTCAGGAGGAAATAAATTTTGCATTAAAAATTTTCTGAGTGGATCAAGTTTTAAATCAAAATGAGACAAATCAGAGCAAACACGGAAGCCTGAACAAGCTTGCAGTTAATTAAATTTGTCTTAAAATAAGAAGGTATAAAAGAATATATATCAACACGAGACCTGTGAACGTTATTTTTTTAAGACAAAAGATGTAAGAATCCATTGTTTTTCTCGATTATTTTATCTGGAAAATTTAATGCCAAGCTTCCCATTGACTTTAGTTTCAATAGTGTATTGAACAGCTGGCCCTTAGGAATTCAAGTATTCTAAAAATTTCGTAACATGGAATGGATTATCGAACGTGTCTTTAATGTACCTGTCGTTAAGTATTGGTTTAAAATCGGATGGACAGTTCTTTAGCAAGTTACTATCGTGAAAACGATGAAAAACGTTCGCGAGTATTGGACCAATGGAATTTTCCATTGTTATGCCATTTATCTAAGGGCAATTAACCGACAAAAGAAATAATACATAAATAACATCGAACGCAAGTACCTTGATGAATTCAGACATTGAGAAAGAGAGAAAACAGAATGTTGGTTTCGGTAGAGTTAATTTCCGGTGATATTGATTGTCTCTTGTAGAGAGATGTCAGTGAATAAAAGTTGGTATCAAAGCTCGCCATGATGAAGCCATCAAAGCACTGCGCATTGGAAATTTCATTAGCAGAACAAAAAGAGTCATTGTCAGGGAATTCATAACTTGGGATTGGAGCAATTAATGGAACCAAGACAATGGCAATTTCAAACCCACAAGTGCCAATATATTATGGAATTGGCATTATTGGGTATTTCTTTCACAAGAGGACGGCGAACTACTACTTTCAAAAGTATATATTTTTTTATCATTGCCTTGGGGCTGGAATAAAATACCAATTGAGGACTTTAGACATTGACAGTCCTGCCATCAATTCGACTGGAAACACTTGGAACCAATTTTTATCCATAAGCAATACCTTAGCCTAAGCGATTATACTGTTCTATTGAGATTTTTACTTTAAACTGACAGATTTCTGAGGATAGTATATATTTTCAAGTAGGGTAATCAAATCTAAGATGCTCTTTGCTTTGTGGAATTTCAAAATATCTAATCACTCTTTTCCTGAAAACGATTCAAGACGAATAGAAAGTTTGGCTTAAATAATATGTCAATTATATGAAAAATTTCTTTAATATAGGTTCTTGTTATACTGTTAAGAATCAACTACATTTTATGAAGAGGCAGTGAATTTTCGAAGTTATACTGCGAATGTTCAACTGCATTGTGTAACCAGGGGTAACGGGCGCTACTTCACACGGCGTCTTTTTTGATACTTCGTTCAACGTGACAAAAACATTATGGGTTTCATTGTTCAGTGACTCACACTTGTGACGTGCATGAAACACAAAAAATGTAAAGGAACTACCAAACGAACCGCAAAATTTGAGTACCGTGGGAGCTAAGGACGTCCTTGAGAGCTATTTTACATCAATTGACTGATAAATTAGCCAGTAAATTTGGGTGCATCCGTGATATGAAGCTAGAGAAGACTGATCTTGCAATTTTACTTTGACGTTGCAAGGAAGTGTCTTAATGCGCAAGCTACTGAAGTTCCAGAAAGAATTATAACGTAAAAGTTACAGTATTTGTAGGCAACAAGGAGCAGAACTCCAGAGTAATGCAAATAATCTTAGTTTATGAAGAGTCTCTGCTACGAACTTTCTCGTCACGCGAAATAGAGGTGATGCTCACACTATAGACCGCAACAGTACTCGACTCTTAGGTCTAACGCTGGCGGTCAAAAGTCGGCAACGGAAAAACGGGATTTTCTCAAGAGCTATTCTTTGCCCCCTATCTAATACTGAAGAAAAAATTCCTGGGTACCTAAGTTTTGCTAGCGGAGAAGGTATCTTGGATACGGCGGGGACGCACTTGGGCGCTTGCCTGCATGACCGTGTCTGGACATGTTCATAATAGCTCTTGAGAAAATCCAATTTTTTCCATTTTGTCCGCCAGCGTCGGAGGCCACTTTTAGACCAAATAAACTGCACTATGGAGGCAATTTGGTTTGCCGAAAACAGAGTCCTGTTCTTCATTGTGGATGCCAAGTCCGAGACAGAAACTAAAAAGACTTGAAGCTTTTCAAAGATCGTTCACTGCCAAAATTCGAGGTATGCTCGAGTACGACTACCACAATCGACTTAGCTGTCTACAATTGTATTCAGTACAACGAAGATTCGATCGCTTGACAGTCATATAATATTATGTTTCAAAAATTCTTGTAGGTATCACTGTGAATGAATAATAAATAACTGAACGAATTATCTCCAGACATTCAGAACCATAGCTGGGCACGATACCGAAAAAAAAAACATATCGCGATAATCGATGATGGATATAAAAATCAGTATCGCCATAGCCGAGTCAATACTCTGTAATAAATCTATTGTCGAGGGCGATAAGCTATAACCGATAAATTCAAAATAGTCTACAAGCAACCAGAGATTTCACATTTTAATTTCGGAAAGAAATCCATAAATCCGACACTATGTTCGGATCCAGTATGCTCGTATATGGACTACACAATTAAACTTCGATAAAATCTTTTCCAGGCCGCAGAACGCCCTCATACAAAAAGTAAACTGTTTTCGGTGATGCAAGAAATGTGTTTATCAGCAAGAAACACAAATTCGTAGCTATATACCAACTGTGAACGACGATAATTGGAGCTTGGAATAGTAAAACTACCCAAACTTGGCTTGCATAAATTTTGCAACTTACAGTTGGCCAGTGCTCACTCATGCGTTTTTCTTTCGAATAGATATATTCCTTTCAAGTCGGTACGTTGAATTTAACAAATTTTGTGAAGGATTTATTAATTTCCCTTCAGCCTCAATTGTGAAAGAGTGGCAAATTCAAAAACATTAATGACTCCCCGTAGGAAGGTATCCATGCAATACTTCTATTACAATACATGTTCAGTACACTATAGTGTACTAGTGTACAAGGTATTGTGTGGTCTACGTCTCGTAAAGTTGAATGCACTGATGGCTTTTCAGACATTCCTTCTTGGCTGTAATAATAACTCCACTACATTTTTTGACACTGGCCTATAACTACACTCAGTAAGTAGCCTTCAGTTACCTTAATTTGAAAAATATCTGCAATGACAAATTAACAACCAGTATCATTATCCCAGTCTTAATGTCCTCAAAGCGAAATAAGTTCTATCCACGCGTCAACTTGAACATGCACAGTCCAAAGCGCTTCGAACAGCTCATTACATATTGCTTTGCTAAGACCAGGAAGGCAGGATTTACCATATGTATATTGGTTACTTGGTTCTTCATCAATGAACACACTTTTGTTAATTATTTTGCTTATGAAAGATGTTGCGCAACTACCAACGTAAAGGAACATAATATGAGCGGTCTCTGCTTCCCTGATGCTGAGCAGCGCAACATTTCTTTTGCTTCCGTGACATACAGAAAAGGTTCCATTTGTAGCAGGTACTAGTATCACTCATAAAACTATTTTTTAGCTTGGTATTATTAGTACGCAATGAAATAATTTCAGTCAATTTTTTTCGGCCGAGGAAAAACTTTTTCTCAGGAGGAAAAAATCATACTGGAAGACATATACACTGCAATGTATTTTTTGCGATGTTTGTCATCTTATTTTAATGGTGTTCTGAAACTCCGGGATTATACGGTGTAGCTCACTACAGTACCGCATTGTCACATACATGTACGAGAGCGAGAAATTTATGATGATAACTTCGTCACTAATATTAGATTATACTAGATATATAGAGTTAAGATACTTTCGTCACTAATATTAGATTATATTAGATATATAGAGTTAAAATATTTGCTGGGTTCTCGTTTAAGAAGAATACCAGATAGACCAGCGGTCAGCGGTTACGTGCACTATGGAGATAATTTGCTGCTGGCTTTCCCTTTAGCCGCTGCCTGTGACCCAACGGAAGAAACCCAGCATCGTGACTTCACACGCAAAGTAAAGAACGTCTGCAGGATTTCGTTCGAAGGCCCACAATGTGGAAGATAAAATGGGTACTCGCGTGATCCATTATCATGCTGGTTCTACGTATTTCATCAGTGTGGGTCCTGTAAAACCCCTCTCCCATCTATCACAGGGAACATTTGGTTGGATTCAACATTATGCCGGTCTTAGTAGCCCATTAATTAAATGTCGGGTATTTATAAAGGCGGGTGCACACTGATGTTAAAAATTACACGGCCGCATAATTGTACGGCCGATTGCGTTGTCGCGAACGAGGCTTTGATTCCTGCATTGTTATATCACAAATATGATTATTTAAAATACGCTTTGCACGGCAAGAAGTGATAGTCAAGGTTAAGTATGCCTCCTACTTTTACGTTAGTTAAAAGTTGCAGCGACGTATAGTTTTAGCGTAACTTGCAAACGTGGTAAGCTGCTGTAATAGCGCCAAAGTGAATGCAAACTTTGGAAGGTGAGTGACAGGGCAATTTTTCCGTTAGTGTGCACTTGCCATTATAAACCGCGACAAGTTAGCTGAATTGCAGCTGCGGATCGAAAATGAAGGTTCGATAGAGAGTTAGTGGAATTTCTCAAACTCTTACACCGGCAAAAAAATTATATTTCTTAGAGAAGTGTAACAAGCTTAAATGTTGCCGTTAAAGCGAATGTGGGATCTTGTAATTGTTTTCATTGAAGATTGAAGTGTATTTGTATATATATATGTATATATGTTTGTCTGTCCACCCAGGGAGTTTGGTGGGTTGACCTAGATGTGACCCATGCTAAAAAACTAGTCCTAGCTGGCCATGAAATATGACGGCGTTGAATTTTCCTCCACCGGGACGAATTTGGCTTCACCTCGGTAGATCGTCTCACGCCACGAGGGCTCCCATTTTTCCCATATTATTATTAAGAGATCTGCACGGGGCGGTCAGCGTGGAGCTACCCTAGTTGGACACAACATCCATATGAGAAATTAGGATTAGCTGGCCATCAAAAATAACTTCGTCGAATTTGCCCCCACCGCGGGTGATGGTCTTACGCCACGAGGCGTTCTAGTTGAATATATATCTACGTTACTAGATAGCAATTAAGACAGTGAGTATGTAGTAGACAGTTATTATTTATTTACAGTTAATATACCACTCTTCTTGACTACTCTTACCGGTTCAACTTGTTAGTTGGGACGCCACCTTTGCCAACGTTAAATCTTCTTGAATGGCTTCGAGCCTAAAAGAATAAGGTTTTCTATCTTGCTTCGGTTCTCCGGAAATGATGGAGAAGGGGCGAGGTGTGTTTTATTTCCCCGGGCACCTTTTTTAGAGCATGAGGCGAACGGGTTAAAGGAAGTTTAAGTTTATGATCCTCGGGGGAGTTTTTTCTCGCTAACACAATGGTTCGGACCTAAAGGCCGGCCATAGGAAGCTGTCCGCAGAGCCGGATGGTGAAACATGTTGGGAGACGTGCTTTAAGAATCGGAGTTTTTCTTTGTGTCGAAAAGCCGAGTCAGTACAGCTTTTGGGCAAGTAAGGAGAATGGGCTTGGTTCAGTTTTAAAATATTGTAATTTTAACTGATTAAAACAAAGGTCCAGTTTAACTTTTGGGCTAGTGAGGAGAATGGGCTTGGTTCCCTTTTCAAATAAAAAAATGCTTACTAAATAAATAAAAAGGTCAGTATAGCTTTTGGGTTAGTGAGGAGAATGGGCATGGTTTACTTTCAAAATACTTTAATTTTAACTGACATAAAGTGACCTTTAAATCCTAAAATAAAAGCTGAAGTCTGTAAAGACAAACTAATGTTTCGTTGCTTTCAAGCGCAATAATGTCTGAATAATGCTCTGTGAAGCACTCTGAACGTTCTAGGATAAAAGAATTATTGTTTCTGATTACTCTAAGATAAAAATATAGGAAGTAAGGGAATTACCCAATTTCCGAACTAACTCAATTTCCGAACAAGCAGTTAAATTTGATAGATGAAAATAATAATCCCATCAAATAATAAGTGCTTGTTTGGAAATAGAATTAGTTCGGCAATTGAGTAATTCCCATACCTAGTTTTTTTTTCAATAAGGTGATAAAAATATTAGCTTCGATATTTCCTCTATTGAACAAACGGTAAAATAGGCGCCAAATCACCCTATTATATTCAGGCTGTGTTATTCTGTTACAAGGATTTTTCGTTCTATTGTATTCCTACTGTTGAAAACCCATGGTAGCGATGCAGCACAGCCTGATTAAAATAGGGTTAAAAGGGATACAATTTTTCTTCATAACAATTTGTATCGGAAATAATTATTCTAACGGTGGCTAAGTTTGGGATGCAAGGTTGTGCTGTATCTATTGGACGGTCAATTTCAAGAGCACTAAAACCAGGCAAAATTTGACCGGTGGTATGAATGTGACTCGCACGAGGGTTACTACTCATTATTGACTGTCCCTTTAGTTCGAGAGCTTACTAAAATCTCACTTGCAGAAGGTGACAGATAGTCCCACGGTGAGCTATTACGTGCACTGTGGAGATAATTCAATTTAAACGTTCCTTATGTTTACGTTGACTAGCATGTATAATACCCACTGGGCCTCGTCCAAAGAAGAGCCCTGTAAACCTGTGAATCTATCTATATTACACGGAAACTCTGTGAACTTTATTTATTTACTTTTTTACATACTTGCTTGCTCATTTTTTTTTAATTTGCCAACAATATGCGTTATTATACATAGGGAAAAATAAACGGAGCACACTGGTTAGCGGAACCTGCTGGTAAAATATAAACATTCAGGAGTCAGGACGAGACGGATACTTAAGGAGCGTTGTAACTTGGATACCGATAGCTATATATGTATGTGTCAAGTGCACTAAAGAATTGAAATTCTGACATTTTCGTTGCGCAGCCAGCATCAGTAGCTGAGACAATTGAAGAATAGCAGAAGTTTACTGTGTTTAATGCTAAAATGAGTATAAACAAGCGTTATAAGATAGAATGAAATTCGAGGGCTTAAGATTTAATGAGAGGTCGGCATCTCTGATTATGCTACGTTCGTGAGATGGCAAAATCGACATTACGATGGCCATCGCCATCGTTTTCATGATTGCGATGGTAATACCATTGCTGCATCGGCATCGGAACCAAAAATCACCAATTACTATATAGTAACTCTATAACAATAAAAACACCGGTATTGTTTTTCATGCAGTGATGTTCTGTAAAGTTCAATTATTCATTTTTGGGATGCTGATAAATCAACCAAACTCGCTTTTCTACTCGTTACTATCTTTGTACTACCAAACAAGCAATAGCTTATCTTTTCACCAGTTATGTTCATACTATCTCTCGTTTCTCCCCTCAATTCTCTACATACTTTTCCGCATGGTATTACAGGAGCCCTAACCCGATGGTCAACTGAGTTTCAAGCGACACGGTGAGGCTCCAGTTTTTAAGTCCCTTCTCGTAAGCCATTTTTCCCCTCGGATCAGCAACAACAGATCCCTCGGCCTCGCTATAGTGACCTAATTGGCCAATAAAGACAATCCCAAGCCAATTTGATGGACAACTTTCTATCCCTTAAAGCTTAACTTCTGGTTAAACTTCCTAATTAAGTCTTGTGGCCAGCAACGATCTGATTGGATAAAATTTCTATTACGGAATGGCTTTAGAAAACGGAAACAATTGCCGCTATGGTGATCTTGAAGACGATTACTTGTCGCTAATATTAGAAACCAGGCTTGTGAAGGTGGCTCCGTTACACCCAAAATTCAACATGTTAGCCATGTATAATTTAACATGTTACTTGAGAATGACTACTGAATTTTGCGATAAAAAAGTTTTGTCAAAACAGTGTTTTCCTACAGCTATATTTCCCTCGAAATGAGTCCAAGCAGCCCCGACAGTAAAGTTATTAGCTCCTTGCCAAGCATGGGCCGTGGATTTACTAAATTTTCAGCACCCATTTGTATTTTCCTATAGTATCTTTGTTCCACATACATGGTGTTTGCCTAATTTAAAATAATTTCTTCAGAATCCTAATTTTAAATTATGGCACTGTTTAGAGAAACATATTCTTGAACAATGTCAATGAAGTTTCTTCAAAACTCGACATTATGCACATCAACTACTGACGAAATTCATTGTTTTCAAATGAAAAGAAGCTATGTTTTCCCAGTGAAATTTCAAATTCATCTCACAGTTTGACGAACGCTACTAGAATGCCTCGTGGCGTAAGACCATCACCCGCGGTGGAGGCCAAATTCAGCGCAGTCATTTTTGATGGCCAGCTAATCTTAGTTTCTCATATGGATGCTCTGTCCAACAAGGCTACCGCACAGCCCCCGTAGTGTGAGCGCCCTAATAATAAAATTAGAAAAATGGAACGCCTCGTGGCGTAAGACAATATACTGCGGTTGAATCGAATTTTATGCCGTCATTTTTGATGGGGAGTTAGGCCTAGTGTTTCTGGCATGGATCACATCTAGGTCAACTCACCAAACTCCCTACAAAAAAACATGAACATTGCTGAACCCCTTCGACCACTTTTTGGGTGGACAGACAATTATGTATTTATGTTTACAAATATATATACTTAAATCTTCAACGAAAACATTATCACTTCGTTCGCGAGTGATAAATATGGCTTTAGTAGTTCCCTCAACCATTCCTCCCCTCAAACTAAGGACAAATGGTAATACGGTATTAATGGAAACTGACAATATGCGATTCTCTAACTAAAGTTATAAGTTCGTCACGTCACACAGGTTAAACAAACGCTTAAACAGGGTAATATGAGTGCCCTCAAATGTTCTTCGCCTCCTAGCATAAGTTTAGAGTCTTTGCGATGTAACTAAATATACATTATTTCTTTCTAACTGGAATGATTTTCTCTTAATTAAAATTATAAATACACGGCAATGCTTAAAATAACAGTAGATACAGATAAGTTCTCTTAACTATTCTCCTCAAAATAAACTCGAAGAGAACAACAGTGCAAGTAAATATTCATTTTTTCCTATAATTCAAATGATTTATTATAATAAGAATTATGAATGCATGGCATTGTTTATGCAAACCCAGGCAGACCGAGGGAACTTTCCATCGATATTCTTCTCCTCAAACAAAAGGTAACTTGAACCAGTGATGAAAGAAAACATGCATCATTTCCTACCAATCGAAGTTGTTCATTCGTAATCAACTCCATAGCGTTGCATAAACAACCACAGCCAGAAAGCGGAAACTTCCCCCAAACATCCCCCTCGAACTGAGGGTAAAGAACAATGCCCGGAGGCCACCATAGCGCATCCAAGTGAGTTTGCCCTGCAGCCACGTTGGAAGGCCCATCTGCAGCTATCATAGGCCCACTACCTTGTTTATGTTACCTTAGTGAGGGGCCTCTGTGGAGGCCAACTTATTTTGAACCGTCCTTGCGTTGTGCCCTTAACTTCCTACCGTAGATAAACTCAAATCATAAAGATAGGGACGAGCTCAAGATAAAATGTAATGAGCTGCCCTGATACCACAAGCATTGAGGACGAGTGAAGGAAGATTATTAGTTGGTTGTAGGGGAGGATTTGGTGGTGGTGAATGTGGCAGGATTTGGTTGTGGTGAATGTGGCAGAATTTGGTTGTGGTGAGTGAGGCTGGATTTGGTCGTGGTGAATGTGGCAGGATTTGGTTGTGGTGAGTGAGGCAGGATTTGGTAGTGGTGAATGCGGCAGGATTTGGTTGTGTTGAGTGTGGCAGGATTCGGTTGTGGTGAATGTGGCAGGATTTGGTTGTGGTGAATGTGGCAGGATTTGGTTGTGGTGAATGTGGCAGGATTTGGTTGTGGTGAATGTGGCAGGATTTAGTTGTGGTGAGTGAGGTAGGATTTGGTTATGGTGAGTGTGGCAGGATTTGGTTGTGGTGAGTGTGGCAGGATTTGGTTATGGTGAGTGTGAGAGGATTTGGCAATGGTGAATGTAAGGGATTTGGTTATGATGACTGTTAATGATTTGGTGATTGAGGGAAGATATAGCTAACATGGCAAAAGTTAAGATGAATATACTTATTACAAAGATATTAAGAGCATATATATAACTTGTTATTTAAAGTCAGTTTAGTTATTTGAGAAGATTTTTTTAAATATAAAGCTTATTGGTAGAAAAGCAGAAGTTTTTAGCACTTATCTGCTGTGGGCACACTCCTACACACATCAAAGTATGTACATGTGACGTAGCTATGACATTTGAACAGGTGAACTCTATTATAAAACACAAAGGCGTGGTCAAACTTGACCGCACAACCCGAGTAAGAAAGCCGCATGCACTGGTTCTTGATACAGATAGATTCCTGCTGCCTTAAAGAAGTGCACGGCTGCAGTCGATCACAGAGTGTGAGAGCTGTAGCGTCAGAGACGGAAGGTGCATACGACAACCACGCCCCCCGAACATTTCCATTTATTACTAGGGTCAGTGACCCCGCAGTAGCTGAATGCAGGTAATGCTGACTCAACAAATAAAGCTCCGGAAGATTATCTCCCGCCCCCCGACTGGTAAAAATGACGGATGTTCGCTGAGAGCGCGTTTAAGGATAACAAGTGAACATTCTGCCCCTGCGGGTCCAGGCGACGACTATACTTTAGTCTCTTGGGCAGAAAGATAGTGTCTCCCTTTCGGTAAAAAATAGCGAATAGTTTCATTTGATCGGGCAGTGAAGCACCAGTAAAAAAACACAACTGCGTATCCTTGCTACTCACCGGTAAAAGGCCAACGCCATGTTTGCGTTTTAAAGGAAAGTGGTGTGAATAAAGGAAAAAAGTTTAGCTGAAGAAAATGAAATACATTGACATCGCTGAGTCGCTGGGACTTAATCCAGTAAATCAGCAGGCAAGTGCTGAGAAGCTTCACTGAGTCAGTAAGATTCTGTCACGGTTTTTTACAGCCAAAAGTCCTGTCGCCGCCTCAGGCGCTGGCATTTGCTTGGTCAGAAGTTGGAATTTACTTTGCTGAAATCTGCAAAGTTTGTGAAACGGAGCAAAAGCTGGAACAGCTGAGCTGTATTAAAGTTTTTTGTCTTCATTTTGAAATGAAGTAAAATGTAGCTTGGTTAGTTAACGGCCAAAATGGGCAATGTCGAGCAAATCATGCTCTTATAAAAATAGAAAATAAATCGACAGTTGAAAAGTTGTACTCAAGGATAAAATCAATGAATGCGGTACTAATGTTATCTTTAAATATTATTATTACTAGTTTACCCGGCAGATAAATATGACAAAGAAGAATTTGTTTCTGTGCGTCATTACTGATCATGCTCTCGGTATTAATTTACGTACAGGAAAGATAAGAGATGAGTATTTTTGGCTTCAAGTCTACTAAGCACCTACCCAACTGTTCCTTCGGGGATGTGTAAAAAAATTAATTCCTTTTCAGTAGGCAAAGTATTACTCATAATATTAACTTCAGCTCCGTATCCTTGATATGCTATGATATTATATCGGTCGAAATTTGTTTGCTCAAGCGAAATGCTGTTTCGTCAGAGAAGGCAATAAAGTTAGAAAAATAGTATAGCTGCAACCAATTCCTCAGGTTTTTTGACCCCCTTCGTAGTTTTACTGTGCTCTAAAGATTAATTTACGCATTGTTCTGTTAATCATCTATCCAATGTACTTGTGAGCTTAGAGTAACGGAAATTTGGATGTGGGAAGAAAATAAGAGTCAGGATGCTTGAGAGTGATAAGAGAAGCAGTGGATATCTTTATTGCTTGGATTTGAACTTTTGTAAAGTAAAAGTGCGCTCAAATATGAAGTTGCCATACTTTTGCCATCATCTGTAACCTGGCCTATTTTTCGACAATTGATTTTTAATAAAGCGTCATAGGATGGCCACAGTCTCCAGCCTGAACTTAGTTTCGCCTCTCTGTTTTCTTTAAGTGTGACAGAACTGAAAAAATAAATGAACACGAAAATATATGGATGAATATATATGCACACATTGGTCCTTGTTGAATTGTTTGATACTCTAATGTAACATGCAGCAAGTTGAGACATAATGCATAAATTTATATCTTGATATTGTTTCCGAATAAAATTATACATGAACCACGTACATCAAACAAGAAAAATGACACAGACACTGCACTTCAATTCTTATTATTCAAATATGCCCACCGTTTATAATATTTGCATTGTGGAAACTAAAGAATGAAACTGCTGTCTGTGGAATTCCCTCAGATCGCCGCAAGTGCTGATTGACAATTGCAAATATGCTATTGCAAAAATATTATTAATTCCTTGGGTGGCAACCTTAAGGTTGTTATTTTTATCGTAAGAGCGTGGAAAAAATATCTAAAAATGTTACCATTTTCATAAAGTATCATCAGTCTGTGACAAAGTCAATAAAATTACTACTATAACAAGGGGAAGGGAAACAATGGTCGGCCGTGATGTACTGATCGGCACCCCTTCTCAATATCAAAGTATACTAAAAACTAGAGCACTCTGAGAGCGCATACCTCCGCCAAGTGAGCCAACGGTAGCAAAAATTCAAATTGGCTCTGAAACCATAATTTTCAGAGCTATAGCTGTGACCGCTGCCAGCGGTCGTATGTTGGGAGTAGTTCTCTCCAACAGTTTGTGCGGCGCAGCCAACACGCAGGCATCTCCCATCGTACGGGTCGGCCTAGTGCTGTTCCCCCACATTCAGTAATTAGAAATCAGTGTACGTTAGAAAATCATAGTTGTAAAATGTCAAATTTTTCCATTTTAAGTAGAGCAACTTTAAAATCCAACCTTCAAATTTTAGAAAGTTTATTTATTTTCACCGACAGACCGTCACTAAATAATGACCAAGCAGCAGTACCCTTACCCATAGCTTCACATAATTAATTTTAGTATGTAGTTGAACCTGCACAATTGCCATATGGTAATTAGCTTTCTTTGTTATCCTGCAATTTTTTATTCCCTTTCTACATTTTTTAATTTTGTGTCAATTTATCAGTAATGATCTGTTGGTGTAACCGTAGTTGCTTTCTCAAAATTACGTTTGTTTATTTTACAGCACTGAAGATGGAATTTTTATGATTCCGAAGCGTTTGCTTTTTATTAGATAATGAAACTTTTGACTGTGGTTCTCTCATTTTTAGAAAATTTTAGATACCCTAGTTATCGCCCAATTGGTGAAATAATATCAAGGTAATAAATGAACACACACTGTGTGTGTTATTTTAATTTACTATTTGTTATGTTATTATTTTTATTTTATTTCCTTGATATTGTGAGGGGGTGCGGATTATTACACCCAGGCCGACCATTGCTTCCCTTACCCTATTTCTTCGGGTTACGTAAAAAATGGGAGCCGTAAAACTAGTAGTACAAGGCCCCCCACCCCAAAAATGTTTTTTGATGGCATTCAAGAAGCAATATATATGTACTTTGTACAGTGGAAGCAATACTGTAATGCCATTGTATCCAGTATCAACGGGCTTTAGGGGTAATTCTGAAATAAAAGTGGAACTTGAGCACTCTGAAAGCGTATACCTCCGCAAAGCAAGGCAACATTAAGAAAAATTCAAATTTGTTCTGAAACTAGAATTTCCTTCAAATGAACACCAAAATCCGGTCACTTTGGCCCCTTTGACATTTTAACAAACATTTGTAGAACACACAAATCGATTGTAATGAAAATTTGATCACATACGTCTTTTAATATTTCTATCAACTCCTGTAAATTTCATAAAGACCCGTTGTTAATAAAGTTAAAATAAAACATGGGGACAAACAAACAAACGGACAAACAGCTCATCATAAAAATTTGGTCGTTTAGTTTTCGTGATATACATCACACAAAATGTTATAGGTGGACTCACAAAGTCCATCTGTAACATTTTGCGTTATGATACGCAGAAAAAAAGAGGTAGACAAACAAACAAACGGTTGAATTGATCTTCACCAATAATTACTCCTTTACTGTAATTCTAATATAGGTACTATTAACAATATTAATACTAAGCTAATAATGACACTGTTATAATTGTCTAAGGTAATACAGTCCTGACATTATCAATAGAAACAGTTTAAACTTTCGCCAATAAGGCTATCTTTTTGTCGAGTTCGTCTATTTATCTCTCTGTTTCTTCGTCTGTCAGCCTCAAAAAGTTATAAGCGGATCTTTACGAAATTCACATCGATTGTTAGCCATGTTAGGAGGAAGTGATGATTAACTTTTGATGAAGATCCAGTTTACAATTTGTTGGTTTGTCCGCCTTTTTCTTCTCGGTAGCATATAACTCAAGAAGTTACAGATCGGTCATTATGAAATTTTACAGGAGTTGCTGCGGTTATTTTCAGGTACAAATGACAAAATTTTTATGTTGACTTGTTTGTCCGTTTGTTTTTTGTTTGTCTCTAAGATACTTGTTATGTTTGTCAATAATATACCTCACAAGGTTATGAATGGATCTCCAGGAAGTTTATAGGAATTATTAAATATGTTAAATGACACGAATAACCAAATTTTGCTGATGATAATTTTTTTGTCCGTTTGTGTGTTTGACTAATGTTTGTCAGAAGTATTACTCCGCAAGTTTCTAATGGATCTCCGTGTAATTTGTAGGATTTGCTAGAAATAGTACAAGACACCAATGACCAAATATTGGCGATGATCGGTTGGTCCGATTTTGTATCTGATTAATGTGTGTAGAAATGCTTGTCACAACATAACTAAAAAATTACCGACGGCTCTTCAGGAATATTATAGAAGCTGTTATCATTGTGAAGGGGCACAAAAGACAAAATTTCGGTGACGATGAAGAAGAAATCTTAATTTCAGAACCAATTTGAATTTTTCGGTAACATTTTCTTTCTTGGCGGAGCTATACGCTCTCAGAGTGCTCTAGTTGTTACTATTACTTACTAGGGTAACATTATATCCTCGAATAAAATCTAGGAATGCCCCATATTCAACAAAACACTATCATTACATTTATTCGGTAAATCTGCTAAAGATAGATATAAACAATAATTGCGCGGTTACGATTTCCTCGAATAACATAAACTAAAGCTGACATAATTCGAAAAACGCTAAAATTATTCTTTCCTCTGTCTACATAATGTCATCGAATGCATCCAGGAAGCTGTGACATGGTCAGTAACATCCTATTTTATATATATATATTATTACTTCTTTCCGTAACATAACACTGTCGAATAACATCCCAGAAGCCCTGACATAGTCTGCAAAAACACTATTGTCATTATTTCCCGGGGTGACATCCCGGAAGCCTCGACATAATCAGTAAACCGAGGCAAGTGTCACCACTAAACGATGAGCGTCTGGAGGAGCAACATTCAGGGCCCGTGCTGTAAGGTCTGGAGCCATGACTCAGTTTGCAAAATACTGAGCTATCAAGGGCTCTTCCGAGCCCCCTGAGTGCTGTTAGCAAGCGATAGACTGTCTCGCAGCGGCCTTTGTCTGCCTTCTTGTTACTTTCAGCAATGATCCTCATTGGAATGAGTCGCGGCATGATTGTTCGGTGTTTAGTTTCCTGGTAAGAACAAAGGTAAGGCGAGGAAGTAAACACGTCATAATTGAATGACTGCAGGTTTCATTGCGAAAGAGGGTGCTTGACGTGAGGATATTAGTCACGGTGGCACTTGAATGTTAATTATGTTATTATGTAGAAGGGAGTATGAAATGCTTTAAGCGTCGCTGTATAAAGAAGCGTTGATACATGGTCAAAGCTATGATTTTTGAAAGTACGGGTCTTGTAAGTATCCCAGGAAAACTTTAAGATCACAAAAAAGTTGGAAATGAAGTTAAAAAATTAATCATAAAAAAATCCCTTGTTCCTTTTAGTTCTTCTGATGCCCAGAAGTTATCATACACCACTCGTAAACACGAAGATGAAGAAAGAAAATGAGTCCGCAGCGGGGTCACAGTGTTTTTAACTTTTTTTAAAGGTAGAAATAAGACCTACCCTCATTACAGAATTGCTAGCTTCACTAAACATGAGGAAAAAGTGAGAATGAGACTTAGGGCAATTGCAATGCTGTCAGCATCACTATATACGAAAATAAAGTACAAAAATGAGGCGCGACAGAAATTAAACGATTTCATTACACTCACTATGAGGGTTCAATAAAAAATAAGACTCGGTGTTAACTGAAATACCGTGAATATAATTAAACGAGAAGTAAAAGTAATGCAACGAGATACGGCAAGTTGGTTATAGACTGCAATATTGGCGTCAGTGCGGGATTTATCTCTGTATAAGCAGAGTGAGGGGTCTATCTTTGTATAAGCGGAGTGAGGGGTCTATCTCTGTATAAGCGGAGTGAGGGGTCCATCTCTGTACACTTAAAGGGTCAACGTGTAGTTGCTATTCTCGGGGTTCAGTCCTTGTGGGTCTGTTGTGACAGAGGGTTTTGCCACACTTCGGGCTTTGGGGTTCCCTGAGGACTCATGCTGGCAGTCATTTAGTAATATTAAGAACAAAGGCTATAAGGAATTGAAACAGGCCTCATTACGATTTTCGTTTGTATTTTGAAACTTTCAGGCTGCTATCCAGGAATGTAACTGTACTGATCGTTAACCTAATGAGCCGTAGCATGATCGCTTTCCCGCAATGCAATCGTAATGATTGTTATCCTATTGGGCTGCTGCACGAGGACAGAAAATAGAAATATAGGGAACGTTTGTATGCTCAGCAAGTTTTGGAAGGAATTACCGTGACTGTAAATGGGCGGGCTGTTGCCAGACACTCAGACAGTTAACAGCTCCACCGTCCTGGGATTGGAGCTTTTTTAACAAAATTCCCCCTCATATTCTAAACGCTACTAATACCTAAACCGTCAAGCTCTAAAACTTACTGAACGCATAGCCTGCCTACAGAATGTACCAAATAAACCAGCTGCAGACAGTTACCTTCAGTGTGGGACAACTCACTCCGTTGGACAAGCAATGCAGTGTAACCTCGGCATAAACGTTGCCGAGGTTTGTTTACAAACATCACAAACATTCATCATGAGAAAGTCTCGACTGCGACTGGTGACAAACGGTTAAGAAAATATAGCATCTGCAAAACTGCAGCTGCATGTAATTTATTCGTGGCTGGAAGCAATGATTTACTGGAACAGAAAAGCGAGGCATTGCGGAGTAAAATGACTCGGCTCTACGAGCTCTGGAATATTTAATAGCCTAAGTTTTAGTTCTTTGTGACTCGCTCTGGTGCAGGCCCGAAAAATGTTGGAAGTCAAAGTAAAATTTGTTAGCCAGTTTAACTCGATAATAATCTCTTAAAATTTTTGTTTACTTTTCGTGGGAGGAGTATTGGCTGAAATGTCATTGATGAAGTGGAGAAAAAAGAAAGTAAATATATGTATAACTGTTAGTTACTTGTTAACAATAAGTGGTAAGTAATGGTGAACTTCAGTTAAAAAAGCTCGGTAATGTTAAGTATCAATATTCTTTTAAGCATAAGAAGCGTTGGATACAAAGAGACATTTTTTATAATACATAGTAAATATGTTTCATTTTATTTTTAAACTTTATAGATTCAGTTGCAAATTGTCTTCAGGATTAAAAAAAAATCATGCAACGAAATTTAAAGTCGGCTGAATTGATGGGATTCCAGCGCTTGCTAAATCTTGTGAATTTACGATATAACTCTACGTTTCCCTAAAAAAATAAATAAATAAATAAAAATCAATTGCTTTTGTTCGCATGCAGTTTTTGAATCAAAAGTATTATCGGGAACTGACTGTACATAAATAGCTTAGTTTGTTGACAATGAACGGACTGAAAAGCCTATTCTTAATGAGGAGCTGCAGCCCACGGTTACTTCACTTTAGGCAATTGTTGTTTTACAAAGATATACAAAATCTTACAGACATCTAGGGGAAAATAAGTGATGTGTGATGGTGAACAACAACTATACATATATATATATATATACTTCCTGAATGGTCTCATTTAATTTTTGTTTGTGGTTTGTGAACCGGAAATAACAATTAATTGTGATTGGCTCAACAAGTTCAATATCTCACCCTAACATTGAAATTGCAGTATAATAGGAGATGAGAGGCTACGAGACCAGTTGATTAAAGATCGAATATTTATGGTTGATTGCAACGTTTGGTGAGGCCACAGTCGATCTGAAGACATAGCATTTATTAAGAGGCTGTACCGAGTCTAAGGAACAGTGGACCTTAACATTTATCTTCTAGGAGTACAGTTGGAGAGGGTTGATTCCCCTTTCGCTTTTTAAATCAATAACAAAAAACTATTTACAGGAAGATTAATTATCAATTGCAACTCCTTCAGTTATTTTAATAATCATAGTCCGCTTTGGCAAAGGCGAAAGCAGTTGCTGTATTGACGGCAGCTGTGCGCCTACCTTGCGTTCCCAGGGGCTCCCAGTCACTGTCTGTCCTCTTGGTCTCTGTTTGGCTGTTGTCGAGGACTGTTTTTTGTGTTGAGTTTCAGATACACCGTGTTAACTCTTCTTGTTGAGGTTTGCTTGCAGTGGGCTGTGTATTTCTATATGTGTGATAAAATAGTAAAAAAATGCAAATGATCGTTAAAACTAACAGCATCTACAATCATTGCGGTGCTTATTTCAAATTGTAATTATTCACATTTCTTTTAAAGAAAATACAGTTCCCTGTATCCATGAACCTAAAAACTACAACTGATTCATTATTGTTAGGCACTGATTTTAGATCTACAGTTAGAACTTGCCCAGCTTGTAGGGCTTTCTACATATTCCTCACTGATAGGACTACGTAAAATATCATCAATTGCTGCCAGTGGGCTGTCCGCAGGAACAGTACTGATGAAGTAAAAACGACAGCAAGTGATTATGAAACGTGTCTTCATATTTATACTCACAAAATGAACTTGATCAATGCACAGCTACAAGAATTTCAGAAGTGAATGACTCGTCGATGAATGTTACTGATGATCATCTTTATAACTGAATCTATGGATTAAAATTATAATCAAACTGTCACGAATAATAAGTGACGGTTAAGCTACAATAAGCTTAAAAAATTGAGTATTAAATTTGATAAATATGAGACGCTTTATAGTATGTTTACTCCAAGAGAAGCCTCTTGTCAGGGCGCGATCAAATGGCCGGTGAAATTAAGATCTTCAGGCTTGACTAGTGCGGAACCTCAGGCAGGAGCTTTGCAGCTTCGAATTGGATTGGCATCGCAAGTGCCAGAAGGAGCTCAGTTATATTGAACCGGTAGATCGAAGACTCTATTTTTGGAGCAACATTGAATTTTTGCAGGTCTCATGGCAGCCGATTAGGTTTAAAACTTGGAACTCGATTCGGCGGGCGAAATCAACGCACTTGTCTGAAGTCCCGGACAAGCCAGGTCTTGAATTCATAAATTCGTCGGCGAATCAAACGCGTCCTTAATGTAACCAAAAGGTTCAATCGAACATATTTGGTTGTGAGGACAACGAGGAAAGTTTTCCTTACTAAAAGTAGAACGCATAACTGCATATCTCTTGTCAGTATCCGTACCAACTCTAGAACACATAATTATATCTGTTTTTTCAGTTTCCTACCAAACGTAGAACGCACAACTATATTTCTTATCAGTGACACTATCATAATTGTCTCGGGTTAGCACATGAACTGGAGAGTTCTTTGCGTGAGCAGTGCATTTTACGAAAAACATTTTCTTTAATTCTTTTAATTAAATATGCCTGACGGATTTATTTGGTTACATTACCTAAAGATAGATTGACCCATTAGATTGATGCATAGCTGGATCTACCCATTAGATAGATTGACCAATTATGGTCAATGTTACGTATTGAGATTTACTAGTTGAGACAAACTGACCCATTGGTCACTCTCCCTATGTATTCTATGCAATTTTTTTCAAAGCAACACACTGAAGTTATAAAGTCCGCGCCATTAAAGAAAGCAGGAAATATCATTAATCCTGTAGAGAATATCCGACTAGATTAATTAGTTAGCCAAGGGACGCAATTTGAACAAAGAAAAGTGCTCGAAACTTAAGAACATTTAAGCAAAGTTAGCGCAATTATGCCACTCTCTGAGGTAGAAGTCCTTCTTTGCATGAAACTTCTGACGCTGTGAATTTATCTATTTGTTCAGGAGTGAAAGTTGTCGTTGTGTACAGACAGAAATGAACGACGGCAATAGCTACAATTGTACACTGGTGTATCCGTCAACTAGCCGAATCGTTGTAAATGAAACAAGAATACATACAATTGCACAATTGTTTATGGCAATCGCTATGAATGAAACAAAATACGACAATTGTATACTTATGCCATTATAAATGAAAAAATTATGCAACTTGAAAGCACTCTGAGAACGCATACCTCGGCTAAGCCAGGCAACGGTAACGAAAAAGTTAAATTGGTTCTGAGACCATGATTTTCTTTGTATCAACACCAAAATCTAACCATTTGTGCTTTTTGATAGCATTAACAGTTTCTGTAATTTTCAATATTATCCATTCTTAACTTTTTGAGATATGTTGCTTATAAACTTTATGACAAACATAAGCCAAACACACAAACGGACCCACCGATCATCAACAAAGTCTAAGCATTTATGTCATCTAGCATTACTAACAAATCCTGTAAATTTCATAAAGATCCATTCATAACTTTTAGAGTTACTGTGCTAACAAAGCATCAAATCAAACACAGCGACAAATAGACGAACAAACATACAGACCATCACAATTTTTTTGTCATTTACTCTTCTTAATATACTGTACTTAACAACTCATGTAAATTTCATAAAAATCCGTAGCTATCTTTTTGAGTTATGGTACTAAGAAAAATAGGCAAAAAAACAAACAGATGAACGGATTTTCACAAAAAGCTAATCGTCTGTTACTGTTAACATGCCTAAAAATCCCTGTAAATTTCGTAAAGATCCGTGCATTGCTTTTTCAATAATCTTTGTGACACACAAACATACAGACAAGCAAAAAAAACATAACCTCTTTGTCGGAGGTAATTATTGAGCCTATGAATACCAATGTCGTCAGCAGAGGAGGAAGAAAACAGTTACAATCGTACCCCTTTGTGACTGTACCGTCATAATTACCTAGGAAATGTCACTGCGTATAAATTTACTTCTGATTGCTAAGCCAATAAATACTTTTATTTTTGGAAATGCTGAAAAAAGCGTAAAAATTTCATTTCCAAAGTATTAGTCGGGAGTTAGACTGAAATTTTTGCATCTAAGTATAAAAATATTTATTCCTACAAATATGCGTGCAATTTTGTGATATATTATTGGAATGTAGGAAAAAAGTAAACATTCCTTTGGAAATACAGTATGTGCAATAGCAGAAAGCTTTTGACATTTAGAATTAGAAGCAATCGGATAGAGCGAAATTTCTACTACAGCTAAAAAGTTGCAAGCAGCTTAGAGCAGAAGCAGTTGCACTTGTTAAAAAAAACATCCCAATATTCTGCAACGCTCAATGTAATCTTAAGAAGTTAAAATTAATCTTCGCTCTATAAAAAAAAGACGCTTTCAGCAACTCTCAGGCGTTGTGATCCAGAAGATGAAGCACATGCATCTATGATATAAAGCTTTAGTAGTTCTCAGATTTCGGCATTGACTAGCCGAAGCGAAAATGCTCGTGTTTAGTAATTCGCAGATGCTGGCATTAAGGGGGGCATACCTGTTTTTTGGAAACTTTTTTATTTGTGGACTGATGGTTCTGAAAGTTGCACAGCGTATGTATTTCTGGAAAAGAAACACATTTCTGTCCCTCAACTTTTTTAAGTAAGGCCTTAGTTTTTAAGATATTGGGGAATATATATAAATATATATACTTCTTTGGAATTTCATAGGAATAGAAGTCAATGAGTTTTCATGCTAGGAAAAAAAAAACAAAGAAAGTTTTGAAATCCCTAAAATATTCCTAACAAAACTGTAAAGCCGGATTTTTCATTTTCTGTTCCGTTTTCTTTTGAGATGCGATTTTCGATCGCAAACTAAAATTTACGAAAAAAAGCAAAATTTCCGGCTTTGAGCCGCGATAATATATATATATCTGATTTCTATTCATTTTTAATTGAAAAAATTACATTTTACACGATAGGCATAAACGTAATATATGTATATGTTCCTCAATATCTCAAAAACTAAATCAAAAAAGTTGCGGGAACAAAATGTATTTTTTTTTTCAAAAATACATACAGTATATCGTGCAAGTCATAGAACAATCAGTCCTCAATTGAAAAAGTTATCATCAGGTCCATGAGGTCATATCTAGGTTGAACCACCCCCCCCCCCTGCTCCCCTATTTAGGCTCCATTTGGGGAGTTTTAGTGCCGGTAATCCCATAGTAATTTGGGACACACACATTCCCACTGTCTGAGGATCCTTTTTCAGCTTAAAAACGAAACTTGATCATTTTGATCAAAATCGCCGGAATGCCCCTTTAAGAAAATGAAACGAATGTTCCTCCAAAAAAATGTGTGTTTGGTAAATCTCAAACGCTAGCATTAAGAAACCGAAGCCAATCTTCTCTTCAAAATTAGCAAGGAAGTAATTCCAAAATGGCTCGCATTATGAAATCGAAAGGAACTTCGAGCAAAACATTCTACAGAACTCCTGACGGACTTATCGAAGTTATCTGGCGAGGCATCTCAAGTCTGAAGGACTGAATGAATTTCTCGGGCCAAGTTTGGCTGGTACAACAGGGAGAAATTCATGGGTATTCTTAAGGCACGTTGAGAAGAAATAGAGTGGGTACTCTGAAGCTTTGGGGAAAAGAACTGGAATGGGTACTCTCAAGCTGTAAAGAAAAAAACTGGAATGGTTGCGCTGAAGCTGTTCAGAAATGAACTGGAATGGGTGTTCTGAAGCTATAAAGAAAATACTGGAAGGTTACTCTGAAGCTGTGGAGAAGAGAACTGGAATGGGTACTTTGAAGCTATGATGAGAAGACATGGCGCAGAAAGAAATTCACGATCACTTCGAGGCCATGCTGTAAAGATATAGAATTGGTAATTGTATTCAGAGCCCAAGCTGAGAAAAAATAGGTAGCTCATGGCAGGTAAAATTATTGGGTGGGCCGGCGAGAAATGTCTTCACAAATGTTTCATTGCTGCAATAGAACGAAACGATAGCGTCTGCTGTAAATTAAAGTAAGAGCGCTGCAAAACTTTTATTATTGCATCTAACACATGCAACAGGAAGCATCCAATGCAGGTTCCTTTTGCAAGCCAAAGTTTAAGGAAATACAAACCATCTGTGCTTCTGTCCGCAGTTATAACGGGCAAGCACAGAACACAAATGATATATAGAATTTAAAGTTAAAAAATACAAATTCTCTGTACTTCTGCCAGCAGACACAACGGGAAGCACAAAATACAGGCTCCTTTTACAAGCCAAAACTTGGAAAGCTGCAAGACTCTCTGCACTTCTGCCCGCAGATGCAGTGGAGAGAAGGCCGCGACTGCTGCAAAGATATCGCTCCTTGGCTAAAGAAGATGCTTCGTTAAGTCAAATTTGCAAAGGCTTTTTGGTGCAAATTCTGAAGACGGAAAGACAACACCACGGCCTCTAAGTATGCAAAGCCTAGGGATTCTTTATCCTCGAAACCGCCTTCGTGAAGCAAAACAAAGACTAGTGAGGCATTGGACGTAATGGAAGGCTTGACGGCAGAGCGAGATAACTACCGTGAAGTGGGAAGGGGGTCGGCGGAATGAATATTTTTTTTGCGATTTAAGGGGGTCAATCCAGCAATTTTGGTCAAATTGTCCATATTTCTTTATGCTGAAAAAGAGTCCTAGGGTAGTGGGACCGTGTATCTTGAAATTTTATGGGACTAGGGGCATTAGAACCCCCCAAAGAGGGGTCTAAAAGGGCGGGGGACAGGGGCTCGAAATTATCAATTGTGGACCGACTGTTCTTAAATTTGTACATTATATGTATTTTTTGAAAAAGAAACACCTTTACTTCAACAATTTTTGCGATTTAGGCCTTAGTTTTTGAGA
Organism: Parhyale hawaiensis; assembly: GCA_001587735.2. Lineage (NCBI taxonomy): Eukaryota > Metazoa > Arthropoda > Malacostraca > Amphipoda > Hyalidae > Parhyale > Parhyale hawaiensis. The sequence goes on from LQNS02278070.1 coordinate 13,099,721, forward strand.
TAATTTGAAATATATTTGAATCTTAACCTCTCTCTATATATATATATATTTGTATAAACAGGTAATAAATTCTCATTTAGACACGTTCTTTGTTGACAATTTTTTCTGCTGTATTTCTCATTGTTTCGCACCAAACTTTTGGCCGTTGAAGGTAAGTGGAAAATCAAGTTTCCTAGAGTCATCTCCAGTTTATCTACAAGGCACAAACGACTGAGCTGTCTCCACTTGTATTCAATACAGCGCAGATTCAACGATTTACAATCATATATGTTTGGAAAATTCTGGAACGTATCACTGTGAATGTGAATGAGCGGATTGTCGCCAAACACTCGGAAAGGACTGGAAGGACCTGTGATATCCGGATCCCAAGCAGAGATGGTGGAAAAGCTGTGGCCACAAAATATTCTAATAGCTTCGCTGTACGGGGAGCAAGATTGTTTAACAAAATGTCTCGGCATATTCGAAACGCCACTG
>LQNS02278070.1:13100303-13110754 GCA_001587735.2 Parhyale hawaiensis
GAGTTAATGCAGCAGACTGTAGTTGAAAATTGACAAAACATTTGCTTGATTGGAAATTTCATTTATACGTTTGGAACAGCCGGTATCATAGTTACATCTTCCTATGATAACCTCTCTAAGTTTCACAAGATTTCAAAAACTAAATATATATATTTGTATAAGCAGGTAATAAATTCTCATTTAGACACGTTCTTTGTTGGCGATCTTCCTGCTGTATTTCTCAATGTTTCGCACCAAACTTTTGGCCGTTGAGGGTAAGTGGAAAATCAAATTTCCGAGAGTCATCTTCACTTTATCTATAAGGCCTAACAGAAATTTACAGGTATCGACGTTTCGAATGTTTTCATACATTCATTATCAAGATTCGCGCTAAAGATTCTGAAATTTTGGTGAACTTAACTGTACACAATATGTATCTAGGATACGCAACTTACGAAAATAATTTTAAAGCGCTTACAAATGCGGAATATTGACTGTTTAAGGTATTAGACTCTTCTATAATGTGAAGAGCTTCGCCTATGGCGAGTCTTGTCGTATCAGGATATTTACAGATGATACTTGTGTTGTCTTCAAGCATCTTCCTAGTCAATGTTCAGTGACATTCATTGTTCATGTGCAGTTTCGGTCCTCCTGAAGACAAATGACTTGTTAACCTACGACTCAGAGTTGTGCGAGTGAAACCAATGTAAGTAGTGCTTGGTCGAAGTTTACAACCTTCATTAGGGCAAGAGAAGCGATACACTAAATTGGTTTGCTGAAAGCCATTTGGTCGATTCAGGTTATTTGTCATTATTAGGTTAGAAGATTTGGAGTTCTTGTAGTAGATGCGCAAATTGAGACGGTCACTGGTGTTATTGCAACGTACATTTCGATGAATGATGTTATTCAGTACGCGCTCGTCTTCTTTGTAAGCCGGACTCATTTGGTTTTCATAATAGACGACAATATTTTTCCTGTGGTTTCCTGATTTCGGCACTGGTTGATTTGCGAATTAAGTTTATTTCGTTGTCAATGAGTCGGTTCGAATACCCATTGTTGACGAGTAATTGTTTACAATACTTGAGTTCCACTTTGGGAGCCTCGTTGGACGATGAAACTTTGAAAGCACGGCGTATGTATGAACGCACGACGCTTTTCTTGTACCGGTCAGGACATTCGCTGCGATAATTCATGCCTTTGTCGGTTACTTTCCTAGAGACTTTAGTAGAGTAGTGACCATCAGTGTAAGTTATTTCAGTGTCGAGGAGCGGCAGGGTATTGGAGGTGTTCAATTCATAAGTGAATTGTAAGACGGATTCACTCACTATTTTTACCTTAAGTTGCCGCAGGTGATTCTCACTTCGCACTACTATGTATATGTCGTCCACATATCTACAGTAAGTGCTTGGTTTAATGGCAGCGTCCGATAGCACTCTATTTTCTAAGTGGTACATATAAAATTCTGCGAAAGTGAGACCCAGCGGGCTCCTCATTGCAACTCCATCTATTTGATAGAACAATCTGTTGTCTGGGGTCCGCTCAGGAGTCTGGAGAGTACACGTTTCAGAAGTTCTTGCATCAGGTGTCTAGGGATGGCAGGCGCAGGCGAGGCCTTCAAATTGTATACATAGTCGCGTATGATTTCTATAGTCTCTAGACAGGGCCGCGTTGGTAAAGAGACTCTTGATGTCTAGTGAGGCAAGTTGTCTATCTGGTTCGGTAAATCGTAGAATGGTTAAAAACCCTTCTCCTGACTTCATAAAATACCTTTTACGAATAGAGCGCCAATGACCGTCTCAAATTGCGCATCTACTACAAGAACTCCAAATATTCTTACCTAATAATTACAAATAACCTGAATCGACCAAATGGCTTTCAGCAAACCAATGTAGTGTATTGCTTCTCATGCCCTAATGAAGGTTGTAAACTTCGCCCAAGCACTACTTACATTGGTTTCACTCGCACAACTCTGAGTCGTAGGTTAACAAGTCATTTGTCTTCAGGAGGACCGAAACTGCACATGAACAATGAATGTCACTCAACATTGACTAGGAAGATGCTTGAAGACAACACAAGTATCATCTGTAAATATCCTGACCCGACAAGACTCGCCATAGGAGAAGCTCTTCACATTTTAGAAGAGTCTCTTAGCATCAATAGTCAATGTTCCGCATTTGTAGGGGACTTTAAAATTAGTTTCGTAGGTTGCGTATCCTAGATACATATTGTATATACTTAAGTTCACCAAAATTTCAGAATCTTTAGCGCGAATCTTGATAATGAATGTATGAAAACATTCGAAACGTCGATACCTGTAAATTTCTGTTAGGCCTTGTAGATAAACTGAAGATGACTCTGGGAAATTTGATTTTCCACTTACCTTCAACAGCCAAAAGTTTGGTGCGAAACATTGAGAAATTCAGCAGAAAGATCGTCAACAAAGAACAGTCTCTGATCTTTAAATAAACGTGTCTAAATGGGAATAAATATAGGACCCCCAAATAGGGGTCCTAACGGCGAGGGGGCAATGGGGGATAAAAAATCCTGTAATGATGCATGCATAATATTTGTAGATGCTCACACAACATAAATACCGCCTTCAAATTTCATTCATCGTGCTAAGATGAGCATTATATCACATTTTACCTTAATATTTAACGTTTTTTGCCGGTCCTGTAAAATGTGATTTTTCCTGCTAAAAATGAATAGAGCCCATTGAGTTATCATGCTAGGAAAAAAGACAGTTTTGGAATCCTCACAAAATTTCTAACAAAACAACGGCACGGGTTTTTTCATTTTCACTTTCAATTTTTTTTTATAACAGTTCAAATCCAAAGTTTGAGTTATATATATGAATATTTGAGTTAGTAATAAAAAATCGCACATCAGAAGAAAACGAAAAGGAAAATGAAAATTCCAGAGTCGTTCTTTTGTTGGGAATCGTTCAAGGAGTCTAAAACTTAGTTTTTGATCTAGCGTAAAAACTCATCGACTTCCATTCTTTTTTGAAATTTAAAAAAATGATGATAAAAATATTCAATTTTTCTCACAAACTAAGCCCAAATCGAAAAAAGTTACTCGAGCAAAGTGTGTTTCTTTTTCAAGATTACATAAACTGTGCAAATTTCAGAACAATCGATCCACAAATAAAAAAGTTTCGAAAAATTCGGGTTGAGCTCCTTAGAGCCGAGTTTTGTGCTACTGTAATCTTATTTTAAATCCAAGTAGAATTTTTATAATTCGTTCTATCTAGTGATAAAGCCTTTGAAATCTAATATAAATGTTGGTTATTATACTGTCCATGTTTCTTCGTAGCCATAAGTCTATTAAAATCCTGTTACAAATATCCCTAGCGTTATATTGGATTGCCCGAAACGTTTCTTTTGATTTATAAATGAACGATAAAATTTAATAAATACAAGCAATTACATTTTCAAAAAACCAAATATTAACCAAGTTTTACCAGGCGCTCATTAATGAACAGCGGATATAGACTGGTTGAGGCTTTCTACCAATTCTTGGGCTGTACAATGATGGTTATGATCAATTAATGACTTGATGAGGTCATCATCTGTAGAGGAAGGTCTGCCTGATTGCTCTTTATCAATAAGGCTGCAATTTTCAGCTCGGCACCTTGCGCACGATTTCCGTACAATTTTATCGGATAAAGAATAATCATCGTAAACTGCTCGTATTTCTTTGGTTGCTTATCAGGAATTTTTTTTCCTTTTTAGAAAGAAAAAAATAATCAAGTGCCGAAAATAAGTTTTTAATCTTCTGTTTTAAAGAGTTATAAAATTAGAACGAGTAATAGGATCTCAGTCTTTCTTCCGAGAAAAGATAACATGAACTGTGCTCTAGATGGGCAAGTAGTCAATCCTATTTCTCGAACTCCATCATGTTCTAAAATCAATCAGAAGATGAAGAGCTGAAAATCGGCACGCACTTTCCAGGTTACCCTATGCATTCATTCTGGACATAAGTCTATTGAAGTTGCGAAACTAATATCCGTAGAGTTCTTAGTTGCATTCTTCATTGTTATAGGTGCAATTGAAACTCTATCTATTGTAATTTTATGAAAAAGTTTCTAGTTGTTATGTCATTGTTGAGGGTACACGAAAATGCTTTTCAAAATATTCATATCTTGCAGCTGAAATGTTGTTTCACATTCCATAGATTTTCAGCATGCGTTCAGTTTGGTAACAAACGTTCAAGTGTTGCTAACTCTCAATCGATGAGTGTCAACTTTATTAGTAGTTCAAATAATACTACTCAAGCGAATAACTATATTATGATTAGGGTTTCAATCCTGCCTCAAGTGCTTGAGGCATTTTACATTTCCCTTGATCTAAGAGCTCGCGTAAAAATTTCATCCTAGTGTGAAAGCCGTATAATATACGAATGCTCTACCTACATTCTCTGTACACAACCGCTTACTTTAAGAACGTCTTCAAGAACCCCCTGTTCTTTCTTTTCCACACTCTTACCAACTAGCGACAACTTGGGCAACAAACTTTTTTTGGAGGGGTTATTTTTCCCCTTACTTCTTCGCGGCGGACGTTTATTCTGATACCTGTCAGAATCTGCTCTTCCTTCTGGCAGAATTGCGACTCTCGCATTTATTTCCGGGGGGAAAAATCGTGCGTACAAAGAGCGCATTGTAACGGGGAAAATGTTTGCTTTCTTGCGTCGTACGCAGATGATAAATTTTGGCTGTTCGTCAAGAGAAGCTGGTGCCCTAACGCTGATACGGCTAGAGGTTTTGGATGTGAAGTTCACTCGCTGAACTTTGCTGATTAGAAATATAGAGCAAACCCTTCGTCTATATATATATATATATCCGCTTAAGCAGCATATTTAAATGGACAAAAATTAATTTCAGGGAACTCATGGAGACCATACCACTAGTATGTATGCCTAGGGCAAAATGATACTCTCCCTAGCTGAAATTGTGCTCTAGCGCTAGGACACCCTCGTCTCTGCACTATCTAATTCTTCCGTGAATACATGATTGTGGGCATTATCATCATCATCATCATTATTATTATTATTACTGTTAAACTGTATATATCTTCACGGCAAAAGTTAATTCTAGAGTACCTATTACTCGATATCATTTTGTACGGTGTAATTTTCACATTCTAAAACTTCAATCTTAAGAACTCATTCGCACAGTTTTATTTTATACAGTAAAATTATAGAAGGCAAAAATTAATCCCTGCTAAAGCACAGCGTATTTTTAGGTCGTACATTTTCTACTAAACAAAATTTCATTACAAAGAGCTACATTTACGTAGTGTCACTTCAAGTCATTTACGTTTCAGTTCCAGAGCATAGAATTACCCGTTGTCACTCCATATAGTGTAATTTGACCCGACAAGTTATATTTTCAGGGTAAGTTCTGTTTTCACTGTTCCAAATTATATTTGCCAACAAGAAAATAAATTACTATTTACAAAGCACCGCTTTACACTGTAATAAAGTTTGTTTACATGCAAAGCTCTCATTAAATTATTGAACAATGTTCATGGCAGCCCTAGTTTTTCTTTTCAGTTCTAAAACCCGCTTCCCAGCAGGGAAATCCAATTCAGATGTTGTTCATACGGGTTTCATACGTGTTTCATCATACTGCTATTAATTTATTAACTGCTCAACTGAAAAATTCTCATTCGTTCTAAATGTTTTACGCTTTATCATATTCCGCACATTGTTATTATTTAACATTTAAAATCGATCATCGTTTGTTGGTCACCTTTTGAACGATTAATTGCTTCGTTGTCTAGCTTTTTCTATTAACGATTGATTGATTCATTGTCAAGATTTTCTAGTTACTAGATGACTTAATGAATGATTCAATATTCATGCTTCGATTGCTTGCTTTTTAAGTACCTCCGTCAAAGAGGTGATGATTTGTCGTGTTTGTCTCTGTCGGTCAGTTTGTTTGTCTATCACCGAGATTACTCAAAGTTATGAACGCCTCTTTACGAAAGTTACAAGTATTGCAAGGCATGTTAACAGTAACAAATGATTAACTTTTGGTGAAAATCTGCTCATATGTATGTCTACTTATTAAAAGAATCATGGTATTGAGTTTTCAATACCTGACGAAAAATACTTTAAATATACTCAACAATCCATATAATGCTTCTCATTTACTGGTGTAAAAAAACACTACTAAACAAGCAAGTAAACAAAGTCGCTGTGTTTGATTTATGCTTGTTAGCATAATAACTAAAAAAAATTGTGAATAAATCTTTTTGAAATTTTCAGGAATTGTTAGAAATGTTGAAAGACATAATTGCGCAAATTTCAGTGATGATCGGTTTGTTCGCTTACGTGTTTGACAGTACAAACAGTATTACAAACAAGAGTCGTATTGAGTTATTTAACACTTGCCTTGAAGTTCTTTTAATGTCTATGACATACCGTTGAGCGGTAACCACTGGAAACAACCTCATAACGAGTGGCCAGACCCGAAGTCGACGACTCTCACTTTCGTCTGTTGGACCGATTTGTTAGTTCAGCCAGCAGGCTGTGCGCTAATATGATCTGGTGATTCTGTCCCATAGGAGAGGGGTGGCCGGACTCTGTATGTTTAATAAGGTGTACATCACCAAGAGACATTGGTGGTATTCTTCTGCCTCTGCCCTCAAGGTCTTTGGGAGTATTACACGTGTTGCGGTTGACACGCACTCTTTCACTTTTGAGAATGTTAGATGCTGAACTAGTCAGTTCAGTCGGTGCTTCGTACCCTGGTCTGTTAAGGTTTGGATTTTATTGCCGGCATCGGCTTTCGGTCGTGTTGGCCAGCTGGCGTTTAAGTCAGCCGTTAATGGCTTTTTGTAGGATTTTCTTTAGCATAGCAGAGTTTCAGGCTCCCCGTGTTGCAAATGCTTCATTTGGATTGTATTACCTGTCCGTGGTAGACCGAGCGTGAAGTATTAATAATAATAATAATCATAGACCACAACAGTACTTAACTCTTAGGTCCAAGTGGCCTCTGACGCTGGGGGCCAAAATGGGAAAAATGAGATTTTCTCAAGAGCTATTATGAACATGTCCAGACACGGTCATGCAGGCAAGCGCCCAAGTGCGTCCTCACCGTATCCCAGCTACCTGCTCCGCAAGAAAAATATTGGATACCTTGGAATTTTTTCTTCAGTATTAGATAGGGTTGAAAAGTTGTAATGCTCCTAAGTTCATAAATATATTTTATTTTCTAATAGCTCTTGAGAAAATAATATTTTTCCGTTGCCGACTTTTGGCCCCAGCGTCAGACCTAAGAGTCAATTACTGTTGCGGTCTACAATAATAATAATAATAATTTTGATTCCAGAACCTATCGCAATTTTTCGTTACCGTTGCCTTGTTTGGAGGAGGAATGGGCTCTCAGAGTGCTGATCAAACGATTAACAAAATACCACTTTGGAAGAATTGGGTAAAAGTTGGAACCTCTGAAAGTAAAGATTATCGTTATCGAGTAATAGCACTCGAGGGTTTACCCTTGTAAATTTCTTTCACCCAATAAACTCTACTCTCGTAAGATTAGCACTACATAAGTGGTCACATGTGGTTATTTGCCCTGTAAAAGACTAAGCTTCAATATATTTCCGTCTAATTTCAGAAAAGTAAACCTCTAGAAGATAAAACTTTTCTTCATATATGACTGGGTAAAACAAATGAACATATTTATTATTTAATGTAATCCGCAGTTAAATTTTATGACACAGAAAAATATCGGCCACATTATCGTCCACGATCAAACTCAGTATTTGATATGTCAACTTTGTCTCAAAATTATTCTCTAGTTACTATAGCAACCACCTCATGGGCTTCTAAAATCAATTTCAGTATCAGCATATCACCGTCGCAACAGCAGAAAACTTCTGCGTGGTACAACGGCAATCTTCACAAAAACTCTAAAAATTTGAGATTATCTCCATTTCAGAAGAGTGGCAGAGTTTCGATAGTTACAACGTCAACCTCCACATTCACAGTTTATTACTTAGTTCAGTATAGCCACAACAGTATACTTTAGCGGTCTAGAATGACAGCCTCCGTATATATTGGGTTTTACAAAAGTTCTGTTACACTTCATTTTACAAGTTTGTGGTCATTTTTAAATACTAAATTTAATTCTCTGTGACGCTAACTTAAAATTTCTCCTTTTTAGGTAATTTTAACTAGGAATAAATAGTGGTGAGGTTCACGTGTGTCTCAATGGCAGTAAAAAGAAGCGAAAATATCTGCTCTCTTCCTGCGCTGGCCGCGGCAAGTCGGACACCAAGGCCCAAGCATTATGGAGGCGGGTTGCTCGGTTGTAGACACACAGTGAACTTAAACGAGGTCGAACCTTGAGGTCATCACTACCTTCCTCTATCTATCTACGACTTTGTAGACGGTTATACGTCTGATATTCAGCCGTATGGTGATGTCGAGCTCGTTGTGGCCACGCGAAGAGGAGAGCAGAAGTCTCAATTCTAGTTACTTCCATTGAAGTTCACTTGCACCTCACCACTATTTCTAGCCAGTGAAAGCTGCCTAGACATTACATATTTTAAGTTTGTTAAGTTTGTGTCACGAATAATTATATTTACTATTTAAAACTAACCACAATCGTATAAAACGAAGTGTAGCAGAACTTTTACAAAACCCGGTATTCCCAAGCTCAAATTCATTTATAACTTCAATGTCGAAACAACGGCAAATTTGCAGGAATTACGGGAACAACCTCCACTTACGCTTACTCGTAAGATAAAAAACCCTTTGCTTATTATTTGACTGTCCCACCACCAGCAAGCATTTACGAGGAAACACGAAAACCTCTACAAATTCTCTCAAGATCAAACCCTTAATTTATTATTTCAATGTCACAGCAGCAGCAGCAAACTTCAAAGAGCAAATACGAAAACCTCTACAAATTCTCTAGAGATCAAACCCTTAATTTATTATTTCAATGTCGCAACAGCAGCAAACTTTCACGAGCTACAACGACAACCTCCGCAACAATGTCCAACTCGGTCCACATATCAGCAAGGGGGGGGCCTTGTTGCTGCCACCCGAACATTGCAACTTAATAGCTTCCTAAATTTGGCCCGAAATAATTGCTCTGTACAGGCCAATTGTCAGGCCCAGCCAACTGAACTTGACACTATTGTTCGTTCATTTTTTATTGGTTCCAATGTGTACTTTCTCTTCGAGGCAGGCACTCTGGAGATTGAGAGTCTATCATCCTTTTCGAATTTTTTTGGTCTTTGATGGCAGAAGCCTGTTATACGATGACCATTAGAACTTGTGCTGACATCTTCTCGAGTTTCTTTCTGGCTCGTGTAAAAATATCGAAATACATTAATAAAGACCGAAGTTTATTCGTATAATACATATATAGAGAAACTTTAATATAATTTTATATAGAAAAAGAGATGAATATCAATATCATATGAACCTAATGGGGAAAATAAGAATACAATGAATAAAACTCAAATAAAAACACAATATGAATAAAATGTGGATATAAATATATATATAAATAAATGAAAATGAAATATAGACATAAATTAAATAGGTTATATATAAATAAATAAATAAAAACAAAAATCATTTAATATAAATATAAATGTAGAGATAAAAGAAAGACGTAAGACCATCACCCGCTATGGGAGAGGGGTTGTATACCTTCTGAGTCTACAGACGAAATCCAGGTGACGTTTCACATATCACCTCAAGTATGTGGAGTCACGATGTTGGTTGGCTTCTGTGGGAGTGCTGTTAGCGAAAGACATACAATTATAGGACAAGAAGCATCAACTCATCCCACCTACACGATCACCAGTTGAGTTAATTAAAGCACGTAGCTGACTCGAGTAATATCTCAGGATACGTTGATCTAAAGAGATGGCTTCGTACCAGCACAAATAGAGTTTGAATTAATTAATTGCAAGTCGGCAGCAGTGCAGGTGAGCTATCTACGCCCTTTATTTCAACATGGTAAATACTGTACAAGCTTTCCCAATTACCGTGCAGCCTTTGTCAGTTGCACAGACAAATCACAGACTTTCTCCACAGAAAACAAAAATCTTCCCTATCAATGGCGGACAGTATCAACAAGTCCCACCTACGCGATCACTAATTCGTTCCAGTAATTCCGCCGGCCAAGTTCATATTAAGATGCTTTTGGACGAGCATAAATAGCTTGCATTAAACGTGCCTCGGTGGCGGTGAGGAGAAGCCATCTAATTTCAACATGCAAATAGAATCGTAAAGTCTTTACGGGCAGTAAAAGAGTCTTGGAGCGCAACAATACGATGCTGGGCTGACACCATCGTAACACGGTACAGCTTTTTCGAAGCTCATCTTCGCAGCTAAGGCGGCTGTCCTTGTTATAAAGCTGATATTATGTAACTTTATTGCATTTTAATCAGCCTAGGCAGGCGCGTGTGGCAACACTGAAGGCTAGACGCAACGTGGGAATT
>LQNS02278070.1:13153701-13171381 GCA_001587735.2 Parhyale hawaiensis
GACGAGGCGCGTGCCAAAGCAGAGAAGACAGAAACTTAACTTACAAAACCACTAAATCCACACACCTGCCCTAACTATTTTCTAAACCGACCACGAAGCTAAAACGCAATTCAACTCCTGAGGAAACCAAAACATTTTCAGGGCATAGTGGTTTGATTGTTTTATTCTGTCCGAGAGGACAATCGACCGTAACAGCATTGGACGAAATTCGCAGACAATGAAACATTGTTTGATACTTATTCCGTCAAAACGTTTCCAGGAAAATTTATTATTTCGTTAACTATGTTGCCGTACATATGAAAGCCATTTCCTCTGAAGACTGTTACAGCTACTGTCACTTCATAGTATGAACTGCGAAAATCGTCTCAATTTTCTGTAGAAAATTGTTTAAAAATTCTTTTGGAATGACCTTCGATTTAATGGAACTCTTTGCTACCATCGCCTTCTTCCCAAAGTTGAAGAGGTGCACCTATACAGTGAAGAAACTGGTGGCTGGACAGCGACGACGGTTTTGTTATGAGATAAAAAGTTTGTCATTCTTGAAAGACTGAAATCCGACAGTGGTGAGGATGGAGAAAGAACCGACAGGCTGGAAACTTGCCTGACAAGGAACAACAACCCTGACAAAACTTTCAGCCACCCTCGATGCTGCTGCAAGCACGAATTTAACCTCTGGCGTGGCCAAAAGTGGTAAAGAAAGTAAGTTTACCTCCTATGAGGAGCAGAAATATTAAAAAAAAATCTTACGTGTCGAAGAGTAGAGGCGAAAGATAAATGATGGCCAATTGTGTTCATAAATACAATGGCATTTGTCGTGATGAAATAAATCAGGTCTCCTAATTGACTGCCCAATCGGAAAATTATAGGCATTTATCGGGTGCCTGCCCATGGGCAAATAGTTTAAGGTATCCGGTAACATCGAATCGAATAAATGCCTATAAATTTCCGATTGGGTGGTGATATTAAGTTTTTGAGACTTTTCTTGTCCAGACATTTAGTCAGGTAAGCTGACTTAGAAAAACTCAATTTTGCTGTGCACAATGGATTTTCAACTGGTTCGTCGTAATTGGGTTGCTGCTAACGATTGGAAAGCGATTCAAAAGGGCAAAGCCAACGCTTAGAAAGCGTTGAAGTTCAATAAATACTGCAATAACAATCACGAAAAGGGAAGAGAAGTAACCGATTTTCATGATCTCTGTTGTATCAAAATAAAAGATTGCTCTTATCAAGAAAAATCGCACTCAATGTTTGAGTCTCAAAATCATTCCTAACGACAATACTGTAAAAGTTTTATAATTTTCACTAAGAATCTTTCCCCATGACGAGAGAGTCACATTTACTCTATTTGAAACATAACTCGAAGAAAGTCTCGCACATATCATTATTCTCCCTAGCAGAAGTCAATCTTATCTTGCAGTTCCAAAGTCAAAATTTGTTTATTCAAAACCTAATGTCAGAGAAACTCTGACGATCCTCATTATTCTTCCCTGCTTGTAGGCTGCAGAAGTCAATCTTGTCTCACGGTTCCGAAGTCAAATTAGTTTTCTATTCATGAGACTCCACGCAACTTTGGCAATTTGGCTGAGCAGCGACATGAGAAATGTGTCAACGCTTGCTTAGGGCCGCAAACTTTTTCAATGAAAATCGCAACTCTTTCCCGAGTTTTCCTCTTCGGCAACAACTGTGAAGCTAAACAGATACGAGTTCTATTTATTTCATGGGAGCAAGCATTGCTCCCGCCATGATTTTTAGGGACATAGGGGAGGATTTTCGCATGGCGTGCGTGTTTACCGGGAATAAAGGAAAAGTTTAATTTTATAACACAAATTCATATTGCAACCGGAGCTTGTTACGGATAAGATGAAAAACATAAACATAAACTCCACGCTCTGAAGAGACTATTATTCTTTCTAATTTCATTTGCTCCTAGTTAAAAGAAACTCAACAGAAAGAAAAAAAATGTTAGTTGCCTATTTTCAAACTGCTCTTACATTGGTTAAGAAAATTGAATTTTTACAGCAGACATTTATTTTTTCGTAAGTCTATAATGGACTACTCTTCTGACAATGCTAATATAAAAGTTAGCATGTTTTAGGGCAAAAAAACTGCAGATTTTTCATTGGCGACTAATTGCCTCTCGTGTCATATCAATAATGACCAGTACTCATCACCCAGGAGTGGCAGACAGACAGAAAATTTGTTTTAATATACGTAGACGGTGAAGGTGACGCTTAATTCTAAGACAAATATTCACATCTTATAGAACAAAAAATTTCTAATTTTAGAAGCTTAGCTTGACTTTCATGCAGAAATTTAATAAATTTATACACATATTGTAATTTTATCTGTCCGGGCGAGAGTTAGTAGCTGTTCCTGACTCGTAATAATCATCTTACTAGTTTAATAAATAAATATTCACGCATACCGTTATTTATCTATGTAATTGCTTACTTTGAAACACAGTCACGATGAAATTACATTCTATACAAATAAAAGCTCAATGTCGTACGTAACACAACATGGAAATCGAAGAGCTGTGCGTGGCCTACCCGGCATCCCACTTTCCTCTATCCGCTTTAACAACCTCGTTTTTGTCGGTTGGCCATTAATTATACACGGTAGGTGGTCACTGTCCATTGCAGAAGGCTTTTGTCCATCACGGCTAACCTTTATTCGTACCCTGAGGTCATACATCAGTTGTATAGTGCTTTGTCGTACGGTAACGTTGCCTGTCTGTGATGGAAATTTTGCTTGTGCAAAAGCAGGGGTTTTCGATCCTTTTAAACAATATATTAGTGTTCACAACCGTCATCCAGTATGACAAGTTCTATGTAAGAGGTATTATTCAATTAATTCGTAATGCAACAATTCATCAGAAATACATATATACGTTTGACCCCTTCCATTGTCCACCACATGCACAGCTGGTTCATCACAAGGTCCCACTCCGCGCCACGTCTACCATCTGTCCATCACAGGCTTCCATTATTTACTACATGTACCATCTGTCCATCACAGGCACCCATTGTCCATCACATGCACCCTCTGTCCACCACGGGCTGACCCTGGCCATGCCTGTCACATGGAGGCCATCAAAGCCAGCAAAATACCACGGAGCTTCTTTGATGTAGGACCCGTCGCCAACCCGGGAGCCTGCTCATTATCATTCATAAATGTGATCTCATAGCAATTATGTATAGCAACGATGGTCTAAAATAGAGCACGTCACTCGAAAACGCTGGCGATTGTAGCAAAAGTTACTCGTACGTTCGTATTTTACTTAGTGAAGGCAATGTGACTTGAATGATTTGCTGGCTATGCTAGCTAGACTTGGTCTAATAGCTACAGGCTTTGTGGCTTGAGGAATTTACTATGAGTTAGCATGAGCGCTAGAGTTACTCACGTTTCTAAGGGCTTTTTGACTTGAATAATATGTTAGAAACTCTGGTTAGAGTAACTCTCCAAATCCAGAGGCGCTATAGGTATCATCATTGTCCTACAAGTAAAAAAAAATAAAACCTTTGGCTTAAGTAACATCTTGGCTGTTCAAATTTATGTTAAGGTGTCATCGATTGACAAGGCAAAGTCAAGTTTAGAAAAGCTCACTAGACTTGATTTGCCCAGAGCTTCAGACAGGAGCGTCAGTTTCGACATTTGAACCGAGTTGCAGGGGTTAGCAGTAACCCGATTGTTCTTGAGACTCCCAAAAATTTCATTTTATGATGCAGAGTTGATTTCTGCACGATCTCCAGAGTGATCGAATCAAAAGAAACGACTGAAGCTGGTCTCAATGTGCCGAAAGCAACGCTCATATCTGCAGATCGGGACTTGCCAAGCCTTTTGGGCTTAGCTTAACTTGACTTTGAAGTGCCAGCTAATGACAGCATTAATAGGCTATTCCAAAGACCAGAAGCACAGTCGATTTCGCTTAATGCGACCACATCGGGACCAACGGATTTGGGCACTATAACCGGTTATCATGAAAAGCGAAGTTAACGACCGTAAGTAAATGCTGAGCTAAAAAGCTTGCTAATAGGCACACACTTTTTCAGTTACTGTTATTTTTCTCGTTCCTTTTAATTTGGAGGTAAATTAGCAGATGTAATAATTTAAGGGCACTAAATAAGGAGATACTTATCTTTTCGAAGTGTGAATAAACTGGGTGACATTGAGACGATGCTAGCCCTACCTGTAGGCAAAAAAAAAACAGCATTCCTGAAAATTCGAGAATTTAAAATATTTCCTAATTTACAGTTCAACGCAATTGAAAATCTGCTTCATTTTTAATATTTTATGCATTGGTTATAAGCAAGCTAGAGTAACCATCTATCAAAAAATGACAGCCATAATTTAGTAATGAAGATGCAACTCTTCATTGTTTTATTGTTGGCGATACGAGTTTTGTCCAAATAAATATTATGCCTCACACCCGCGGACTTGATCTTCTACTAAAGCAAAGAATATTGCGCCGTCTAGAGTTTGCAAGAGCAAATTTTCTCTCCTGCAAGTGCAAGCCCGAACGAATATCGGTTTAGAAATGCCTAAAAATCAAGTAGCACCAAGAAAATAGAGCGCAATCAACAGACTTTCCTTGAGACGCTCAGTGCTTATTGTATACTAGATACCAGCAGTTATATGAACCATCAGGATCAAAATCTGGCTGTAGTGTGAATTGAAAATGTTTTGGCCTCTGCTCAGCGTTAAGTTTCACCTGCCGGATAAAATTCAGTATAGAAAAATTATGCGTAATAGCTTATCCATTACTGGATCAAAAAATCTATCAAAGATACAGCCTTTTATTCACCAGCATGTAAAAAGGAATCATATGAAATAGTACCGATCTACTTTTTAAAGCAAACAGGCTTCAGAAAATGCTGTATTTCGATTTCCGAGTAGATATACCAGAAACTCTCGTTACTATTGTAATTCATGGTATCTCAACTTGTCATTTGGTGGATGAATTCTCTCCTATGTAAATCCTTTAGAGAGTGACAGATAGAAGGACTAACCAAAACAGTAACCAACCAGCAACTGCATATACAGTATTTGTTTTGTGAATTAATTAATATTAAAGCACCCTGAGAGCGCATACTTCCGCCAAGCAAGGCAACGGTAACGAAAAATTCAAATTGATGCTAACACCATGATTTTTTATATCAACACAAATATCTAACCATTTGTGGCTTTTCATAGTATAAGCAATTTCTGTAATTTTCTTGAAGATCCATTCAGAATTTTTGAATTATGCTGCTAACAAAGATTATGACAAACTTATGTCAAACATACAATCGAACCAATCAATTTTTACCAAAATTTAATCATTTATATCTTCTAATATTACTAATAACTCCTGTAAGTTTCATAAAGATCCATTCAGAAGTGTTTTAGTTATTGCGCTAACAAGCACAAAATCAAGCACAGTAACAAACACACAAACGAACGAACAGATCATCAGAAAAATTTGGTCATTTACTCTTCGTAATAAACCCAACAATTCATGTAAATTTCATGAAAATCAGTTCATAACTTCTTTAGCTATGGCATTGACAAAAATGAGGCAGACAAACAAATGGATGGACGGATCTTTACCAAAAGTTAATCATTTGTTCCTCCTAACATATTCAACAATCTCTGCAAATTGCATCAAAATCCGTTCATCACTTTTTGAGTTGTCTTGATGACAGACAGACGGACGGACAGAATCAGAGACAGACAAACCCGATGAAAACATAACCTCCTTGGCGGAGGTAATGAATTAGTCCGTATAAACTGAACGCTGTCAACAATGAGCGGAACTCCTTTGTACCTAATATTTTATTCCGTCCCAGCAGAATGGGTCATATTATGCGGCGGGTAGTGTTTTTCGGCGGTCCTATTAAGTCTAATCGACTGTGTTAAGTAGATAAAATAAAAAAATTAAACTCAGTGAGTGTCCTGCTATCCGAAGGAAAGAACTTAGATAAGAAGCAATAATTACCAGTAAGTATCCCGCTACCTAAAGTCGATAAGTATCAAGAGGTATGAAATAGCATCCCGGTATGCGAAGGTAACAAGTATACATACTTATCCATGTCAACAAGTATTAATCATTACCACTAAGTATCACGCTATACATAGGCAATATGCATCAGTAAGTGTACTACGATCAAAAGTCGATTATTAAATTAACAATTATCAACAACTATGACTAAATGTAAGCAAGTATTAAGAAGCATAAACAACTATCAATAAGTATCCTGCTATCCGAAGGTAGGAAGAATCAAAAAGTATCCGGCTGTCTAAGACCAATTAGTACCGACCTATCTATAAATAATCCTACGCAAGAGTTAGACCTTCTTTAGCTTCTATAATACGGTGGCCAGGGTAGTTAAAGTTACCCTGTAAAAATATTTGCCAGAACCAAAAAAAAAATGCTTTCAAACCTGAGTGACGCTCAGACACCTATCGTAAACATGCCGTAAGTGCCTGCCTGTGCTCAGGGTTGTAAAATACCTCTATGAACAAGACACTAGTAACTTTCTATTTAGTGTTTCCTCCATGTTATTATCTACGATTTGCAAGGTTTACAATACTTTATCTCTGAATTTACTCTATTACTCTATGTATATCTAAAAATATTGTAAAACGAATTGTGCATCAACATCTCGGTTTCTCTCTGATGTTCCTCTGTAAATTTCAGCCTTTGCATCAGGAAGTGAATCATACGTTATTACCTCTCCAATACATTTTGCCTACTCAATGATGCAATGATTTCTGGAACTGAACGATGGATCGATATTAAACATTTCCCCTTTCTAAAAGCCTTGTAGAATGAATAACACGATGACTTTCCAGTTAATCTTGCCTCTCACTTGATGCAACATATACTGCGAGCTGAACAATGTTCTGACGTTTTCCGTTCAATTTTCCCTTTTCTATGATAAAAATAAATATCGCATAATGAACCATATGACGGTATTATTTATATCATCTTGCCTTCAACCTCCTACATGATATAGCAATAATACTGCAAGTGAACATTAAATCCACCGATATCTCCGTTTCTTTCTTTCTTTCTATATAAGACAGTAAAAGATACACCTACGTTCAATAAGAACAGCCAGAGATAAAACTATCTCTAAGCCCTCCCATGGCCACACTCTTTGTTGCAGTCTCCATCGCTCTGCCCACGACTCTACCATCGGCATAGCAATGAGATTCAGTCACTGATATTCGCCAAAGAAGAGACTGAATGTCAGTATACCGCTTGCCAAGCGCCCGCAGAAAACGAAAGAAAAGTCGCCATAAAGAAAACCAGAGACGCCCTTTGTGAGCGTCTGCGTTCTGATCCTGCATTCATGAGCTGAATTTTTTGCTTGTGGAATTCTTCGGTAAAATTTTTGCTTGAGAAATCCTTGAATTTTCTGCTGTAGTTTCCACTGTATCGAGAATGAAAAATTGTGTTTGTGTTTTGTTTGAACTGTGGTGGCAGCTAGTAAAAGCAAGTCGGTGTATTGAACTTTGTTTATTTGATCTCTGCATGTCTAATTTTTGCGTTTTTATGGTAACTATGTAGAGTTATCGGTGAAGCAGTAATGATTTTTTCTCGCTCATATGGCTGTCAATGTTTAGTATTTAATGTAAAGCAGCAGTTCTGGAGAATAAATACACTTCAATTGTATTTTCATGCGTCTGAATTGCTCGTGATCTATTTTTTACACACTTAGCTAGTCGAAGGTTACGTCTGAATGGTTTTTCTATGATTTTTTCGAACTGCACATCAAAGAGACCTGTACATACTTTTTTGTTTACTCGGTACTTCAAGTATCATGTATTTGGCCCTTTGGAGTCATCATTTCACATAAGACTCTTAAATTACCTGAAATTCTTGGGTACTTTCATGCATTGGAACGTACCAAATTAAGTATTATTTATAAACAACACCCATTTCAAAATTCATACATGTCACGCATCGAGGTTACCTTTCAAATTACCTAAGCTGGGTACGATGATACTTGTTATGTTTTTAAGGTCAAAAGGTTTCTTCTTTAGACGCCTAGATACCATACCCTACTTTGGATACCTTGGAGCGTCTGCAAACGAGTCCCAGGTGACGTTATTCATGCCACCCATCTTCTGCAGAGGTGATGCTGCATTCTGCAACCAGCGCAAAGGCTAATAGCTAGTTACCTCCACATTGCTCATAACTGCTTACAGCTGGTGTGTCTGCCACTTTTAGTAGGAATGAGTAGAGTAAGTTTTTGAATGACATGGCTTTACTGCGAGTGGCGTTTTGAATATGACGAGTTTTTTGTTGAACTGCCTCGCCGCCCGGATAGTGAAGTAATTAGAATACTTGGTAACTATTGCATCACTATCATTTCTGATCGAGGCGCGCACTTCATCAGTAAGACCAATACGGTTTAAGTGTCTGGCAACAATCCGCTTATTTACATTCACAGTAATTAGCAAACACGTATGGCTGTACTGTAGATGATTCGAATCTCCGTTGAGCTGCGTACATATGAAGGTAGCCAAGGCTTTCGTGATAATTTAATTTTTGCATGGCTCAGATTTTGGCAGCAAATGATATCTGGATAGCCTCGAGGTGTTCCAGATCCTTTCGCGTTTTTCTTGGCATCCAAAGAGTTACTTGCACAGTATTCTATCCTAGGCAGTACCAGTTGTTTCCATGTCAGCATCATGTCAGCTTCTCGTGAAAAGAAATTTTGAAGCACCCAACCGCTCCAATTCTAGCCTGCCGTCACAGCTCTAGCCACGTGGTCTTCAGCAATGGCATTCTCCTGCATTTTCACTTCAAGATCTTTTAATATTTTCTTCTTTCGATTTTCCTGCGTCATTTTTGTATTGGAGGTTAATGCAACTAAATAGTTTTTCAATTCCAATAACAGTTCAAATGTTATTTCGTTGAATGTCATATTTTGTCCAATGATCAGCGAAAGACGAGTACATCTACTAGAACAGTGTATACGATTGCCAATGGCAGTATCGTTGCAAATCTAGCCCGACTGTTCTATTTTCATGTATTTAGCTACTAAATCATCTGTTCAGACGCTTAGATAGAGCGGTAGTTCAATTTCCATTTCCCAACCTCTCTGGACACCTAAATGGAGCGCGGTAGTTTAATTTTCATGCCTTTATGCCCAAGAAGTCAACTCTTTAGACACCTAGATAGCGCGGTAGTTCAATTTTCATGTATTTAGGTCCGCAAAGTCACCTCTTTGAAGTCTCTGCCGCAGGAGGTTCGCCGAAGTTTTCAAAACTCCTTTCGCGCTCAGCTGCAAAATCCGGTCGCTATTGTCACAGTTTTTGCGGCGCGAGCTTAAGTTAAACGGCGGAGATAAAGCTGTCCAAATGAGGTTGGAGACGTTGAAAAATTACTGAATAATTAAGAAGAATGTCAGGCACGCAGCCCTTAGACAGTTTTAAACCGTTGTGGTTAAGAGTAACAGCGTTTTTGCCCCTTAAGGATGTTTTTGTTTACACCGTGTACTCGGTCTAACGTCGACGCTTTCTTTTGCAAAATACTTTTTGTAAGTCAATCGCTTTTACCCGAGTGAAAACTTTAGCCACTCTTTAGCTGTTTTTCTGGACCATTCGAAAGGAAGTTGTTTTTTTTTTTGTTTACGGCCTTGTCTTGGACAACTAGCTGGAGAATTAAATTCTTTGTACCGTCTTATAATCGACTGACTCCTCGATTTTGGTACATTCACTTTTTTAGAAGTTTTCTGTAGCCAATTGGAGCTCCGTGTTTTAAAAATTGTGGTACACTGATATGTAGTTCACAAATTGAGGCAGTTTCCAGACATTAAATTTTTTCTCTGAGGAACTTTTTTCATCGCCATGAGACTCCTTCTGTGCGCAGCACATCGACAGTTAATAAATAATTGGGCTCGACTTATGCTACAAAAATAGGATTGGCACCTCAATTGCGCCGTCAACGGTCATTTGTGTGTATTGTACTTTGCTGCTGCGTTCCAATTCCATGAAATACAACTTTTTCCCGAAAGAAAAATTTAAATACTGCTGTGCTCTTTCTATGTGGTCGATACTGACTCAGGTCAAACTGACCTTGCTTTTTTTTTTTTTTGCGAGGACGCTTGTGGTATTGCAAGCGACCACTTCCTTGTAGTTCGCTGTTGAGACCGTTTAGTGAGATCTGACTCGATTCCTAATGAAAATTGCCAAAAACTAAAAAATATTCCGAACCCGCTACTGTGCAATACACAAATAATACAGTTGAAGGGAGCCTCACTGCCGTAAAACTTCACGGAACTACATATATTATCTCTATCCAAAGCCGAAACATTCAAGAGGAGATTCTACTCCTACTGTTCATTTGATACGTCAAACGATCAGTTTCATTTGATCAAGAAGTTCCTCCTCCTCTCCCCCCATAAAAAATCAGAATGAGAAAATAATTGGATTAGAAATTCCTACTCTACCAAAACGCTACACCAAAAAATCGGAAATCAGCCGCAAAATTTACGTAAAATTCGATCAAAGGCCCGCTCCTTCTCCTGCATGTCCTCCAAACTGCTCCCCCAAAAACCGGAAATCAACGCCGGAGTCCAAAAGAAGGCATATTTCGCGTATGAAAGGCCTGGACCCTCAAAATAAGACAGGAAAACAACTTTGCTTTTCTGGCGGCAAGGCTCGTAACAGTTTTTTATGGGCCTTATAATGACTGTTTAGGAGACACATAAGGGTTCCAATGGAAAATATTGCCGTGGACAATACAGTAGGCAATGGCATCTGAAACAGAACCCTAAGAGTGAGCTTCTTCTTCATCGGAAACGTCGTAGTTATGCGTTCGTTTACAGAACATTGATTTTGAGAATGTTACATTTTGAGGTTAATGTAGTGGAGCTACACCACAGGTTTGGGATACAGTAGAACATTTCTCCTCTGGTGTTCTTTGCTTGAGGCGACATTCTTTCGGCCTCCTGATTCCAGTTTTGGAGTTGTAGAAGATCTTTGTCCCATTTTTTGTTCATTGGTCTTTTATCACTCAACACAGAAGCCTAATTTACGAGATCTCTCAGACCACTGAAAAGAATTCACTGTTTATTTTTAATGCATTTAATAATGTAGATTATTTTACAATGTGGCTCTGGGACTTGCTGTAATCACAGCGCCCTATAACTAACAAACATCTCCCAGTGAGCAAAAAGTATTTAGACTATGTTTACTTCTTAATGATTATATCCATTTAACTATTTCCATTTCCAGCGCAGCTACTTGGATCAACCGCAGTACCTATCGAAGACTTCCCAAAATTTCCCAAAGACCACCCAACAGCAAAACACTGGTTGCATACAGGTATAGCCTATAACACGGCAATAATTACCACAACTACTCGATCTGATCACAGAACCCAAAGACCGCTGAACCTCCCCCAAAGACAACCGAACAATATAAAGACACATCCACCCCTCCTCCGCTTTATGGTCCGCTCTGATCCAACAAATTCGTCCGCAGTGTCGACTGCTGAGCTCTATGAGCTTCAAGACGCTCCCTCCTTCTACTCAATTAAGGTCCTAAATCAATTTTATGGCCCCACAATTAACGACAAGAACGTGGCTTGCACGCCGCATTTCTTAACGCCCTCTCGCTTGCTTGGTTTCTTTGATCAAGTCTGAGCACGGAAGCTGAATTGGAAACGTAATCATGGAGAACTTTGTAGGTAGCTCTTCGACTTCACACCTTGGGTTCTTTGAGTAGTTCCGTGTGAAAGTTTATTGCATTGCCTTACTAATGACAGATTAATATCATTGCACAGATGTACGTCACCATGTTAGGAAATTGATAAGATTAAGAAAAATAACATATAAGTCAAGGTAAGTGACATGTTAAATCTGCAAGGAGTCGTCTCGAGATTCGCACTTGGGAAGGAGCCTCAGTTACAGTGCCAAAGTACAACAATGGATACACGCCCCTGTGGTCGGAAGGTTGTAGGTTCACCTTGTTCCAGAAAAAATGTCTAAGTCATAGTAAAACGGATATCCATGAAGTATTAGGTCTTCACGCATCATTCCGACCGTACGGGCTTCTGGGGACAGTGTAATGATCTGGGGATGTTTCACGTGGACAAAATTAGATTCGGCAACCTTATGCAGCTACAAAATCAAATTGCAGGATTATTTGAACATCCTATATGACAAAGTACATTTGTCTGTAGAGTTTTATGCTCCCAACAGTTCCGGTAGTTTTCAAGACCGCCGGTCTGCTGTAGTAGATAAATGGTCAGGGATCATGAGGAATCATTTTCGCATAAGGAATGGCCTCCATAGTAACCTGATTGAAACTTTTTTGAGAATACGGGAACAACTATAAACGATCTGCGACCCTCAACATCTCTTCCTTCGTTGTTGAAACTTTTTTCTCGACCTTTGCTCGTACTGGAGACAAATATTCGCATAGATTATTTGCAAAGTCTTCTAGAATATGTGCCTTATAAAATAAAGCTATAGTCAGGACGATCCAAAAAACTGTTAAGTAGGATTAGTTTCATCCACCCACATGCTTCAGGATGCGACAAACTTTTTCACTAGTGTAGACAAATACACTTTACAATATATTATAGAGCATGCCATGTGAGATCCAAACTATATATGAAGGAACCCAATAACCCTTAATCGAAATTTTAGTACACAATGCAACACGCACCAGCTGCACGGTGCGCCACATTTTTACCAACCATAAGCAAGACCAAAACACCAATATGCCAAAGCGATTAAAATTCAATAATGGACAGCTCGCTGTTGCGCGCTATTGGATTCTCATGCAAATTTCCATCAGTTTTGAAAATGATCGATTGAAGTGGGCGGATATTAAATCCAGCACATCCATTCCCGATTCCAAGTTGATATTTCCAAAAAGTAAAAGAGTTAAGAGAGAGCGTTTCGCTTACGTTGGCGAGTTCCTTAGTCAAGCTCGCAATTTGTGCTTGACAAACGGGCCAATGTTTATTGTGGTTTTAGGATATATAATTCAGCAGAGAATTATGAATGCTGTTTCATGTTTCTGAAGCCTTGGTTTGAACTATAGAATGATTTCTTATCTATTCTCATCTCTGTTTGCATTGATTAATGAATGGTATTCATTTTTTAAGTTAATTTTTTAAACGACTGCAGGATTATTTGTTTATCAGTCTCCACATTTTTAGAAAATAAGGAATATTTTCCTTTTGTACGAGGGAAATATATATTTTAAGCCAATGAGTGATGTATTGTCCTTTGAGATCCATTTTTGCCAAGAATTTCGAAGATATTTCCTTTTGCATTATCCATAATTTCAGCGAATTTTGAGAGAGACTTCTTCTCTTCAGAAGTCAATTTTGCATGGAAAAAGTCATAATTCTTGCTTTTTTTTAATGAATGACCACTTGTCCTTTGATGCCCAGTTCTCGGCGAAGATTTAATTATACATCTTGTTCCAGCGCCAGAATCCTAAATGAAGGTAAAGGTAAAGTCAACTTAGACCACACCCTCACCTGGGAAACCCACATGCACTGGTTTGTGCAGCGGGTTTATTAGAGCGTTAATTTTCTTGTTACAATATCCATATTTTGAGCGACTTTAGTTTTGGAGAGAACTTGTTGGAGTAACTCCCTCACGATACGGAAATAAATACCATACTGCAATTGGCCGAGCTATGAGTTATGTTAAGGGCGTATTCGATTGACTGAGAAAATTAAGACTTCGAGGTTTGACTTGTGGGGAACTTTAGAGAGGAGTGTTGGCTTGCCACTTCAAATAGTTAGCAAGTGTTAGAAGCAATCACCTTACATTAAGCCAGTAGAAATAAAAAAATTACATTTTCCGGACCTAGATTTAGTTTTGGATGTTTCAATGGCAGCTAATTAAGGGTCAGCGCCTGAAATCCGCTTGAACGGATCGAAACTATCACACCTGTCTGAAGTTCCAGACAAGCAAGCCTCAAAGTTTTAACTTCGCTGGCTAACTGAACCCTCCCAATAATGATGTCACCAGTGCTTAGGAGGCCCACGCTGACGAAATCACACTCGTTTTTTTCAAACGTAAACGAAAAAACAAACTTCCACACCTTGTTA
This sequence comes from Parhyale hawaiensis, assembly GCA_001587735.2. Taxonomy (NCBI): domain Eukaryota; kingdom Metazoa; phylum Arthropoda; class Malacostraca; order Amphipoda; family Hyalidae; genus Parhyale; species Parhyale hawaiensis. The sequence goes on from LQNS02278070.1 coordinate 13,167,776, forward strand.
TTCTTATGACCTCGTTTTGTTTGTTTATTTCTTTTGTACAGTGTTCATTTTTACCCCAATATTTCCTTTACCGACACGAGCGTTCATCACTGCCCAAGCAAAGTATCTTTCGCCACCGGAAATTATTGTTGCCGTATTTAGACGCCATAAATACACGGCAGAATACCTGGACGTCTCGTAATCTTGGCGAAGCGATAAAGATATCAAATAGCTTTATTGCTTCCATAATGAGTCTCTGGGGGACAGCAGTCAGTAGATGGCGTCGTCGATGACTGTATACTTCAGGAAATACGGAATTTCGGAAGACATCACTCCGCAGCTGAAAATATCACTGATAAGCGGGCAAGAAATAATTTATACAGGCATTTTGGTGCACCTCGCTGATAACGGTGCAGGAAATATATACGCATTTTAATGCACAGCAGTCGGCCGATGAAACCCTCACTGACTACAGTGCAAGAACTGCGCATTTAATTCGGTGCGCTACAGTCAGTACATAAATACCCCAATAATTACGGTGGACAAAAAAAAACATATATTGGTACACAATAGTCAGTAGACTGAAACCTCACCGGTTATACGCTTTGGTAAAATATAAAGCGATGAAGACAGTGACATATAGGTGGCCAATTTAAATTATACCTGTGTAAAAATATTTAAGTGGCGAATAGTGCAATTATCCAAATTCATCTGAAGCTGAACAACCTAATCAAAATTAGAATCTAATACACCTAGCTGTAGACGTGTTTGTGTGTGTCAATATGTGTAATACATAAATACAAATGATAATGTAACTAGTTCATTATGGAAAAATTATAACGAAAATCTCGCAATTTTAGATATAATTTTCAATAATGTTTTATTTTCGTTCATATGAACAGTATTGTGAAATTATTCACAATAGTAGTAATATTATTATTACTGGCACATTGAATATTGTTGTCATGATTTTTACATCATTTGATTATCATTATTAGACCGCAAAATGCAACCCTCTTGTTGAATAATTCATGAAAATTATATCTGAAAACATCTTACTATCCTATCGAAAAATTTGCCTCTATTTTGGCAAAAAAGTTGGATACCTTAGAAGTTCTAGCAAACATGGGTATCATGGAATTTTTTTTTTTTCAGAATTAGATAGGGGAAAAATAGAACTGAGTCTGTTTTCCCCTTTTAGCAATAAAAGTTGGGTACCTTTGTTTTTTTTTCAGTATTAGATAGGGGGAAAATGAGACTTTGGACAGACGGGATGACAGACAGCTTTCTTATATGGTGTTGATTAATACAACTACTGCTATTATTAGCATTAATGACAATAGGTAGTTGCAGCTAGACTCGTATCGGAAGCTGGTAGTCCTCATCATTGCACAACTACACGCGGCAACAATGTGAAAGCCACTTATACCGGGCAGACATTGCCATTGAAGTACAGAACATGATCGCCTCGCAAAGCCATACGAGCAGTGAGCAACGGTGTCAGCCATACATCCCCGCTTTCACTTATCTATATGGAACTGCAGCAATAATACAAAATAATTCAAAAATAATACAAAATAATACAAAAGTAGTGCAAAAATTAAAATTCTCTATAGCTGTAGGGCTTTAGGATCTTTTACAACTTTTGGATACAAAGAAGTTTGCAACTTAGCTTATGCATATCCAAACTATTGCATTCATTATTTTTAATCTCTTGTTCAACCTTTTCTTTGTCTGTTCATCGACAACACTATACATTGACTGGACACTGAAATATGGCCTCTCGCAATTGGGCCTGGAGGCCGATTTACGCAAGTGTTAATAAAATGAGTTCTAATAATCACAGAGACCTCAAACAAAGATTAATTTCTTTACCGTACCAGAAGAAATGCGTTGCAGAGCTGGGAACCTGGGAACCTAAATTCACAATCATATACCTCCAGTAGGCAAAATATATCAATAAAATATCGTACCCTCGAAGGACACCAAAAATATATATTTGAAAATTCATCTTAATTTCTAAGAATATCAAAATTAAAAAAAAGCCTCATAGACGCTACACGTTATATTCCTGAATATCACATTCAATTGAGTTTTTTTTTTTTTTCAGTGAGGGATTTGAAGCAACAACCTCTGAAGATGGCGTATCTAGAACTTTCGGTAAGCCTCATTCCAATCGCCGCAACAAAAGGGAGGTCAAGAAAACCTCGTAATGTTCAAAAAAGTTAATTAAAACCACAGTAATACTACATTTCTGGCAATGAGCTAAAAACATATATTGAACTATGAGATTAAGATATCAAGACAGACGTTAAATGATCTTATAACATAACAATTTAGGATATAGACAACCCTTCATTACTGAAACCATCTAAAGCTGCACATCATGATTGTCAAAATTATTTCACATAACTGCCGATACATATTTCATCATATCGTGGTTGGCTATGTTAAATCACTTCATGATTTCCTATTCTGCATAACTTTTTGATTGCCTGAGTTAAGTCACTTCATGGGTGACTAGATTACTCTACTTCATGAGTGATCACGCTACATCACTTCATGATCGCCAACATTATATCATTTATTGAATGACAAGGTTCTACCCCTTCATGGCTGCCTGTGTTGAATCACATCTCAGTCAACCCACCTGATTACCTAAAAACATATTCTTAAGACTCAACTCCTCCTTCTGCCTCTTATTTAGTGGAGAAACAACAAAATTCATCATCGTCATTTTTTATGGCTAGTTAATTATACTTTTTGCCATTGGTCACATCTAGGTCAATCCATCAGATCCCTTGTAAAAAAATATTAATGTTGCTCAACTCCTTCTACTACTTTTTGGGCTGTTGCTAAGCGCGTATACCAAATAATATTATTAACAACTCCATTAGAAACTTCCTTAGCATTTCATAGCAAATCGAGCACACCGCCAATTTTAGAAGCTTCTGTTCTGCAACATAAAACTGTTTATTTTACTAAATATTGGTAAATGATTTTACTCTACTACACATATCAAAGGGTATCATAAACATTTGTCTTCGTAATTAAAATTCAAGCCGTGCTTTTTTTGTGAATTTGTTGCGTATGGAAGTTTCAAAAGTACTTGAAGGTTTGCCAATCATTACTGAATGCAAATAAATTAACTCCAATAGCCTAAACAAAATGTGAAAAAGTAATGGGAGAACATATAAACATGTGCCGAGTAGTAGGGCCCAATTGCGAAACCGAAATCTGCCATAAGGGCCAGTGTCTCATCAATGTATGGTGTGTTCTGTTAAATTCACATTAAAACTAAAGAATAACTTGATGTTGCATACCGAAAAGTCTACAAACAGTGCTGTAGGTCGACGATAATGACCAAAGAAATTAGGGTGAGATCACTCCGTCCTGCCTAATAGGGTTAAAATAAACCCTGGCAAGCTTTGGGGTACACGTTCACGAAACTCTCCGTACACACCGTAAATAATCTCGCCGCAAAGTCAGATCGAACAGAGAAAAATCGGGATTTATGACAAGCCTCGCTTATGGCCTACAGGGACTAAGCGATACTCCTCTAAATTGCCATTAAAGAGATTAATGTTCCTAAGGCAATCCATATAATGTATGTTAATTCCTGGAATT
>LQNS02278070.1:13194367-13209016 GCA_001587735.2 Parhyale hawaiensis
AAACAAACAAACAAACAAACAAACAAACAAACAAACAAACAAACAAACAAACAAACAAACAAACAAACAAACAAACAAACAAACAAACAAACAAACAAACAAACAAACAAACAAACAACAAACAAACAAACGAACAATCGAACAAACAAACAAACAAACAAACAAGCGCTTTTTTATCTGGTTTTGGCTGTAAAGGCATCGGGAGCTCAAACGCGTGACACACCTCGTCTCACGACGTCATAAGCCCTACGGAGAAATGTAATCTTATCAGCCGATACATATATGAAAGAACGAGCTCTGGACCTTCACAAAATGCTGCTGAAGTGTGTTCCTCTTATACTTCCTCCGGGTGTGCTGTTACTCCGGTTGTTGCGGTGGGAGGTTATGCAGTACCTCAGGCTCACTACTATCTGTCTTTGCTTGTTTTACATGGGGGCTATATGTGCCCAGACTGACTTCAGTTTTTCATGATATTATGATAATCTAGAATAATTAATCCATTACAGCAGACTGCTCTAAAGCATTTCAATGTTCAAATGTGGTTTCTAGATGAACTTTCATGTTTCTGTTTATATTAACATAATGGCAACAGCTGCAAGCCAGCCAGAGCCTGAGACTGCTCTCTGGGCATACTCATGTTGACCAGTCTATTGTCACCTATCTATGTAATGAGTCTAATGGTTTCGTTTCACCCAGCTTCTGCAGAGTAAATTAAACGCCTGAAGCAAAATCCGTAGACTTTTGTACGAAATAGGAGAAGTCTAACGAAAAACTTACGGCTTTCACTCTAAATATTTGATTACTGAAACGCACCAGCATCACAAATGCTACTGACAGACAGAAGTCTTTAATGGAATAAGTACCCGCACTCTGATGCAATTCAAGAGCTGAGTGGAATTCAATATCACCATCTTCATACTTATTCGTATGTTGACACTAAGTACTAGAGTACATGTATGTCGGAATTAGGCTTGCAGGGTATCTACATCGTCGATTTAGTCCGGCAATCCAACAGCACTTTCTATGCTTCAATATTTACAGATGCAGCTGCTGTATAAGGTAAGCCCATTAATTCCCTTTGAAATGGTATTTTACCGGGGCTGACGAATACAGTAGATGACTCTATTAAGAGCAAACTTATTTTTCGGTTGTAGTTCGGCCATAATTTCAATGTGGAGACCAACTGCTCAAATGCACTAAATAGAGAGACGTTATTGGATATAAGGGCTAGATTCAGTAAAATTAAAGGTTGCTAGAATGGAATCGATAAGTCCAAAACATGCATAGCACGATAATCCAAAATGTTAGTGCGTTTTATACTCTTGGTCGGATGTAGTTGGTTCACACACAATAACTGTCAGCTTTTTAGTGTTTTATCAACAAACCTTGTATGATAAAGAGCAGTTTGAATGTGTTGAACGAAGAACAATGCCTGTTTTTTTTTTCTGAAGGACACTTACCTATTTTTTTTTAATAACCTGCCCTGACCAAATGAATATGGGCATTAATGATTATTGTTATGTAAAAATTCACGCATAGGGCTGACAGTATAGAATGAATAATGCTGCAATAATAGCAGTCCTACAAGCCCTACTAGAGAGATCTAATCTTGTAAGGTAAAGCGCGGTGCAATCAAAGATCTTGCTACAACATATGGAAGGAAGAATATCATAGGTAGAATTTAGTATTCCGGTAACGATAAAAATATTTCATCAACTTAACCTGTATTTTCTTTCAAACAAATATATCTAATACATCGAAGATAAAACTAGTGTGAACTAAATACTTCCGATCAACTTCCAAATTTCCATTACCTAACTATTTCCGACAATATAGAGTATAATAGTAATTAGGCGGGTAGTAAAACAATATCAATGAAGTAGACTCAGCTTTTAAGCTTCAGAGCGCACTACTCTGACTGATGAAGTGCGATTAGACAAAAACAAAAACCCAGACATATCTATCACTAGCAGAGTAACGCCGCTCTAAACCTGTGACAAATCCACTTCATTGGGACGATGTACATCAATGGGTCGTTTAGCTCCAGATACTTATAATAATAATAGTTTAGACGATCATCTGTACAATAGTAGTATCTTTTTGGCGCATACTTTGCGCAAAAGTCACCAATGTTCTAACATATTTCCAGCTTCAGAGGATATCTCAATCATCTATTTGTTAGCCACCGTGGGATATTGTTTGTCCAGACCAATAGTTAGCGCTAGGTTCACTTCTTGTTCATCCGCTGCTCGCGACTGTGTTTAATATTTGTTACCTTGCATTAAAGTTTCATAGTAGTTTGCATAAGTTGTGTGCCGTGAGCAAATATGTTTTACCTATGGCCTGAGTCTGTTTGACTCTAAGCAAACATGTAACCTTATTTCATCAGAAGGTAATAATTTTTAACTTCCACCATTGATTAAAATAATCTTTCAGGTTTTGAGAGCGTACTGGATTCTAATTTACTGTAGAACAAAATGATATAACCCAAATATATTGAATGTGATACTTGCTCGAGCATCTGATTTATGGGCTAAGATTTAGCAATGTTCTTTCCTGGTGGACACACAGCTATGTTCACGAACACACTACAGGATGTGTGGATACTCGCACAGCGCACGGGAAGCAAACGACACTGGTATGAACACAACTTCACAAAATTGTTTAGCCGTTAAGATTCTTCTTTTTTCAGAAGCACCCTGAATAGGTTTTCTGTGGTGTGTCTCAATCATAGAAAATGAGACACGTTCGAGTACGGATATGAACACCTCGGTTTAGATAGGCAGCCCAAACCGTGCTTTGTTACCCAGTTTCCACTGTACTATTCACAGTACTGACAAAAATGTTGACATTGCACTCCTTTCCAGCTGGATGCAAGAGACCGATATTTCACATTGCAGAGAAAACATATACTGCTGGAAATTACTGACTATTAAACATATAGAAGTAGAATTAACATGCAAACTCAAAGTACAACAGTGATAATAATTGATATTGCATCCATTGCAGTTGGATGCAGGAAGCCGATATTCAACTTTCTGGCCAAAGACTTTGCTCCTGCAATTATTTATTAAATTATAAACTGTAAGCCAGACTTGATAATTCAAAGTTATCTTATGACCATGCAAATTACTTAGACCTAAATTGTGATATGCTACGTAAGTAAGCATTCGAACTCCAACTAGTAGTCGCTTTAACAACTTCAATCCAACCAATATTGCACCAACAACTTAAACTTTAAATTGAGAGCCTTGTTAATATTTTAAGCTCAATTCCTATTTGTGCTTTCAACTTGAACCCAGCCAATGACAGTTCTAATCGTTCAAACTCAATAGATTATTGCGCTTATAATTTAAACTCAACTTGTAACAGTGCTACCAACTTAAGCCCAACCAGTCGCGACGTCAATCATTCAAACTCAATAGATGATTACGTTAATAGTAACAACACAGTTGCAGTCGAGGTAACAACTTACACCCACAGAGCCATCTCGATAATAACTTCCCCGTAGTATAGCAATCAACTGATACTGAGCAGCCATTTCTGTGGGGCGCAGGAGACAGTCTGTACTCTACACTGCAGGCAGAGAATTTGCTTTACTTCTGGTGTGCAGAGGGCGAGCGCAGACCCAAACTTTGGACGAACACATCAGACTGCGAACTTAGCCTTCGCTATCAGTAAACTTGGGCGACGTCGCTGCTCTGCTTTCGTTTGCTTGCCGATGAGTTCCCAGCGATAAGGCAGAAATACTGTTCGACTGCAGGGTGCTGGAGACACGGGAGTGCTGGAATGTATCAGTTGCAGATTGACTTCTTTCGGAGACTGAGCCTAAAAATGGAGACTTAGCATAACGAAGGCCAACTTGAACAAGACCTACAGTTGTAAATTGCGCGCATTGTTTTAAATTTGGCCCTATTATAGTCTGACCAGTCCAAGAAGGCGCCTTAGGCGGGGCATAAGAGATTGCGTATGTGTCGTATTTCGTACTTAGATAAAATTGATCATTTTAGCTATTACTTTTTCAGTAAATAATTTTTAAAAAAATTATTGAAATTATTCCATGCTTAATTACATTTATAACTTCCAAAAAAGTACAAGATAATTCTACATTTACTGGAAAAGTAAAATATAAAAAAGATCAATTTTATCTAAGTACGAAATATGACACATGCCCCGCCTAAGCCGCCTTCGTGGGCTGGTCAGACTATAGTTGCTTTTTGAGTGATTTTTTGGTAGTGTTCTCGGCGCACGGGGCTTATTAATTGTTCTTTATGAGTTATCACAACCAAAGCCTAGTTGCACGGACTTGTAGTTTTACTAGTAATGCTGATAAGAGTAGCTGTAACAACAACCTATTCATTCTACCCTATCGTCAACTATTTCTTTCTGTTTCCCCGCTCACTTCCGAAACCTCCACCAGAGAAGGATTTCTGTTAGGTGCAACTACAGCAACAAGAATAATTAAATTAGGTAATATAATCAAAATTATTAGCAATAGTATTAATAGTGATTATAGTAATGATAAATATGATGTTTATAAAAGTAACAGTGTAAAACGTTTTTACAAACAAAAAGCGAAAGATAATAAAATGGAGCAGCATATATGATTATTCCCAGAAAATAACAACATAAAGGTTTCACATCGGCAAGTGTATCTTTAAATGGGCAGCAGAGAGAAGCTGGATTGAAACATGAGAAAATATTTTTTCACATAATTTCTCCCGTGTAAAATAGTGCAATATATGCACGGTAGATTGCTAACATAATCTGAAGCAGGGAGAAGATGAAATAGAAAATAATTGCTGTATATATTTGGTACATAACGACGAAGAAGACGTTCAGTAGCTTTCTAGTATTAAAAAACAAACAAAGTGAATTTGAAATTGAAAATACTCGCTGCACAAATACCGATGAAAAAGATGTTCAGTTGGTTTCAAGGGATTGCGTTTCTCGTAGTATAGAAGGCGAATGAAGACATGCTTAATCTCGACATCAAAAGCTGCATTCTCCTTCTGAGAAGAATCACGACTCGGGGTATCAAAGAGCAAAAGAAGTGCGACGAGAGAACTTCGCTTTAGATTATTGCATTTGAAATATATTCGACGGAATGTAAAATATGCTGGCTCTTGTGAAAATCTGCCGCTGGAAATTAAATTTAGAACAAAATATGACTGTTGCATATACATGGTGGCTGAACAGCTTGATCTAAATAAAAATGTATCCAGAATAAAATATAGTTTAAATTTCTTTAGGTTAGCAAAAAATCTCAGACGAGAAATATTATACATCATACTGGGAACCCAGGATACCGACAGGTTTTGCTTAGATTCTTGAACCAACCAAAATAGTGACTTTTACCAATAATATCCTTGGGCTTAGTAGATAAAGAATACGTTAAGATAAAGATTTTGTTGAATGAAAGTCATATAACTAGATCTAGTACGAAGTAATATAGAGATTTATCTAAATTTTCTCAAATTAAATTTTCAGTCAAAAAATTGTATCTCAAACCAACTAAAATAGTAACTTTTACCGATAATCTGTACAGCTTTAGTAGATAAAGAATACGGTAATATAAAAATTTCCTTGCTTAAGGGCCACGTAATTAGGTCCAGTGCAAAGTAATATGGAGATTGATATAAATTTTCTTAACTTTCTTAGCTACCGTTATATACATAAATTTGATATTTTTGCGAGTTAATGACACTGTATATACTTTGCTATTATTGAAAGTGTCTCATTTCCCTCAAACTTTAGTTGACTAATGAATATTTATAAACTATCCTAGTGCGGTATTAAGAATTTACCTAGTCACGTACTATGCCTAGGTGTACATACTAGTAAATTGCAAATGCATAGCCGGGCCCGCACTATGAATTCGTCCTCTAGATTATGCACCTGCGTTTAGATCGCAGGGCATTCAACTAACCCATTTTCCAGGGATATATTGGATGCCGACGTTCAGTGTGCAATACCGACCATGTGCGGGCTCAACATCCGATTGTAAGTTGAGTGTGTGAATCTTTAGTGTAGCCCCGGAATAATAAATAAAAATGACAGACAGACAAACACGACGAAAACATTACCTCCTTGGCGGAGGTAATCAACTGCGAAAAACCAACTGATGCAAAACGTTTTAGGAATATATCGATATTACATAAAGAATGTACAATTAAGGGGCACACATACCTACCGTCAATGACTGAACACCACTATGCAGTGTCAATGAAGAACATACACTGAATAAAGCAGCGCACCAGACTAGTAGACTGAGCGGCATTTGCAGCGACTGACTTTGTGAATATGTTTATAATATTTTATATTTAAAATATAATTCGCGTACTTACCTCCGCCAAGGAGGTTACCTCCGCCAAGGAGTTTGTCTGTCTGACTGTTACTAAGATAACTTAAAGTGTTATGGATGGATTTTTATGAAATTAACATGAGTTGTTAGGTGCATATCAAAGAGTAAATGGCGAAATTTTGGTAACGATCCGTTTGTTCGTTCGTTCGTTTGTCACTGTTTTTAATTTTGTGCTTATTAGCAGAATAACTCAAAAAATAATGAATGGATCTTTATGAAATTTATAGGGTTTGTTAGTAATGTTAAAAGACATAAATGATTAAATTTTTGTGCNGACTGGATCTTCAAGAAAATCGCACAAGCTGTTATTACTATCAAAAGGCAAAAATGATTAGATGTTGGAATTTATACAAAGAAAATTATGGTGTCAGAGCAATTCGATTTTTTTTGCTACTGTTGTCTCGCTTGGCGGAGGCATGCGCTCTCGGAGAGCTCTAGTTCCATTTGTTATCGTGATGTTTCTATATACGTTGTAAGAATACATGTGAGCCCATAATGCCAAGGTGAATCTTTTACTGGATCCGTTGTTGCAAAAGTCATCTTGTGTTGAAAAAGTACAGCTTGGTGTCACTAGGATTGAAATAAATATTTACTTCCGAACTGACAAGAAATCAAAATAAGAAGTTGCTTTTAAAAGTAGGTATCGTGTTGAAATGAAGGCATGGTGGGACGGCGAGCAGAAAGCCACGCTGGTGCTCGACTCACCCACAACTATTGACGAGCCACACTGGCCATTACGGATACATTCGAGCGTGCTGATGTTTATTTTTGAGTATTTAAAATGGCTCTAGCGATTGAGAATTTCAATGCCTGAGAAATACGACCGGTGAGTCGTTTTCTTGGTGCTCAGGAACTGACAGCGGCTAGAATTCATCGTCTCGTTAGAAAAACTGACAAACAAAATATTACGGCCGGTGGAATGGTACAGAGACCAGTCAGAGCTATTAGAATGACTGTGCAACCTTCATGATGAGGAACACCAGGTGGCAGTTCTCTACAATGGGGGGATTAAAAACCGGTTGCGCGATACGATAAGTGCCTTAATTAATTAGAATTGGCGGAAATTATGTAGAAACGTAAAGTGAAGCATGGGCTCTTACATAAGAATAAATCTCATAGGAAAATTATGCTTGTTTTCGTTCATTTCAGGAAAAGTACTTACTTTGAAAACCGCTCTCGTAATTGTAACCCTTCTTTTTTATTTAGACCTGAATAAAAATTGAGTAGTATTACCATCAGGTTCCATAAAAGCAAAAATAAACAATTTTCACCTCATGACAAAAGAGGTGAATTGATATTAACTTGCCCGACTTGCATAATCACAAATTACGGCTGGTTTGACTAAAAGTTGAAATAAATATCAAACTTGCCTCATTAACATGTTCATTAATTTTACCCGGATTGACAAGGGTGTAAAGTAAACATCAAGTTGCCTAACTTACATGGCCATTGTTAATTAATTACGACCGGACTGACTAGAAAGCAATATAACTTTCCTAACTTACAGTCCTGCTCAACATTAACTCGCCGGCTAAATGCAGCAGGCAGCTTCCTCTTTTTACTGCAGACTTCAACAAATCTAATTGAAGAGTTTACCTTCAAGTTAAGATGAAAGACTACCGTCTTTAGGCCCATATTTGTTTTCACTTTCGTCAAGTCTGCTAACTTCAGACGCAAACAGGGAGCTTCTGACAACTCGATGTGATCTTCAAGAAAAGAGCACAGATTCTCAAACAGGAAAATCGAGTAATGGAAATTGCTTTGAGAATAACAGTCTTGCTCGGTTATAATTTTGATATCGGAATTAAAATGATGAAATTCCATAATTTCATAATTGACGTTTTTTCGCGGGGATAATTCCATACATGAATTAAATAACTTAAATTTAATCATTTCTAATTGAAGTATTTGTCGGTAATAATAAAATGCAGGAATTATTTCTCTGGCATTCAATAATTTTGGGATTTTTGTAATTAACTACGATCTTGTTTCGTGATAATTTTGAGGCTCAAATTATTTGGCTCATATTCATTTATTTTTAAGTTATTGTACATAATTTTGTTATTCTTTAGGGTATTATCAGTGGCCCACGCCGCCATGAAATGACGGTAGAAAAATAATTACGTCCATTTTCACTGCACGTCTGAAAAATTTATTTCCCGCTTCCTTCGTCAATATCGTACTGAGTTTTTTCATTTGGAGCTCAGAATAAGTCATGCTTTGCTGCGGGAAGGAAGTGATGTTAAACCTTCACGCTAACGATACGAGGTACTTCGTGCTTAGTGTTCAAATTTGGTGAGTCCCTCTCCCGTTAAAAATTGAATTTTTCCCTTTGTTATACTGATGGGGGGTATGGAGAGACCAACCAATCATGTAAGCAACCAACAAACTGTGCTTATTAGGTACTTGTCGATTCTTCCACTTTATTACTTGTTAATTTGTATGTTAATACTGATAATCGTAATCGACTTGCGATTAACGACCTAAGTTCGTTCGGTCATTAGCGAAGTCCCGGACAAATTACAGTAACACTGTCCGGGTTAGATCATTGAATCAAATCAGTCGAAAGACGGACTCTGTTTACTAACCTTTGAAAGCCATACTCTGAAAATCGCTTGTCACAAGTCAAATCTCTGCACAAAGTAACAATGTCACACTTATTCTTTGTCTTTGTAATGCAATTTTGACCTCTTCTGACGGGTAGAGGCAATGCTTCCTTTCTGTAAGAATTGTGGCCTGTTTTTAACAGTTTTTTTCCCTGGGAAAATCCGTAAAATACTGATTGTTTTCCCGGGATTGCCTTACCTTGATTACCTTGATGATAATTCGGACGAGGTCCATGTGGCGTTATGCACGCCACCCATCTATGCAAAGGTGATGCTGCAGTCTGTGACCAGCGGGGTAGCTAACAGAGAGTTAACCCCACAGTTCACGTTGCCACTTACAGCAGGTTTATTTGGCCCCTTCAGTAAGCATGCGTCCAGTAAGTTTTTAAAATTTGCACTTTCTGTACCGCTGACATTCCGAATGTGACGTGGCATTTTGTTGAATAATCTCGCCTCTCGGACCGGATGGGAACCTTAGTATTTGCAAGTGTAGTACTATCTGTAGTTATATTACCATCAGACTTTAACTTGAATGCATGGGAGATCAAGCTAACTGCCAGCTGGGAAGATTCTTCTAGTGCTTCTCTTGCTAAGTCGGCTTTTCCGGCGTTTACACGCTATTGCGGGGGTGCTGACCCCAACCAAAAATGGGAATGGTCGTGGGCTGTAGTTATCGCAAGAGCCTTCCATCTCTGACGCCATTGTTTTGACAGACTGTGATCGACTGCAGCCTTGCACATCTCTAGACCCAAGTGTACATTTACCTGTAGCACAAACCAGTGTATGTGAATCTTTCAGTTGAAGTGGGCAGTGAAGCTGACTTTGCATTATATTTGCCTTAACAGGAAAAATTATGGAATTTGGAGGCGCAAGAGTACCACCGTTAGTGTTTCTTCGTGCCAACTTTGTAAAGGAAACTATGACATCTGGCGAGAGGAACAGGTAAGATAGTGTTGATAATTTTCATTATCAGCCTTTATAAAGAATATTATAACCTGTGACTTCTGCTACAGCTGCAATATTGCTAATCTCGTTATTTCCATAAGCACCATTTCGGCAATATTCTTTGATATCATGAAGCATCGCCAACTAAATTGTGGTCTCTGGCACTGCTATAATGAAATCAGTTTTATCACCTTGAGGCAAGTCCAGCAATTCCAGGAATTAACATACATTATATGGATTGCCTTAGGAACATTAATCTCTTTAATGGCAATTTAGAGGAGTATCGCTTAGTCCCTGTAGGCCATAAGCGAGGCTTGTCATAAATCCCGATTTTTCTCTGTTCGATCTGACTTNCAGCAATTCCAGGAATTAACATACATTATATGGATTGCCTTAGGAACATTAATCTCTTTAATGGCAATTTAGAGGAGTATCGCTTAGTCCCTGTAGGCCATAAGCGAGGCTTGTCATAAATCCCGATTTTTCTCTGTTCGATCTGACTTGCGGTGAGAGAAGTTACGGTGTGTACGGAGAGCTTCGTGAACATATTCCCCAAAGCTTGCCATACACACCATACACTGACGAGATACTGGCCCTTAATGCAGATTTCGGTCTCGCGATTGGGCCTTACTGCTCGGCGCCGCAGACACATTTTTATATGTTGTCCCATTACTTTTTCATATTTTGTTTGGGCTATTTGACTTAATTCATTTACATTCAGTAATGACTGGAAAACCTGTAAGTACTTATCAAACTTCGATACGCAATAAATTCACAAATATAGCCTGACTTGAATTTTAATTACGTAGATTAGATTAGATAGGCGGCAGTAGATGAACCAAAAGGCCCATTCCCAAAAAGACACCGGAACTTATGCCCCGGCCCTCTATGAGCTATTGCCAGTATGTTAGAAGGATATAGAGGACTGGAGAAAGGAGAAAAAAAAAACGGGGGAAGAGTCCCTGCCAAAAAACGATCATGAAGGCACGCAAGTACGATCAAGAGCCGATGACATGCGGAGCTTAGAGACGTCAAACTGTGTAGTTGGAGCGGGAGAGAGAAGAAGACAGATTAAGGTGGCCTTGGAAGCTTTGGCCGTTAAGAGTTTGCAACTCCTGGAGGAGGAGTTCTTAGCTGTGGAGGATGTCTCTCCCAATGTATGTCAAGACGATTTTTAAACGCGTTGACTGACTCCGCACTAACAACATAGGAAGGGAGTCTATTCCAAATGCTGACTTTGAAATTCGGAAAGAACTGCTGACTTAAGGTCGTTCGTCAAGCTTTATGCTTGAGTTTTTGACCGTTGTTTATCAAGCGATCATTGAGGTCTCTTTCAAAGAGCCCCGTTGTAGGTACGTTGTTGCAGCCATTCAAATATTTTAATGTTTACATTAGTTGCCCCCTGAGTCGTCTTTGCTCGAGAGAGATCAGACTCAGCTCTTTTAAGCGACATTCATACGGCTTGTTTCGCAGCTGAGGTATCAATTTCGTTGCCCTGCGTTGGACTCTTTCCACGTTATCGATATCTTTGCACAGATGTGGTGACCAGAATTGGATACCAAATTCTAAGTGTGGCAGCACTAACGCCTTGCACAAGGGAACGATGATGTCCTTGGACTTTATGTCTTTGGACTTGTAGAGCAACTGTACATGGTACCCTTTGATATGTGCAGTAGAGTGAAGTTATCTACCAATATTTACTAAAATAAACAGTCTCGTATTGTAGAACAGGAGCTTATAAAATTCGTGTTGTGCCCAATTTGCATTGAACTGCCAAGGAAACGTCTATTGGAACTTTTTACTAAATTATTTGGTATACGCGCTTAGCAACCACCCAAAAAAGTAGTAGAATGAGTTGAGCAACATTAATATTTTTTTGGCAGGGAGTCTGGTGGGTTGACCTAGATGTGACCAATGCCAAAACTATAATTAGATGGCCATAAAACATGAGGGTGATGAATTTTGTTGTTTCTCCACCAAATAAAAAAGGAGGCAGAAGAAGATGTTGAGTCTTGGAAATATTTTTCTAGGTAATCAGGTTGGCTGACTGAGATGTGATTCAACATAGGCAACCATGAAGTGACAGAACCTTGTCGTCCAATAAATGATATAATGTTGGCGATCATGAAGTGATGTAACGTGAGCACTGATGAACTAGTGTAATCAAGTCACCCATCAAGTGATTTAACTCAGACAGCCAAAAAGTGATGTTGCGTAGGAAATCATGAAGTGATTTAACGTAGGCAACTACGATATGGTGAAATATATATCGGCAGTTATGTGAAATGCTATTGACAATCATGATGTGCAGCTTTACATCAAGGGTTGTATCAGCGTACATTGTTATGTTTTAATATCATTTACCGTCTGTCTATGGTTCAATATGTGTCCTTAGGTATTGCCACAAATGTAGTATTGCTGTTGTTTTACTTCACTTATTTGAACATTACGAGGTTTTCTTGACCTCAATTTTGTTGCGGCTATTGGGATGAGGTTTACCGAAAGCTCTAGATACACAGACTTCTGAGCTTATTGCTTCAAATCCCTCATTGAAAAAAAAAACTCAATTGAATGTGATATTCAAGTACATAACGCATAGCATCTATTAGGCAATTTTTTCTGAAAATTTTTGATATTCCTAGAAGTTAAGATGAGTTTTCAATTATATATTCTTGGTGTCCGAAGGTACGATATTTTATTGATATATTTTCCCTACTGGAGATATATGATTGTGAATTTAGATTCCCAGCTGAGCAACTCATTTCTTATGGAACAGTAAAAAAATTAATCTTTGTTTGAGGTCTCTCTGATCACTAGACTGATTTTATTAATACTTACGTAAATCGGCCTCCAGGCTCAATTGTGGGAGGCCCCATTTCAGTGTCTAGTCAATGTATGTTGTTGTCTATGAACAGACAAATAAAAGGTTGAACAAGAGATTAAAAATAATGAATGCCAGAGTTTGGATATACATAAGCTAAGTTGCAAACTATATCCAAAAGTTGTAAAAGATCCTAAAGCCTTACAGCTAGAGAGAATTTTTTATTTTTGCATTATTTTTGAATTATTTTGTATTATTTTTGAATTATTTTCAATTATTTTGTACTATTGTTGCAGCTCCATATAGATAAGTCAAAGGGAGGATGTAAGGCTGACACCGGTTCTCACTACACGTGTAGCCTCGCGAGGCGATCTTGTTCCGTACATCAATGGCAATGTCTGCTCGGAATAAGTGGCTTTCACATTGTTGCCGCATGCAGTTGTGCTATTATGAGGACTACCAGCTTCCGATACGAGTCTAGCTGCAACTACCTATTGTCATTAATTCTAGTAATAGCAGTAGTTGTATTAATCTATACTGTAATAACAGAGCTGTCTGCATGCCCGCCCGATATTCCGTCTGTCCAAAGCCTTATTTTTCCCCTATCTATTGCTGAAGAAAAAAATCAAAAGTATCCAACTTTTTTAAGACAAAAGGGGCAAACAGACTCAGTTCTATTTTTCCCCTATCTAATTCTGAAGAAAAAAATTCCATGGAACCTAATTTTGCCAAAAATTATAAGGTGTCCAACTTTTTTTTGGCCAAAATAGAGGCAAATTTTTAGATAGAATGGTAAGGTGTTTTCAAATATAATTTTCATGACTTATTCAAAAAGAGGGTTGCATTTGGTGGTCTAGTAATGATAATAAAATGATGTAAAAACCACGACAATAATATTCAATGTGCCAGTAATAAAATATTACTACTATTGCAAATAATATTGTACCATTATCATAATAGTGCAGATATGAATGAATATAAAACATTATTAGAAATGATATCTAAATTTGTGAGATCTTAGTTATATTTTTTTAATAATGAACTAGTTGCATTATCATTTGTATTCATGTATTACACATGTTGACACACACTAACACGTATACACATAATAATGTATATTCACTCATGTAAAACAGCTATGTAGGTGTATTAGATTCTAGTTCTGATTAGGTGGTTAAGCTTCAGATGAATTTTGATAATTGTACTATTCGCCACTCAAATATTTTTACACAGGTTTAATTTATCTTTTTCATATGTATGTATCTTACGCCATGTGTAACACAGTTAAAAAAATGGCGAAGCCAACGCCTCTGTCTGATGTTTCAGAGAAGTCAAGCTTCAAAATTCTAACTTTGCCAGCCAGTCGCTTCCGCACCGGTGTTGCCTTCCTCTGTCTTCATCGCTTCATATTTTCCAAAATGTAAAACCGTTAAGGTTTCAGTCTACTGGCTATTATGTACCAAAATACGTTTGTTTGTGCGCCGTTATAATTGAGGTATTCATCTACTGACTGTAGTGCATAAAAATGCGCAGTTATTCCAATGTAGTCAGTGAGGGTTTCATCAGCCGACTGCTGTGCATTAAAATATATTTAGAATATATTTAATATATATATATGTATATCTATTTCCTACACCGTTATCAGTGAGGTGCATCAAAATACGTGTATATTTCTGGCACGCTTATCAGTGAGGTTTTCAGCTGCGGACTGATGTGTCCCGAATTTCGTATTTCCTGCAGTATACAGTCATTGACGACGCCATCTACTGACTGCTGTCTCCCAGAGACTCATTATGGAAGCAATAAAGCTATTTGATATCTTTATCGCTTCGCCAAGATTACGAGACGTCCAGGTATTCTGCCGTGTATTTATGGCGTCTAAATACGGCAACAATAATTTCCGGTGGCGAAAG
>LQNS02278070.1:13227257-13243362 GCA_001587735.2 Parhyale hawaiensis
TAGAAGTTGCGCCAGTTCTCTATCTGATCTGTAAACATCCGAACTCATAGAACTTGTAACCCTCGATTTCCTCGCAACAACCTACTGTCAATTTGCTTGTATGTCTAAGTAAAACGCAGAAAACCCCTCAAGTGTCTTTATCCCTTTGAAGCCTTAGCAACGCTTCACAGTTTGTAATCTAAGCGACTCATGAAATGGTAGCAAGTTGTACTATATTTTTTATATGAATCATTCAGGGTTTATCATTGCGTCCGGGAAATAATACTATTGTTTCATTATTCCTTCTTGAAGTCGTGTTGGACTGCTTGCCGGCCGGACCCTATTCACTTGGTGTGCGACTGTGCACCAGGTGCTGTTTAGCTTATTGTATGTGGCCGTCTCCCGCTACAACGCCAAAAGACAACAATGACGTCACAATGGTTTGAGGTGTGCTTAGAAGTAGTGTAGTTGAATTGTGACAGTCTTTTGTTTCTAATTTATATCACCTTGGTCGACTAAGTCTCTCTCGGCTAGGCCAATGCCACCTAGACAATCGTTTGTTTTCTAGGTGGCCTTGGCTCGGCGCGATATAGGCAGTGTGCTACCGAAGCGCTAGTAAAGGTTCCTACTACTACTCGACTAAGTCTCATATTGTTATTGACGAGATGAACTTCCCTTGCATTTTTTATTTGTACAGGAAATGTTTCAGTGCAGAGTACAAGTATATTTTAAAGTTACATGCTCAACTGATATTCGTCGAAGTATTTTCATACATCGATACTAATTATATACTCAACAGGGAATTTCTGCCGTAAAATGTTTGTATTATAAAGTTGCGTAACCTAAGGTGTAAAACATGTTGTTAGTTTATATTATGCATTCCAAAGATAATTTCATAGAGTGGGTTATACAGGAAGGTATCAGGAATAGAGTTACAGGAATTCCTCACATATAGCCAACTCGTCTTACGCAGTTCTGATATTATATTTACACTGATAACTGTTAATTTCAGGTTTTCGATATAATATGCTAATGCATCTAGAGTACATATTGTATTTGATTCCTTCGAAGTATGACCTTAAAATAAATAAAATAAGCACTTAAAACACGATGACTGATATTGAAGAAACCCCATGCAGATTATTCTCAAAACTGATATATTTTACCATCATACGTCTAGAGTTTTTGCATGTGTGTCCCCGAGGAACTTCTAAAATTTCTTTTCTAGAGCAAGGTCTTGGACAAAAACATGACAGACTAAAATACACCACAATTTATATACATGAGCTTTCCCTCCAAAAATATTCTAAGCAGGGAAATCTTCCACCAGAGGAAATAGACGTACATGAGTTCATACTTCATGACCATACTTTATCTAACACGAAGCGCTAAGGAAACATCACCTAATATTCACTTGGAAACCATTTTCGGTTCTCATTGTTATCCGTATATCAAGTTTATAAATAGCGCTCTGTAGGACTGAATCAAATTGTTCTTATTCCCTTTTCTACTATCTCTGTTTTTGGCTGAGAAAGAGTTGCTTAATGCCAGTCATGTCTGCAGGTGTAGGCTTAGTGCATTCATGTATTTTCTTTGAGTGTGGCTCCCTATTTATGGGACGGAGCCCCATCGATAGCGTAAAATTTGGTTACTTTGTACTCCTAAGCGTATTTGTGACCCTATTTTGTTCTTCAAGAAGTTATTTTGATTTCATTAATTTGTATTTCTAAAGATACGATAGGTTTAGAGACTTGAATATGACATGTATATTACTTTAACCGATTGTCAGGCTCTACAACAGAACATTGTTTTTCATAACACACACTAATAGTATGAATGAAATACGTACCAATACGTGATGTGATTTACTTTTCATCACTTTCTTGTTTCAAAAATAAGTCATTTTGCTATCACAGCACAGTGTGATGAAGTCCTTAGAGATTTCACTGAAATGACAATTGTAAGTACGTCTCGTTTCATCACTTACGGCGATCCACAAACTCGTGATATTTTTTTAGCACGGTGGATTTAAATGATGCCTCGAGAGATTTGAATTACATAAATTAATGCAATAACTGTTGCCCAGGGCAAGTGCAGGTCTTTGAACTTTGGGATTTTCCTCGAGCTTAATCAAAGTTTCATTTCAGGCTCGGAGCTCCTTCTCTTTGAAATTAATCCGCTATTCAGTTCAGCCAACTCTTCTTATTCAGAAATAAATTGGACATGGGAAATGGGGCCTCAATGCCGCTTTATTCTACTGAAAATGAGATGAAAATAAGGCGCTCCTATTGTTAGAGGTCTTATTCTGACAAGACACTGAAAGGCGCTTTGACGCTTGTGGAGAGAGTAACTTCTACTTCCTGGCAGCTACAGTGTAGACGACAGAGAAAGAACTATATCAAGTTTGGAAATTGTCATACCACTCATTGCGATGAGATGTTATTCAAAGTATACTGCACTGTGATAAAAGAGAGCGATAGAGAGCTATATCATGTTTGTAAACTATTATACTATTATTATTATTATTAAGACTTCATGCTCGAGCTCCCACGGACAGGTGATACAACCCAAATGAAGCACTTAGTAACACTGGGAAGCCCGAAACGCTGCTGAAGAAAATCCAGCATAAAGCCATTAACAGCTGACTTATACGCCTGCTGGCCAATACGACCTAAAGCCGATGCCAAATAGATTCCAAACCTTAACCGACATCCAACATCCTCCAACATGCAAAAGTTCGCCCCGACCGCAGCACGTGTCTCTCTCCTAAAGACCTTTGAGGCAGGGACAGAAGAAAACTGATTGAGGAGAAATATTTAAAGTCGATTGCACTGTGTTGAAAATGTCTAATGAGTCAGAGCTCAATTATTATCTTTGCAAATTTAGTATCACACTGCGTATGATACGATTCAAAGATCCAAGCCAGGACATGATGGTTTCAATCTGAGTGTGGTAAAATGTTTGTGTGCTGAAACTATAATGGGTTTTGCTGTGATGAGGAGCGCATTAAAGTATCATTGTAAGACTGAAGTAGCTTCATGGAGTTCTGACTGTGATAAACTATTATCTGGAGACTCGAACAGTTTCCTGCTATGCTGAATGCGTTAAACTGCTATTGCACTGCTGAAATTGCCTGATGTAATGCTGAGAGTGAAAAAAAAAATATTATTGGAAAAATCAAGCGCTTTATTGCAGCGCTAATTGTGGTAAAATTTCGTATCAAAGATACCCAGTAATTGGCTTTGTTATTGGATGTGGCGAAATTTTATTCTACGACTAAGGCATATTGACGCGTTTATGGGGGGGGGGGGGATGTGGAACTACAATTCAAAAACACTGGTACCTTAAAGCTATGAAATTGTGGTAAAGTGTCATAGTATGACAAATAACTTCAATCAAATTTCCTTATGCTTCGTTCATTTAAATGATCTGCTCTTAGTCTTTCTGTCATATGTTCTCGTTTTGCTTCTACTCTCTTTACGTATTACAGCACAGAAAAACTATTCTCAGTGAAAAAAAAATTGATCTAGAAATTATGCTATCACTTGACGTACTTCAGTCGTTTACAATCCTTTGATTGCAAAGAAATTACAAATATTATTAAGACGGCGGCCTCGTTGCCGTTAAGAAGATGAATTTTCTTCTATCTAATTTTCTGCATCGGAAACGAGAGACTAACCAAACAAGCAACCAACCAGCAATCTGCGCAGTTTTAGACTGTTAGTGACCGCAGCAGTTATACATTAAAGCAGAAAACAATAATTATTTTAAAGAAAATCACATTTTCTACACGCATTTTGGCTTTTTCTTAGGAATATTTTTCCATTTCCTTCAATGAAGTTATGAGCTCAGTGGAAAAATACCTCAATGTGGGAAGGAAGTTCAATCGACTGTCTATGCTACTATACTTACAGGTACTACGGATAAATTCAAGCATTAAATTTCAAGAAATTCACAAGCCAACTGCTCCTTTACCATTCAACATGCCCGCCTTGGGAACTCGATGGGCTGTAATTTTACATACAAGCCTTACCTTCCAAGGGCTAGAGCAAACGTTACTTGTTCCTCAATGGCCACTTTCCAAGAATTTGACCTGCAGCGGTACTTAACTTGCTACATTGACCGCAATTCCCCCAAGTGCAGCAAGGAGTAATGTAGTGTGGTGCCGGGTCGGCGCGGTGGGGCGCATCCGCCCTTGCTTTTTTCTATGTCTCTGGCGGCCTTTGGGCGGGGCTTGTCATGCTGTTCTGCGCCCCAGGCAACGTCGGGTCGGAGCTGTGGATTGTGCCCTGCTTGGTGGGTTGCTCTGGACAGTGGGAGGAGGTGTGCGGGCGTGTCCAGGGGCGCGTCCTGTCGTGTGGGTACGGCGTGACCCATTGCACTTCACTCAAACCCTCCCCATTTTAGTCCCTTCAGGACTATGGTCCGATTGTGGCGCGGCCACACTTCGGTGGTGAAGTGGACCAGGGCCTGCAATTACTTACCTGCAGGATCAAACGCCATCACTATTTCCTCCATGCGGTCAGGGAGGGTGGTGTTCCAACTCCGCCCTCTTGGAGGCAACTCAACAACAATCAACAACATACATATGAATTTTCTCCTATCGAGTCCTTTACATCGGGGCAGAGCGATCTACCATTCAACCAGAAAACTTGGGATAGTATAATGGGATTTGAATAGTAAATGAAGACAACCTCACTTTTTCGGTTTTTAGATTAAACTTTAAAGTCTCTCGTGAAATGGTCCTCTCTCTCCAACATCACTAAATGCCACTTGTAAGCAGATTATTAGTAAGTCTGGTACCATTAAGAATCAGTTATTTCAGCATTACATGTAAATTTTTAAAGTACCTGGTACAGAATGCAGTTCTCTTTTATCCGATCAAATATCACCGGTTAGCCGTTACTTTAACAATATCAATAGAGAGCGTGCATTAATCAAATACAAAGATAATCTGATTTTTTTGAGCCTCAGTCACATGATTATAGCCCCTCGTAATAATCATTTACTTCTCAACTATCAAGGTCTCTTCTGGGAAAATATTCTAATAATGATGATAACGTGAATCAACAAAATATTCACCTCTCTTTTAAACTTGAAAGAGCAACTTTTAGGTAACTATTCCCTCAAACCATTAAGAAAAAACAGCAAACAAAAAATGGTCATACGGCTCCTAAGGTCTCACTGTCTCTCCTGGGCAGATATCTTAATGATAGCAGCAGCATCAAGAGTTAAATAATAATCTAATATTGGGTTTTCAAGTGTTAACCATATCTTCACAGCATTCGTAAAATATGCTAATTTCTCCTACACTCTCAAGCATTCCCTCGTAAAATATTCACATCCCTTCTATACTCTCTTACGTTCTCTCGTAAACTATTCAAATCTCTCCTAAACTCTCAAGCTTCACATGTAGACAGATAACCTAACACTATTAACAGTATCAAAATTCGAACTTAAACTCCTTTTTTTAAGCCTTAGGCATATCTTCAGAGCCCCATCGTAAAATATTCATATATCGCTCCTAAACTGTCAACTGTCACTGTCTGTCTCATACCAGCTGACAGATGTCCTGCCGTTTCATATCTTGTCTCAGTGACCCAACACCAGCTGTGACCTTTCACGAAGTGTCAGACAAGAACTAATATTGTCAAAATGTTAGGCGAATGCGAGCCGTAAGTCATGTTGAGACGAGCTCAAGGCGAGCTCTTTCCGACGGGTCGAACGGAGACGTTCCACATGGAAGAGAATTGCTGGCCCGACTGGAATAGTTGCACGAAAGGAACAAGATTGCTGATATGTAGTTACTGAGATTTATAAGATCTTTGCAAACTGTTGCAGTGTTACCAGATTGGAATAGCTAGATGAAATCAACAAGATTGCTGGCTATGTAATTTCTTACATTTGATGATATCTGTCAAGCTGTTATCTTGCCAGGTTAGAAAAGTTCTGGTCATCATACTTGGAAAGTTATATAAAGAGAACAAGATTATTACTATGTGGCTGCTGGGGTTTGGAAAATTTTGCTATGTTTGACAATGTCATGAAACTGGCAAATGTAGCATCATTGCTGATAGTCGCTCATATCTACAAGATTTCAAAATGATTCCAAGATTATCAGACTGAAATAGTAGCACAAAAACGTTAAGAATAGATCTGCAACGATTCACATGATCACAATTAACTACAGCCAAGGGAATGCAGTAGTTACCTACCGTGACTAACAAGTACCATAATACAATATACTGTGGGTGCGCCTTGATTATCCAATTCGTATTTTTATATAAAAATTTGTTTTTCAAGTTTTACTGCCGAAATTTTGGTGCAACTCTATTAATCAAGATATCAAGATACTTTCTTCTTTTTCAGGAGCTATACGTAGCAATGTTCAGTTCAATAATCCTGTTTTCAGCAAAATCAAAGGAAAGTAACGTTTTTAGGTGTCCGTCATGACTATGCAAGAGTTCAAAAATGGAGAAAAACTGGATTGACTGATTCTGATCGACTTAAAATAACATCAACGCTTGACAAGCAAATGACTACTATCGAAATATCCAAGAAAATGAATACAGATCATCAAACAATCAGAGCATACATAATAAATGGAAGACCTGTGGGAAAGTACCTGAACAAGCTCATTTAAGGAAACTTACCGATAGGGATAAGTTCCAAATTGCTAGGGAAATGGTTAGAACACCTCATTCTACTAGCAAAAGAATTTTTGATGCAGCTAGAGCACTGCAACAGGGAAATACTTCAAGGTGTGAGATAATGAAGAGCCTTGGAAAAGTGAAGAACCCGCCATTGAGCAAAATTCACAGGAAAAAGTATGTTCAATCGGCTAAAATATATGTCGTTTTCACCGATGAATGCCGCACCACACTGGATGGACCAGACTGATTGTCGTCTGGTTGGGTATTGAAAGGGCGCCTTATAGGAACCCGGATTTGCAGACGGCAAAGTGGCGGAGGTGTAATGTTCTGGGCGGGAATCAAAGGAAATGAGATTATTGGACCGCTTAGGGTGCCAGTTGGGGTAAAAATAGATTTCAAGGAACACTGCCAGCCTATTAAGAAATGCTTTGTTCCCTGGCTGGACGACCAAACTTTGTGGGACAGAAAATCCTTAGTATCTAAGCAGGATAATGCATCAGCGCACAAGTCTGTTATAAAAACAATTGGTTCTTGAATCACATCTTCAAGGAACGTAAATTGATCGTTTGGCCCCAACAGTCCAGATTTAAACCCTATTGATAATTTATGGGCCACTATTTATGCTAATTGAAAACAATATAACAACCTGGAAGCTCTTTGGAATGCAGTTGAGGGTGCCTGTGGGTCGATCAAGCCTTGTGAAGTGTTAAATCTGACTTCATCTGTCCACAAGCGTCTCCTGTATATTCTCAAAAATGGAGGAAGCTATGGAAACTACTGAGGGGAAATGAAGATCATTTTACCAGTTTTGTTTGCGTTACCTTTTAGTTTATTGATGTCTCTGTCCTTTGATTCAATATTTGTTAAATAAAAGCGTTTGAAACAGCAGAAACCATTATTTTTACATTTACATAATCAAGCCGGACATCTAAAAACACAGCATTTTCTAATTTTTCTAAAAGCAGAATTACTGAAGTGAACATTGCTACGGATATCACCTAATAACGAGGCGTATAGCTTGCTAAAAACAACTATATCGAAAATTCAGCCTTAAAACTTGAAAAACATAATTATTATTGCAAAAAATGCGATTGGCATCAGCAAGCCGCAGCCACTGCAGTGCTCAGTAACTCGGCGAGTTTTCGTAACAAGTTTAATACATGTATTTGCGCTATGAAAGCTACACACTTAATGGCATTTTTTTATGATGTTGCACGTGCATTACCTGCTAATTTGCTTCATAAATTTAATAATAAAATGTAACCAACAGCTTGCAGGGAGAACGTTGTTAATTCTGCATGAATGCAGTTACAATTCAGTAGATCTCTATCAGTAAACTTGTACTTGCGTTCCCACCAGTTTTCTATAATGCATATAGCAATAACAACATAATAGTTAGAAAAGCGCACGCAAGAGCCGCTACAATTTGTACTATTGAAGTTACAAATATAAAATTACCTTGGTGTGCAGAATATTTGCAAACATAGGAAGTATTCAAGCAACATAAATTCGTAAAACATAGGGAATAACTCAAGTCGGTTTCTAATGTTTAAAATGCAAATTTAAAACTTTAATGAAATATTGTACCTGTATGATTATGACCAGGAAGCAAAGAGCGCAACGAGAGGACTCAATGGGGCTAAAATGAAACTAGGCTGTAACTGCATCAAGGGTAAATGACGTCACATCGACAAGTCAAAGTATTTGAGAGTCTAACCTCTTAATCCTAATCAAAATTATAAGCAGCGTTATATTTTTGACGCGAGAGTAATGTTAAAGCAGTTACTGCTCAACCTTTCTGTACTTGCCGACAACATCTTTACCGTGTTTTCAGTGAGCGTGCAGCTGAAGTAGCTGGTCAGTCAAGAACGGGCGATTGAATGAATTAAGACAAAAATAAGGTGATTTATTTAAATAAGTTCTGTGAAGAGCACAGTAATCTTAATATGAAGTGTAAATAAGGCTTCAGTTGAAAGAAGAAGTTGAATAAGGACGTCATGCCAGCCTAAATTTCACCGCTAGAGCTGTGAAAGTTTCCACCTGCCCCTACTGTAATTTTCTATTCATTCGGTAATTGTTTAATTAGTATATTTTCCCGTCATTTATTTGTGCTTAGGGTAGGAAATTTGCAACTAACGACGATTATTTTGACGAAATTAATTAAAAACTTCTAGAAAGCGGAAGCATTACGAAGTTAAAACCCGGTGAAAGTAATCCCACTTTACGGTAAAGTGAAGGTAAAGTCAACTTAGACCACACCCTCACCTGGGAAACCCACATGCACTGGTTTGTGCTGCGGGTATAGGCCCACTGGCCCCAGATGAGTAAGTGTAGTCGCAGTCGCCCCTGGGTCACCAAGAACTATGACGCCAATTTGACGGAAGGAACAAATGACCGGAGACCCTCCGCCCCCTCATCTCTGAGGAAGGCAGCTCTGCCACAGCATTGTGCATGCACACACAACTGCCGAGTCAGTACACCAAGATCTGCAAAGAGCTCAAGTGTCTGGCGGAGTATCGAACCAGCGAGCGATACAAGGTGTTAGAGCTGAGAACGGAAGCATGCAGCTACCGTACCGACTTTAAAGTTTTACTTTGAAAAATTTTCATAATGAATGAAATGGAAACGCACGTATATATTGGTAACTGTTGCCTACGAGATCAGTAGAAGACCTACACGACTCACTGGAACGATAGGTAGATAGCAATAGCATCTAAATATTAGGAAACGTGCGAACGTTAAAGTTCATATTTACCTCCGCCGAGGAGGCAATGTTTTTGTCGAGTTTGTCTCTCTGTCTATTGTCTGTGAATAAGAAAACTCAGACAGATATAAATGGATCTTCACAAAAATCGTGGCGATTACGACTAAGCATGTTAGGAGGAACTGATGATTGACTTTTGTGAATACCTGTTCAACCGTTTGTATTCATATACTATCAGGCAAATGTGGTAGTGCATTATATACGTTTTTACCGACCTTGCGGCATGGTAAATGGTTTTCGTTCAGACTTGATTTTTTTATTACATTACAACTTGTTATATAATGCTAACTATATTTAACTGCAGCAAGCAATGTAAATAATATATATCTATTATAGTTTGACCTCGAAATTGCATAAAATACATGTGTTGAAAATCGCGAATTTTCAGATCACTTGCGGCATGGGAAGATGTTGATCAATATTTTCGTGGTTCAAAATATGAACTAGAAATATATTTTTGCTCACTATTTTCACTACAGAAAAAATAATTGTTATAATTACATTTATAAGGACATTTTATCCAATATGATGTATATACATATTTTTCAATTTTTCAAACTCCATGCGGCATGGGAAGAAATCGAGCTGTGGGTCTAAAATTTTACACACATCATTTTTAGGTGCTTTCACAAAAGTCCCCCACGACACATAAGCCGTATCTGAAAAAGTTGAAAAAATAAACCACCCACTGAGCAGCCGTACTGTTTGTCGATGGTGACGTCATTGACCATGTCACTTTTTGATGCACGTTTCTCGTGAGTCCTCCCGTTACACTCTTTGCTTCCTGATTTATGACAGCACCAATTTGTCAGATAATCTCCAGTGTAGCGGTCAATAGAGTGCTTGGCACTTGCGGAGGAGGATTTGCTCACTTAACAGTGTTGTAGTTGTAAACTCAAATGCACCTTGGTCTCGATAATATTCTATGGCACAATGTTCGAATGATATTAATTAGCAAGGAGCAGAGAATAACGTGCGCAGTTAATATGATTATAGTTGCAAAATTAAATGCACGGTGTGCTGAATAATACTTTAAAGCATAGTCTTCAGTCAATAAAAATTAGCCAAGAACAGAGAAAAATTTGTTCAATTATTATTATTATAGTTTCAACATTAAATGCATAGTAGCCTGAATACTATTCCGCAGCATGGTGTTCAACCGATAATAATTAGCAAAGAGTAAAGAATAAGTCAGCTTCTTTTGCACTGCAAAGGTTTGAATGGCTGGCTGTGCAGAACTGCAATAGTTGACACAACTTTCTGTCACTCTTATCGCATTTTATTGGTGAAGTTAAATGAGCTTTTGACTTCAGAATGACAGAGTCGTGCTCTACAATACCTCCAGGGCAGCTTCTGCCCATTCTCTGCATACTTCGAAGTAAAATAATAGGAATATCGATGCGTCTCAAGGGTAGGAAAGCGCAAGCAATATAAATTCCTATCACAAACCTGCATGTTAACTAAAAAATCGTTTGGGATGTGAAAATAAATATTGATTGCAATATTCGTAGGCATTAATAAAAGTTATTTGTGTATCTAATGAAAAATTACTTGTGCGAAAGATATCGATAAAGTAAATTTTGCTATAATTGCATGTGAAGTAAAGGGGAGTTTTGGAGCCAAATATTTACGTAAAGAGATATCGTAAACAAAATTCCTTATGACCAATTTACATGAATATCAAATTGTGTACGAAAGTACTACTGAACAAAATGTTAGTACCAGTGTCTGCAGATTATAAATGCTTAACGTTTTCTTACAAAAGCATTACGTTAATGGTAGTCAACCTTTTGATATTCGTCCGTTGATAATCAGTGCTTACACTAAGCAAAGGGCGTATGCATTAATAGTCTTGTACGTGTATCTTAGCCATCCTCTACTTAGGGTAATTGAAAAATTTCTTCACTGATTTTTCAAAAGCTTATTCAAAGTTTATGTTGATTGATTAACTCCAAAAAGCTTTTTTTTAAATAAATGTTTTTTTTTATGAATGAATATGCTAAAGCATGCTAGCTTTCTAGGGAGCTTATTTAATATTATCTATCATCTACACAATTTTGGCAGTCTATGTTTTCAACTTTTTCTAACGTTATATGTATAATAGCAAGGATTAAAAAATATATACATAGATCTTCCAGAGCAAAATATTAATACCCACTAGAGAAAACCAATTCTGTAACTTTTATAACATTTTTCTCTAACAGTGAAGATTTCCCGCATTTTGAACGCTATGCAGGAAAAAGATACACTAAAAAGCCCTAAACCTCAGGGCAAAATATTTATATTCGCCCCCGAGAGAACAA
Organism: Parhyale hawaiensis; assembly: GCA_001587735.2. NCBI lineage: Eukaryota > Metazoa > Arthropoda > Malacostraca > Amphipoda > Hyalidae > Parhyale > Parhyale hawaiensis. The sequence continues at coordinate 13,238,957 of LQNS02278070.1, forward strand.
ATTTAGTTGATTTTCCAAAGACTCTCGGGCAAAATCTCTTGTATAAAAAGTGCAATAAAGGCCCGGAAGTTTGGAGGCGATGTTTCAATGGAGCTCCAGGGTAAAATCTACAGCCATAATGGTCACACGACGCTCCAGGGACTGCCTAAACATTTTGCTTACCATAAAATATATTCTCGATGATGTTTAGGGAGGCGCTTTAAAGAGGGTGAAAAAAAAAAATACAGGTGATCTTGCTGTGTTCAGAGCAGATCACTTTTGAAATGATGCAACAAAACGAAGATTTCTGAAATGTCTATTCATTAAAAATGATAAAAATAATAGTATTGGTAGTAATAAGTAATCCTTATAAAATAGAACGCTTGGTGTATATGTTTATTTCGTGTCCGCTTCTTAAGGAAATAGATAGGCGGAAAATTAGCCCGGTTGCAGATTTTGTAATTAAGTTGCGTTTTCATGAAGATCGGCGACCAGGCTGCAGAAGATGGCGAAAGTGGGATCCTTATCTTATCCTTATTCCTTCCTGCTTGAAACACTTCTTGAAATCGAAGCAAAGATATCTGCGGCTTTTGGAGTCTGTTTTTATTACTTTTTCTCTCAAGTCACGTCGTATAAATTCAGTAGATCATAAACGGAAGCACTCACGAATGGATGATTTTTCACGGGCAGTAGACAATTGCACATTTCTAGCTTGCTGTCTTTCTTTTGTGGAACAGTTTTCTCTACATGGGCTAAAATTTTAGTACTTCAATGAAGCAGATATTTGAGTTTGCAAGGCAGTATCATGGCTACGGTGTACTCACTTTGCATATAAGCTGACTGGAGTGGCATTTAAGTTTATTGCAGTATATTGCTTAAGATTTCACTTCTGCCTATCAATATGCAAGAAGCACGTGAAAAAAAGAGAATGGTGAAGAATGAAATAAGGATGAGAGGACGTCAAATTATCAATGAAGAAAATGTAGAAGCAATGATGCCTCACTGGCCTTTAGCATGCAAACATATCGATTATTGCGTGAATTTTTTTACGCACGGGTCCACTAATATTGATGACAATAGTGAAGTATTCTGAGAGCCCAAACCTCTTCCAGGAAACACAATTTTAATGAAAAATTGAAATTAATCCTGAAACCTAAATTTCTTTTTCCATTGTCACTAAAAGTTTCTAACTTGTGCCTTTCGACAATTATAGTTCCTGTAATTTTCTTGAAGATCAGTTGGTAACTGTTTAACTTACGTTCCAACAAACATAAAAACAAAAAAAAAAAACAAGCATAGAGACAAACAAATAGACAAACGGACTGACAAATCATCACAAAAATTTAGTTAGTTGATTTTCGTAACATTCCTAACATTTTCTGCGAATTTCGTCAATATCTGTTCATAACTGTTTGAGTTATGTTAAGAAAAACGGCAAACAAACAAACAAACAAACAAACAAACAAACAAAAGAATGGACGGATCTTCCCCAAAAGATAACAAAGTTAATCATCTGTTCCTCCTAACATATATAACATTCTCTGTAAATTGCATTCGAATCCGTTCATAAATTTTTAAATGATCCCATGGGGACAGACATAGATATAAAGCAACAGACAAACTCAAAAGCATAAGCTTCCTAGAGGAAGTAATTATTATCAGGTAATTATTACCAAATTTTCTGAGTAGCTTCCTCATATGTCTTACACTGGAGTACTCAGCTATCAAAAATTATGGTAAAAAATATGCGATGAATCCTTTAATTGTTGTTGCATGGGGTATGGATTATCTGCAAGAAAATGCCTCATTCACCTCTAGGCATGATCTTCTCTTAAAAAATGGAAAATCGTGCCTTCATGAGTTCAGGGGAGCAAAGGTTCCTTCCTGCAAGCAAAATCGCGAATTGTACTGTACCTAGCTACCGTAAATATATAGTTCAACCAAAAGAATTTTGCAAATGAATTGTGGTTTTGGCTCATGCCCAGCGTGAAGTTTCAACTGCCACGAAGGAATTGAGCGAAGGAAAAAAAACCAACGTTGACTATCCACGACGGGAACGAAGACTCCGTCGGGAAATGAGTCGTATTTCCTCTCGCTCAATTGACAGACTTCAAAATGTACATAGTTAGTTTTCTAATGGCGATGACACACGCTAGTCAAAAGAACGAGTATCGCCATCTTTTCGTCCGAATGCGCTGATTTGCCCATTTAAATAGCACACACTTGCAATGAATTTTGAGTTATAAATCCCTCCAGATATAATGAGATGTCCAAAAGTTAACTAACGACACTTGCGAAGTAAACTGAACTGATGGTTAACATTTTTGCGTATTTTCTTGGCAATCTTTAAGCTATGTTTGCGAGCGTTCAACATAAGATTCGGACGAAAAGATGACGATACCTACTCGTTTTTATGACTAGTGTGTGTCATCGCCATATGCAAGCTCACAGTTCATTTCGAGAAGACTTCTGTAAATGAACTGTGGCAAGCTGGGCTTCAGAAGCTGCAGTATCTCGACACATTGCGGGATGCAATATTTGCTGTATTAATTTGAGACTCGAATTTTTGCTATCTCATCTGCTTGTCATTCAGTAGATGGATTTTCTCCCATCTAAATTCTTCAGATCGGGAATGAGAGGCCAATTACCCAACCAACAAGCCAAGTAAACAATAACCGAACTATGTATGAGGATATAGCATGTGTTTTGTGTCTCACAATCAGGAAAAAAAACACAGAATGTTCTATATTGTCGTGACGATTTTTTTAAGTCCTTCTTCATTAACACTAATTAACAGGGTCGTTCTGTTTTTTTTTCTTCATCACCTATGCTGTTAATTCCTACACTTCTTCCTTCATAAGAGCACCGCTACTCCAAGAAACCCCCCTCCCCTCTCCAAAAAAATATATAATCTGTGAACCTTTTCCCAATTCCATACCTCTCTACCAATTTTCGGTCATGGGAAGACTCAGCATTGTCTGAAATGAGCAGCCACTCGTATTTGGCTTCTGCCCCAAATATATATATGTATATTGCGTTTTGAAATTCGTTAGCAAACAATCCCATTAACTAGACATTTTCTTGCAGTTTTGCTGAAATGATAGCGACTAATAGGCAGAAAATCCCTCTAATTTCTGTAAAACTTATCAACTTGCTATTAATTAAGTACTTTCTCCTAAAGAGCACGTGGCATTTAAACAGTAGTAGAAACTAGGCATTTTGCTACACCTCTCTGCCAAAGGGAAACGCGATCTGTAAACAATCCAAGAAACTAGGCGACTCTGCCGCAAAGCCTTCCAAAGAACTCAACGGGCAGAATTTTCTGAGGCTATCAAAGTTCTAATCCCAGTCGAGCTCCCGAGAAACGCCTTTTCACTGGAGCTTAGCCAAAGGTAATTTGTTGAACCTCTTCGCTCGCTGGAGATGCTCTACTGTCTTGATGTTTTGGTATCGGGAGCGCCTTGGTCTGTTGATCTTATTGGATTTTTTGAGAAGCTGTAGAGTCTCTTGATGTTGTGGCATTGGGAGTGTCTTGTTCTGTTGAACCTCTTCGCCTACTGGAATGCTGCAGTGTCTCTTGATGTTGTGGCATTGGGAGTGTCTTGTTCTGTTGAACCTCTTCGCCTGTTGGAGTGCTGCAGTGTCTCTTGATGTTGTGGCATTGGGAGTGTCTTGTTCTGTTGAACCTCTTCCCATATTGGAGTGCTGCAGTGTCTCTTGATGTTATGGCATTGGGAGTGTCTTGTTCTGTTGAACCTCTTCCCATATTGGAGTGCTGCAGTGTCTCTTGATATTGTGGCATTGGGAGTGCCTTGTTCTGTTGAACCTCTTCCCATATTGGAGTGCTGCAGTGTCTCTTGATGTTGTGGCATTGGGAGCATCTTGTTCTGTTGAACCTCTTCGCCTATTGGAGATACTGCAGTGTCTCTTGTTGTTGTGGCATTGGGAGTGCTTTGCTCTGTTGAACTTCTTCGCCTATTGGAGATGCTGCAGTGTCTCTTGATGTTGTGGCACTGGGAGTTCGGTTTATCTTTTTATCTTTGGGTGAGGTAGCATGTTACACGTACAGTACCGTCCAAAACTAAGGGACAAATTTTCAAAACGTCATAACTTTGTTATAACCATGCCATGTACTTCTTCTTCTGCACACTATTAGCCAGTAAGATTTGATTATTGTGTTAAAATTTGAGACATGTATGAAGGATAATAAAAAAGTTATGAATGAAAAGCTTTTCTCTTGAAATTTATAACGTTCAAAACTAAGGGACTAAAAAAAGGAAAAGAAATCAATTAACTGAATATTTTGCTAAAAATATTTAGCAAAATGGTGGCAAACAATCAATATTTGGTAAATGGTCCCTTGCTTTCAATTACAGTTGCACATCGTCGACTACATGACCGAATGAGACTCTGACAATCTTCAACAG
>LQNS02278070.1:13243623-13253900 GCA_001587735.2 Parhyale hawaiensis
ATTAGGCACGACAATACCTTCAAACTGATTTTTATACACCTGAGCAGTGAGCATTCACACGGTTTTGCAAACGAACGAGAGGCATGTCCCTTCTTGCAGATAGGGACTAGAAAACCATCACGCTCCCGCCGCTAACCTTCACAGTCTTCTTAGTACACTTTGCACTTAGTTTCTCATCTTCACGTCTTCTAACAAAGTTGTTACCGTCATTACCAAACAAATTGTTTCTTGTAGGCGCCGAGAAACGGTCTGTCGTGAGACGTTCATACATGTTGTGTCTTTCATTTTCCTACTTAATTATCGCTGCTGAGGACTTAAACGATTCTTCAATGAAGTACGCTGGATGACTCTGTCCTCTCTAATTGATGTTTTACGGGGCCTGCCAGCTTTCTTAGGGGCACCAATGCCGTCGGTTTCATAGTACGACTTCACTATTCTGCCCACAACACTTTTCGAACGGTTTACCTTCTTAGAAACTTATCTAATAGTGAAATTATTCCTGTGCCACTTGATGACATCTTGTCGAAGGATATAATCAACTTTCTGCCGTGGTGCCATCATGTAACGAAAAGCAATATTTAAAAATGGCAGTGTCAAACTTTGTCTTCGATGTAAATAATGAAATACGGACTGAATAATAAATTAACTAAATTTTTCTTTTTTTGTCCCTTAGTTTTGGACGTTATAAATTTCAAGAGAAAAGCTTTTTGTTCATACCTTTTTATTATCCTTCATACATATTTCAAATTTTTACACAATAATCATCATCATACTGGCTAATAGTGTGCAGAAAAAGAAGTACCTGGCATGGTTAAAAAAAAAGTTATGTCGTTGCGAAAATTTATCCCTTAGTTTTGGACGGTACTGTATATCAAAGTTAGAGCTTGTAAATATAACATTAAATCTGCTCTCGGATATGTCCAGAAGGGCAAGCTAAATTTTTTTCCTTCTTGTTACACACAAACGCAGAAGAGCCTGTCTGCAACGTTCCCATCTGATTCCAAATTTTTGCCGTATTAGCCATAAACGGTAATACCGTCACGGAAGATGCGAATATGCTATACGCTGTGTTAAGCACAGCAATAATTATGTTTCTTTATTATTCTGGCTAACGATAACACAGCACTGTGTCTTGGTTACTCCTGCTCAACTGTGATACATCACGGTGTCATGGCTTCTCCTGCTCAACGATAACAAAGCACGGTGTCTTGGCTCCTCCTGCTCAACGATAACAAAGCACGGTGTCTTGGCTCCTCCTGCTCAACGATAACACAGCACGGTGTATTGGCTTCTGCAGCTCAACGATAACACAGCATGGTGTCTTGGCTTCTGCTGCTCAACGATAACACAGCACGGTGTATTGGCTTCTGCAGCTCAACGATAACACAGCACGGTGTCTTGGTTACTCCTGCTCAACTGTGATACAGCACGGTGTCATGGCTTCTGCTCAACGATAACAAAGCACGGTGTCTTGGCTCCTCCTGCTCAACGATAACAAAGCACGGTGTCTTGGCTCCTCCTGCTCAACGATAATACAGCACGGTGTATTGGCTTCTGCAGCTCAACGATAACACAGCATGGTGTCTTGGCTTCTGCTGCTCAATGATAACACAGCACGGTGTATTGGCTTCTGCAGCTCAACGATAACACAGCACGGTGTCTTGGCTTCTGCAGCTCAACGATAACACAGCAATGTATTTCTTCTTTCGAGCCCTGTCTCAGAGATAAAGATCCGGACCCCTGACTTTTCTTCATATGACAGGTATACTTGGGCATTTTCTGCATCTTATGACACGGAGACAGCTCGCCATCCGTCATGTAGGCGCCCAAGTTTTTGAGTTACCCCAGAAAGAGAGTAGGTGGCAAGTTGGATCAGCGGAAGAACACGGGCTACACCGGACTTTTCCTGTAAAACGCGCAAGTTTTGGACCCGGAGCCAGAGTTCCCCTTTACTTTGGGAATATCGATGAAGCAGGAGAGAAGGATGAGGCCATCCGTAGGACGCAGCCAAGCGAGATCAAGTTGCTTGTTATACGCGGGCATCTACGACAGAATTATGACCGGAAAAGTGCACGTAATGGCGAAGAGAATTAATCAACGCTGAGACTTGCGTCTGCCACCAGAAAATCTGTACAAAACTGTCGGCAGAATACAGCCATAACGAGGAAAAAAGAGGAAGGGTTTCACAAGGGAGATCAGCAGTGTGTGAAATAAGACATCTTGAAGAAAATGAAAAAATGGTGCTATGTGTGCTCTAGAAAAATGTCCCTAACAGTGTTCTGCCCGCTCCGTTATATGACTATTACTATAGAAACATAGGTATTGCATTGTTAACTGAGGTATAAGATCTCTTGTAAGCAAGAGATTATGAAGAATAGTACTTTTGCCGGCAGCTTGGTAGTAATATTGAAAAAAAAAAACATACGAGAAAAAGGATACATTCGTGGATCAGAAAAATACTACGACTAAGGGTGACTCATCATAATTAACATGCTAGGGTATGAAAAGTTGTACAAGAGTTTCGAAAGCGCTTGCTATACTACTATATCTTTATATGATTTAGTTATCAAGCTAGGGCGCAAAAAATTAGGACTTCACTCGGTGGTAAAAACTATTTTATAGTTACTAGCTTTAATGGTTTATAATTGACTTACTAGGCCACAAAAAGATGGATTTCAGCAAGTAGGTGGCAAAATGTACCAACGTACAATACTATTCTGTGATGGTTCTGCCACCCCATGAGTCTGAACGTTACGCTTTCAGTATTAGATCGGGGAAAGTTTTGGATAACGGCGATACGACCTCGGGAGGGAACAGCAGTATTCAAGTTCATATTATTTAAGTTTATCTATACCGCTCGCAGGTCATCGCCTGTTATTTGATCAAAACGTAATTTGTTTTCTCGATTTCTTGGAAGGTCCATCGCTCAATTACGATACAATTAACAAGATGAGGTGGTGCAGTCAAGATCTAAGTTACTATAGATGATGCTGCTCATGGAATATGCTCGAGCTACAGTAATTTCTGAAGCGCACATCGCCAATAGAAGTAGTTAGGTGCTATTTGGCATATTTCTTTTTTTTTAGCATAAGGACATGAAAAGCTCACTCTTGGATGGATGTTTCCTTCCAGCTGTCCTGTATAATCCATTTGCTGCTGTGTTCCTTAGCTAAATTTTCCAATGACATTCGAAACAACGTTGAAAAGAGGCCAAAACTTTTCAATTTTTATTGCAGGTAAATTTTGATCCTGCTGGCTCAACTAACTGATGGTATCCAGGATAAAGCAACCACTGAGCATTTCTGATGAATTTGTTTGTTTGAACTATATTTTCTTAGCAATGATATTGACGCTTTTACTTGCAGAAGCGAACCTTTGCTCTCGTAAACTCATGACGGGACATCTTCCGTTACTTTAATGGAAGAGCAAGCCTAGCACTATATCCTAAATGATATCATCCTGCCAGGGAAAAAACTGAGCTCCAACAAGATCTTGGCCACTACATGGCATGGAGCACAACGTGGCAGATGAACTTTATGGTCGACAAATGTTCAGTGAAGCACGTGGGGCCGGAGAACCCTTTCAACCGCTTGAAAATGAGCCGGGCAGAATTGGTCGATGTAACCCAGCAATGTGACTTGGAAATAAAACTACAACTCAGTTATCAAGCTGACAGGAGTGTGAAAATGACAAGCTTGGTACTGGGGTTTATTATCAGAAATTTCAAGTACAAATCGAAAGATATAATCATTCCCTTGTACGAAGCACAGGTACGCCCGCATTTAGAATTTGCTGTTCAATTCTGATCGCCATATCTGCGCAACGGTATTGATAAAATGGAAAAAATTCAACGTAGAGCGAAAAAATTGATACCTTATCTGCAAAGCAAGCCACACGAGTGTTGACGACAGAAAGTGGGCCTGATCTCGCTCGAGCAAAATCAACTCAGGAGGCAATTAATAGAAACATTCAAGTACGTGTATGGCTTCAGCGACACACCTACAACGGGACTTCTTGAGAGAGACGTTAATGATCGTTTGCGAAACAACGGTCAAAAAGTCAGACATAAAGCTCAGAGAACTACCTTAAGACAGCAGTTCTTTCCGTAATTCATAGTGAACATCTGGAACAGGCTCCTCTCGGAATTTGTAGGTACGGAGACAGTCAACGTGTTCAAAAATCCTCTTGATAAACATTGGCTGCTACGAGCACCTCCTCCAGGAGCCACAAACTCTTCACTGCCAAAGCTCAGGAATCCATCTTAATGCATAATTTTTTCTTTCCCGCCCTAACTAATTTAATATCTATAAGCTCCGTGAATCTGCATCAACAAATTGTGCTTGCAATATGGTCTCTTTCGCTGAGATTTTCTTTTTTTTTTATTCTCAGACATCTAAGTGATACTGACATAATGACAATAGCTGATATTAAGGGACCAGGCGTAAGTCCCGGCGGCTCTGTGGGATTGGGTTTGTTTGTCCATCTTTGGCCTGCTATCTAATCTAATAGGTATGAGGCATATTTTGTAGCAAAATCCGTGACGCAAGCAAGAACAAAAAAGCTTCATTACAAAACTATTGCCTTCATTTTTTACGGTTGGGCTCTCTACTAAGTAGAAAATTTCCTGTCTGACTTATTTTCACAGCTCGTATGTAAAATAAGGGTTAGACATTTCACTGAAGATCAATGCTTTTGTTTTACGAAATTTCCGTAGGTTTCAGCTAGTTACTATGAGCTAGGCCTAACAATTTAGGGCCTAAAAAACGGACTTTATTAGGCGAAAAAAACATATATCATTACTAAAAATAATGATTTTGAACAAAGTGCTACACAAAAAGAAGAACTTAAATATTTGGTAAAAAAGTTTAACTATGTTTAAGGTTCATAATCTCTGACTGAATAGCTAAGGCGTAAAAAGACTTACTTTATTAGGAGGCAGAAAATTTAATTGGAATTTAGTTTAAAGGTTTCTACTTGAAGTAGAGGTGTTTTTAGTAGCAATAGATGAATTAAAGACCTTGTATGACGTCACTTTCCATGTCGTGAAAAGACAGTTTGACGTTATTGCATTAGCAGGAGCACTGCAAATTCTAGTGGCGACACTGGTTGTTGTTTTTGCTATTTTGGCAACGCTGCTTATAGTTACGGCAACAGTGTTTACAGCTACGATAACACTGTTTACGGTCAATGGCAACACTGTTTACAGTTACGAAGACAACGTTAACAGCTACGAAGGCGCTGTTTACCGCTACGGCAACACTGACTACGGTGAAGATGACACAGCTTAAAGGCATGGCAATAATTTTTACAGCAATGACAACGGTGATTACAGTTATGAAGACGCTGTTTATAATAGTCAGGTCACCACCGTTAATCTTATCACGGTATTGTTTAAATTTACGACAACGCTGTTTAAAATTAAGACGATATTAGTTGTAGATACCAAAGCACCGCCTACTGTAAAGTTATTTTCTTTCGCAATTTTGATGGCTCTGTTTAACTTCATGAAATTACCGTTTCCACTCATGGTAGCGGTATTACCTGCTTCTTCGACACTCTTTACCGTTATGGTAACGCTTTATATAGTAATTTTACAATGCTACGGTTTACGAAAATGTTACGAAAACTGTATTTATCCATACGGCATCACTGTCTTAATTAAGTCACGCTAAGACTGTTACCTGCTTTGACGCAACACGTTTCCTGGAATGTACCTGGAAATGCCATAACAGAAATTAGCAACGCAGATACAGCACATCTCGTACCTACTGTGGCTCTCTCTCTCTCTCTCTCCCATTCCTACATAATTCTGCGTTTAATGTGCTTTTTTAAACTTATTGAAAGAACGATACTACAGGTGCATCATGGTCTCACTAAACTTGAATGCGTAAAGGTCTTACCGTAACTGATCATGTAAGCTGCTTATTCTGGAAACTACTTGAAAGCTCTACAGTGAATACTCAGTTTTTACCTCAAAATTCTTCTGGAAACATAGGAACATCAATGACAGCTGCAGCTTTAGTTTTGCTGCTCTCAATACTTATTTTTTCACTCTACAACCATTAGCAGAAACTGCCGTGATGCGCTTGTTCTTACATGAGCCTTTTTCTGGAAAAATAAAACAATGCTAACTCCAGCACGTGTAGACAGACCACGGTCGTATGTCTGTGCCATCTGAGATCGAAACGAAAATTAATAGGCGATTATCGGATTAGATCGGATATCGCCTCTACAAGCCTTGAATAATTGCCTGCGAATTTCCGATAGGGTTAACTGCCTGGCATCGCTTCAGCGATGTGTCAGTTCCTATGCCCTTTTCACTCTAGAACTACTGGAACCTTGCAGCCAACTACGGTTCATTTCTACTACTGTCTTTTGCGTTGTCTATATCTTCTTGAATCTTCCTGGAAACGCAGTTGCGAGGTCCAAGTTCTTACGTCATCCTCCCTCTGGAAACACTGCAGCATCGGCACTCTGGAATGGTGCCGAGATGGCGACACCCTCACCCAATATTGAGAGCTCGATCACTCAGGTCTCTCCCCTGACGCACGCCCCCAGCTCTTCATACTCGTATTGGGTTTTCGCTTAGGAAAGCGCTAGGAACAGTTGCTCAAATTGACTGGTATTTGAGTCAGAGGGTATCATTTTTCTTCCCCACTCTGCATGAATGGCAACGCGGCGTGACAGTTTAGAAGATCGTTGCATATCGTCCCTGAAAAAAAAAGGAATTATTCTGCGTCTTGCAGTAGAGACGCTATGGGAATGTACGCCTACGAGATAACATACGTGGGCATAAAAGTAGGTATTTGTGGGAAAACAAAATGACAGTGCTTTATATACAGTTTCTGGAATGAATGCATGTATCTTGCAACAGCGGCGCTGCTATCAATATTAGAATACTGGTTCCTGACGTAAAAGCCCTGGAATAGATGCATATAGCTTGCAGTGTAGGCGTTGTTCGGAAAAGTAAGAGTTACCTTCTAGTACTCCTTAGAAAAGATGAATGTATGCATGTTCATTTTACAATACAGGCGCTGCTACGAGTAGAAAATTACTACTTTTATAAAACGCTTTGATTAGAAGTTTATTACTACTATAATTTTCTTGCAAGGGAAACGTTCCCAGAAACACGCTACAGCGCATCAATATGACGTCATAATATTTTAATAATTCAGTGTGATTGGGACCCATTTATGTTTTTGGTAATTTTTACATTTCAGATGCAATAAAAAACTCAAATGCTTTAGCATTTCGAAAAACAAAAAATTTCTTATGTGTTATTTTAGTTGATATTCTAATCCTGAGTACAAGTAAGCTAATAATGTGGATCTAAAGGTTCAGGACAATCAACACGACTGCAGTATCAACGTTAGCAACGTGAACACATCACGAATGAGTGATGCTAATGCTAAACACCATACAACGGGTGAAATAGCATGAAAAAAATCATCAGTTGAAATCATCAGTTGTTCGCTTTTACATTCTGCATATATTTAATCAGACCTGCATATTAGAAAAGCTGCTCCCTAAATACACAATATATACATATATATATATATATTTGGCATATGCTTTCTTGCCACAACTCTTCCCATTAATTCGAGATTTGGACCGGCTTCGAAATAGACTATGTTATCTAGCCTAGAAGTTGAGTAAAGGTGCAACCCCGCATAATGGGGATTCCAATGCTATAAAAGAAGAAGAAAGAGAAAAATTAATTTACGTTTCAAGCGAATACTGCACATACACTCTGGGCGATCGATGTGCAGCAGGTCGCCTGGCATAGAGCTTGGGCTGTGACATAGACGGTATAAGGAAACAAACGTGGAAGTCAGACAAAATTGGTAGATGCGTTGGAAAGAGAGTACGAGTGCGTAAAAGGTGGTCGTGACAACATTGAGGCCTACTCAATTGAAAATTCATAGGCATATATCGTCTGCCTGCGAGTAAATAGTGAATAGTATCGGATAATTTCGGATAAATGTCTATAAATAACCGGTTGGGTAGCAACTCTTCAACGTACAATCACATGCTTCGTTTTAAAACTTTTGCAAGCATTCCATCTCGTATATTATGTCTTGCATAGGTGTTTTATGTATTTATATTTTTAGCCTTCGCACCTTACAACGTACACCGTTTCAGTTCAGACTTGCTTATGAAGCAAAGACGCAAATTGTGGCTATATATAACAGTAACCGATGCGTATGTAGCCATTACTTTCTTTTTAGATTAGCTATGCGGCAGTAGATCGACGGATCAATAGGCCTATTCTCACAGAGATACCGGGACTTACGCTCCAACCCTCTATGAGCTATTGCCATTATGTTAGCATGATATAGATAGCAGAGGAAAAAAGAAAAAAAAATGGAAGAGTTCAGCCAGGAGACTATCATGCATGCACGCAAGTGCAATTTATAGCCGCTGATGTGCGGAGCTTAAGAGTTTGTGACTCCTGGAGAACGTGTTTTTTTGTCGTGGAGGATATGTCTTTCCCAATGTTTTTCAAGATGATTATTTAAACGCGTTGACTGTTTCCGCACCGAAAACGTCGCAGGGGAATCTATTTAAAATGTTCACTATGCAATACGGAAAGAACTGCTTGCTTAAGGTTGTTCTTTGGGCTTTATGCTTGAGTTTCGGTCGTTGTTTTCGCAGGCGCTCATTATGGTTTATTTCAAAAAGTCGCACTGTAGGTACGTCGTTGAAGCTAGTCAAATACTTGAATGTTTCTATTAGTTGCCCCCCGAGTCACCTTTGTTCGAGAGAATTCAGGTCCAGTTCTTGTAGGCGACATTCGTATGGCATTTCCCAGCTGAGGTATCAATTTTGTAGCTCTGTGTTGGATTTTTTCTATCTTATCGATATCTTTGCACAGATCTGGCTACCAAAATTGAACAACAAATTCCAAGTGCGGGCACACTAGCGCCTTGTAAAGGGACTGATGATGTCCGTGGATTTGTATTTGAAATTCCTTGTGATGAATCAGAGTACTCTGCTAGCAATTTTCACACTCTTATCAACTTGCTGACTGTTGTAATTTGTTTGTAGTAGTTATTCCCAAGTTATATATTTGGGTGACAGCTTCCAATTCTGTGTTGTTCATTTTCAATTGGGTTGAGGGGCTCCCCGGCCCTACGTGCTTTACTGTGCTCCATTCAATGAGATGGTCAAGGTCTTGTTGGAGCTCAGCTCTTTTTCTGGCAGGATGGCATAGTTTAGTATCATCCGCAAATTTACTGATTTTACTACGGATTTATGATCGACATTATTGATTCATATTATGAAAAGAAGTGGGCCAAGTACGCTACCTTGTAAAAACCCCAGATGAAACCTGGTCCAGTCGCTTTTCTCTCCTTGAAGCTTCACTCGCTACTGCCTATCATTAAGCCATGTTTAGATCCAGCGTAAATAGTCTTCCTGGATGCCATGGAGTTCCAATTTTTTTATTAACCGTTGGTGGGGGACTTTGTCAAAAGCCTTTTGGAAGTCTAGATATACCAAGTCCACGCCCTTCTCATCATTTCTAACTTCCGTCACATTCGAAAAGAAGTCTAGTAGTTTTGTTAAGAAGCATCTTCTATTTCAAACACTGTGCTGAGAGTCGGAAATGAGCTGGTCCATCCTCAGATGATCGGTGATGCGCTTCTTCAAGAAGCGTACGATGGTTTTGCAGACGACCGATGTAAGACTTAACTTGGGTAAAGGTGAATTATGCACAACTGAATTAATTACATCCGCCAATGACGTCTGTTTTTTCGGAATTTGGCTTATCTTTCTGTCACCAAGAGAATCAAAAAGTTGCAAACGGATCTTCATGAAATTTACAGGTATTGTGAAGTATACGAGGAGAAACAGTTGATTAACTTTTGTGAAGATACTTTTGTTTGATAAGCTTTCATTTTCTTAGCAACATAACGCAAAAAGTTATACAAGACTCTACATTAAATTGTTTAGTGACAGTCTATACAGTTGCGAGCATAATTAGGGACAAAAATAAAAAAATTCATATCTCAAAAAGTGTAAAAGGTTCATCGCTGAAATTTTAACACAAACGAGGTATTGGGATACTTAATGATATGCTAAGAATTTATTACGATCCGAAGGATAAGAAAAAATTTATGTATATTTAACTTATTATTATGAATTTAGTGTGAGCAGTATTTAGGGACACTTGACAAAAAACGCAACAAAACAACAAATTTAACAAAAACCTTCATCCTTAATCAATATTTTGTGAACGATCCTTTATGTTTGATGACTTCAACACATCTTCGAGG
>LQNS02278070.1:13268754-13283768 GCA_001587735.2 Parhyale hawaiensis
CACTGAAAAAGTTAACCCAGTAAATACAGACTAGCAATGTACCGGAAAAATAGCCCCGATGATTTAGTGCTGAACAACCCTTATTGATATGGCCCTGTGATGAAGCAAATTATCCGGCAGACTTGGTACTGTGCTAAGAAACGTAGATAGTACTGTCCTGAAAAACTAAGCCCATACATTTAGCACTGTACGGAAAAAAATAAACCCATAGATTAGCGTTTCTTTGAAAAAGTAACGTCGTAGATTTTGGGATTTGTTGAAGAAATAAATCCATAGATTTTGCGCTTCCTTGAGGACATAGGTAGATTAATCCTTGAATTTGCAGTAGATTTTACTATTTACAGAAGAAACAACGCCGTGGACGTAGAGCATCCTTAAAATATAACCTTCAGGTTTGCCGCTCCATAGACATAAATAGTAAGTCCGTAAGTTTGGCACTTCGTTTAAGAAATAGGCTCATGGATTTGACGTATCAGTGAAAAAATAGTAATCCCGTAGATTTGGTGTTCCATTGAAAATGCAACCTCGTAGGTTTGTCGGTTTGTTTGAGAAATGGACCAGTTATATGCGACACTTGGGAAAAAATCATGAATTTTTGTGCGTTGCAGAAAAACTCGCCAAGTACGCTAGACGCTTCGTTGAAAAATAGCTAATTGATTCGATGATGAGCTGGAAACAGTGGATCTGTGATTAGAGTGCTGCTCAAAAATACAATCAGTTGGTTTTGAAAGAAAATAATACAGTATTGTTAATTAGATGTATGTAGCACAGATAAATGCTTCATTATCCTTTATAAATATATACTTATTGGTACAAGTAAATGTTAATTTAATTTTCAAATAAATGTTAATTACAGTAAATTACATCCCAATTGAACATTTAACTCACAAATTCAGTTGAAAGATTCTCTATTACATTCACCTTATTTATAAAGTAGAAGCTCAGTAGATTTTCAAATCAATAAATCATCAACTCTTAGTCAGAGAATCGAAATAAACTGCAGTTCAACAAATTAATTAAGTCTGGTACAATAATTAAACAAACAATAATTCTTCACAAACTCCTCTTCAGAACGATTCCCAGTTGTAATGCAGATAATCAGTCTATGTATTACGAACAATCCACCTGTTCACCTAATCTATCTAACCTTATGCAATTAAGCAACGAATTCAATATTCATTATTTCTCGTGAATGAGGACTCTCAATTTCATCTCGCTGAATCACTGAAACACAGGCCAACCATACAATCAAATTAACTTAATTCATCAGTTACCATCTTCTCAATAGCAGTTCACCGACTCTATATCAAGTGCAGTGCAACTGAACATCAAACTCTGTACAGTAATTAGGGTGTCTAAGATCTGAACCACCAAGGTTCGTATTTGCCAAGAGAAGCCCGCTTGGTTCCATCATTTAACTTCTCGATGAGTTACCGCACGCCTGACAGTCCAGCAAACCTCAGCAGACTAGCGGATTGCATTCTATAGTATGAGCTCTCTCTGTAAGTTCAAAGCGATTTCGACATCTGAGTTCCCGAACGAGTTTTTAATTTGATTTGAGTAGAGATTATCTCGCTTATTCACATTTACTGAGTGTTTATGAACAATATTTTTGCGTGTTATCGTAACTAAGCTGTAGTATATTACATAAACAAAAAAAAAAAAAAAATGGCTAGAAATTCGTGACGCAAGCTGTGTCTCTTACTTAAACCTATTCGAGGCCACACATTTTAAGGCTCCAAGTAAATTCACATACATTTTTCTTTGATACTCAATCACAAAAGTTTGCGTGATTTGGAACTTTATAGAAGTTTATTAAACACATCGAATAAGTTTATTCGGATATATGTAAAAGTACTTTAAAACTTTCTAAGCAACGGAATCAACTTGTTTTATTAACTCTCTACACCTTTGTACAACATATATACTATAATTGCTCTACTTTTCGGGCGCATGCAAGAGGTGCGTATACAGCAGTAAGACTGGTACCTCTACATTAAATCTGGCAACGCTGGTGGCTTGCTGTTTGGATAGGATATATGCCATTATCTAATGCAGGGGTGGGCAGACTACGGCCCGCGGGCCACAGCCGGCCCGTTTGTTAGTCTTTTTAATCTGGCCCGCGGAAGGTTTTGGGATCTTAGATGTTGTGACTCATTTCAAGTTCGTATTATAAGACTTATTCAAAACATACATTTTTGCCTCATATATGTTATTTGTTATCTTTGATATGTACGCATCGCGTGCGAACCCAGCTCGTCATAGTTTTTGAAAGTCCATGCTGCCCGTGAGGCATAAAGCTTACCCATTCTGCTCTACACCATACTTAGTTTTAATCAGAACTGGTTTTGTGAATTCATGTAATAGTGAACGCCATAGATTATGAAAAAGAGAGAAATTGGCATCTTCAGTTGACGAATTCTTTTTCACGTATTGCGCGTTCCCCTTTGCATTTGACAACAGGAATACCACCGCGCGATTACCCTAATACTAACACCTTTAAATGATGAATAAATATGAGGAAGATCCGCTAATTTTCAATTTTAAAGATTTTGCAATATTTTCAAAATCTACAGCTGTTTCCGATTTCACCGATATGGTCAGCATTTATAGTTAATAACATACTTAGTGAAAATTCAGTATCGGTTGGGCGAATTCATGTTTTACTAAAAAGTTATAAATATTTAAAATAGGAGAATATTTTTATCATGAGTTAAGTTGGCCAACTGTTTTGTCTTTGGTTTGTGCGTTTCCCTCTGCATTTGTGTGTGGGCATATACCACCACCCAATTATCCTAATACTGATATCTTTTGTGCAAAAATGAAGAGGCTTTGCTAGCGATTTTTTAAAATTTTTTTTAACAAACTGCAAGGTACCCCAATGGCAGTTTTTCAAAAATAAGCTGTTGTTTCCGATTTCTCCGGTATTACCAGAATTTACAGTATATACCTTTCGTTTCGGCGGGTGGAATCGAGTCAAAAAATTGTGCAAACGGCAGCGGTAAGAAATTTATCGGGAAGCGGCTTCATTACAACGCAGGGAAAAATGTTCCACCCGTGCAAAACTATAGAAATAAGTGGAAACTTTCTATGCCATAAGAATACTTAAAAAGGAAGAAATTGGTGCTTGGATTAAAGGAGTCGAGGCATTATTGCGCAAATGGCAGCGCCAACAAGAATCGACTGGAAATTTCGGCATTTACGAGACTATTAGAGGCGTTACTCAAATGCAAAAGCAGATAACTAATTGAAACTTTACATGCCACAAGAACATGCAAACAAAAAAAAAAAAAGAAATTGGCATTTAGCTCAATTTAATCGGGTCATAATTGTGCAAATAACAGCAGTTGCAAGATTTTTTAATGCAAATGTGTAATTTGCGGGTCTTTCATACATCGGAAGACGACAAAAAAATTTTGCTTTTTCATTTTCAATTGGGAACGGGAGCACCACGGCGTAATAACCCAGTTACTAGTACCTTTCTTCTGTGAAAATAGTAGGAGGATCAGCTGACTCCGATCTTTCAAGTTATTTTTTTAGAAAAAAACGATTTTTCTAAAATCTTCATTTATTGCCGAATTCACCGAAATTAACAGCAATCATAGTTCATACCATACATTGCATAAATTCAGTGCCAGTTTTCTGAATTCTTGTTTTGGTAAAAGTCAAAACTTGCAATTATCCTACGGAAATATGAGGAAAATCTGCTGAATTTGATTTTTCAAGATTGAAAAAATGCAAGGTACCCTTCTTAGCGATTTTTCCGAAATCTACAGCTGTTTCCTTTTTCACCCATACTATCAGCATTTATACTCCATACCAAGGGGGGNTGCCGAATTCACCGAAATTAACAGCAATCATAGTTCATACCATACATTGCATAAATTCAGTGCCAGTTTTCTGAATTCTTGTTTTGGTAAAAGTCAAAACTTGCAATTATCCTGCGGAAATATGAGGAAAATCTGCTGAATTTGATTTTTCAAGATTGAAAAAAATGCAAGGTACCCTTCTTAGCATTTTTCCGAAATCTACAGCTGTTTCCTTTTTCACCCATACTATCAGCATTTATACTAGATACCAAGGGGGGGGAGGGGCAAACTACGGTCCACGGGCCATATCTGAGCTGTTAGGCTTTTTAATCCGATACGCTGAAGGTTTTAGAATCCTAACTGTATTAACTCATTTCACATTCGTGTAATAAGACTTACTCAAAAATTGCATAACTGCAGCAATTATGTTATTTGTTGTATTTGATAAGTATTCATCGGATACTGGCCGGGCTCGTCTGTCAATTTTTGAAAATCCGTGTCACCCCTGAGTCAAAAGGTTTGCCCCCCCCCACCTGATCTAATGCATCGTCTGTGCGAATCTGGACTCGTTGGAGTCTATAGGTGATCTGAAGCAATTGGATCCGTGAAATAATAGTTTCTTCGACTTCGTTTCGAAATTAAATGGAAGCATTTGCGATCAGAGATGTGCTATCATGTCTTGTGTTAGCCTCAGGCAATGTGCGAATGAAATCTTAAACCTTAGCTGGCTTATAGAGAAGTGTTTTTACGAAGGATCCTGGTGTTTAGGTTGTTCAACGTAACTACGGAAAACAATAGGAGGAATTGATGAAAATATTAAAAAATCTGGTTCTTCTACGTTTTAATCCGCGACTATCAGCTAAAAATACTTGGAAACGAATCAAACACACACACAATATGTTAAACTAGAAGTTCTTGAGAGACTTTGAAAAAGAAGTCATTTATTGGAGACAAAATGTCAAGAATATCAGGGTGCTGTATCACGGTTATGCGCCTTATCACAAACATCACTTCACGAGTTTTTGGCTGGTAAAAGCAATCATGTGGTTTCTCTGCCATATTTGCCAGACTTGATCCTCGTGACTGCTTCTTTTTCCAAGATTAAAGCTATCAATACCAAACTGGGCTACCTCGATCGCTGCAACGCTTTTTTCTCCAAAAGAAGACAATAGGAAAAAGAACACTTGTAGTAAACTCACACAGCCTAGTATAAGCAGAATTAAAAAATTAGACTCAAAGAATACTATCTTGAGACTTTGAAGAACATTGAAAAAACAATAGCCGATCAGCGAGAAGTAATTCCAGGATTTGAGTTTTAACTTTGTCATAGAAGGGGAAAATAACTTTTACAGCGCTGTGTGGTACCCATGATAAGTACAATAACTTAAGAGAGGGCGGAAGTGTGATGTTAATTCAGCACAAATGTATATTATAGCAGTCACATTACCTCACATTACTCAACTGCTAGTAAGTTTCCTACTTTCCGAAACTGATGGAATACATGTTTCTTTTTACATATTACACGCATTGTACATATTACTCTCATTCCTGAAGGTCCTCTCTCGTCATGTGATGGGAATAACCGATCAATTCCTTTGAAACCAATTTTGTCAAACGTGTTTGAAAAGTTGGTGCAATGCGAATTGAGTTGCTTTGCTGAAATGACTGGGCTGCTACCCCAGATCAATTGGGGTACAGAAAAAAAATTGTGTTACTGTGACGACGCTCTGTTGTCTGTGTCACACCTCGTCCCGTCGATTTTGGATCGCCGTTTAGCGCCTTATTTAGCTGGACTTCACTGCGGCGCTTGATAGAATCAACCATAGAAGCCTCTTGTACTATAAACTGGACTCTTTTGGTGTGGGTGGAAGCGTGTAGCGGGATTTTATTTTTAAGCGCATGCAGTGCGTGGCAGTCTATGGTTGTGTGAGCACATATAGCGGGGGAGTTTTGGATGCTTACGGTAGTATTTTGAGTCTGCTGCTGTTTGCAATATAAACTAGCGATACGTTTTCTTCCTTAGTGAACAGTATGGTCAGTTATGCCAACGATTCCGTAGGGGTAGCAGTGATTCCGGCACCAGGGTTGCGTAAGGATGCTGCCCGATCCTTAAACATATACTTGCCGCGGATGGAGCCCGGCGTTCCTCATGGAGTATGGAATTAATGCAAATAAAACTAAGTCTATGATTGTCAGTCAGTCTCGTACTCGGTTGCCTCCGCATCCTCCACTTGAAATATGTAGGTGACACTATTCTGAAAAGGTCAAACTCTCTTGAAGTGCATTACGTCTATTGATGAGAAGCTGACGCTTGAGGGCACGTTGGACGTCTGGTCTGACGTGCTTCTACTAAGGCTGGGCTCCTGCTTAAGGTTCAAGCTGTGTTTGGTGACGGTGATGTACTCCAGAAAATGTTTCTAAGCATTTTTGCTTCCTTTATTAGAACATTGTCCCTCTGTCTTCGGTTTGGCTACCGCTAGTCATCGTCTACTTGACCGATTGTTTGGCGCTATAAGTCGGCTGTGTGACCAGAATAACTTGGTAGACTTATCCCATAGACGGAAAGTTGTTTTTCTCCGCTAATGGCTACACTTCTGTGTTCTCCTCCTAGGATCTTTGGACGAAACACGCGAGCTGCGTCCATAGGTAGCTCATCCCTTTACTTAGGGAACGTATAGGTGCCACACTGGTTAACGCTGTCGGTGTTTCATACCCGAAACGGTACTGGTATGGAATTTGTTGCCGGGATATGAGTTCGCTCGTGTCGATCTGCAAGCGTTGAAGTCGGCTGTGAATGTTTTTAATGAATTCTTCTTCTGAGCAGCACCTTATGCATCTTGGTGTTGCTTTTTGCTTCATTTAGTTTATTCCCGTCCTTTAGTGGCCAGGCGGGAAGTTTTAATAATGATACTAGTAGTAAAATCATGAAATTTTTAAAATATTATTAGTTGTCATAATTTTATCAGCTTCTCGGAGATAAATGGACGCTATATATGTAAACATTTGAACAGCATGTTGCACAAAATTTTCTTCAATATCTCCACTATCTATTCAGCTCTTTGTAAGTGTAATAACTTGAAAATCTTCGGGGTAGATTACGAGAAAATGAAATTTCCTTGAATCACCGGTTTTTATTTAGCTATGCATGTTATTGAACTTTCTTGAATATCTCCACTGGAATTTTGCAACGCGCACCTTGAGGGTTTCACGAGCATTTTCTATACATATTTTCTGACATTATAAAAATTTTCACTTGACATATTCGAGGAGGTGGCCAGTATTTGAAAAGCGTACGTAGAACCCATTTTCACATTCGTTGATATTTTGTTAGTAAATGAACTCCCTTTTTCTCTAGTTGGCTTTTTAAAATTCTGTATCCTCTTTTTTGTTGGGGCTGAAACATACAGCTAATCTATATCTACAATATAATAAAGACCGGCGTGTATTTATCTGTTTACTTATTTATCGATTTTCCGTCAAGCTTTAACAAAACCGATAGGTGGAAATTAACACTGCAAAACTTTCCAGTAACACGCCTGTCCGCAGACACTGGTGCTCTCACATAATCAACGAAGCAACGACTAAAATACTCTACAGCATTCAGCAGGCGGATTTCTTGACAGCATATATATTTTTTCAAAATTTCGAGTTCTTCTTTGAACATCTTTAGCAAAAAACTCCAGCTTATTATCAATAGTGGCCATGTGTAGATCTAATTTTGCAACACGTTTTGTTTGAGCACTGATCTCATATGTAGACCATATTGCGAACTAGTACTTGAATTTTTAGTAACTGATGAGTATATTGTAAAAAGCTATTTACAACGTAAGTATTATTGTAAACCTGAGAATAATCCCCACATTTTTCCGGTGCAGCTATTGCTTCATATCTCAGTGTTGTTTATTAAACAAAAAATGAGCTATAATTGAAATAACAATATCTTTAGTGATTGACATGAGTATAGATGATAATTTTGCAGCAATTGTAGAGGAGTTATTGAATATCCTTGGTTTGAAAAGAACGTATCTTAATAATGGGCTATAGTTTATCTGATAGTAAAAACATGCAAGACTGCCGTCAATTTGACGCCACGGGTATACAAGTTCACGTATAGTAAGAGAGCTGTCTGTCCGAAGCCTTTCCAACACCGTATCCTGGATAAGAAACTTGGAACGGCACAATATTATGAATTACTATTGAACTGGGCTTGGGAGTTAGTGAACTTTGTAGCCCCTGTGCCCGTGGTGGACATGGTGGACTTTGTGGAGTTATGGATTTGGTGGACTTTGTATAGTTGAGGAATTTTGTAGAATTAGGAGGAACTTTTTCGCAGGGTTGGTAAGTTGTTTTAAAGCATATATTTTCTTGACTAATTCATCAATAGGGTTGCTGGTGGTCCAGTTCTTGTAATATTCTAGCATTCATAAACCCTTTTAGCTACTCAACTACGTAGTTTTTAACGACCACTGACCTAAAGATTTGGGGGACAACTCGATCACATTTTTTTCTTGGAGTAGACGAGTCGAACTACTCGATTTAGTTTCAAGTATTTGATTTCGGTTCGGTATTCATTTCCCTTACCATTTTATTAATAAATGACATCCATTCTTCGCCGGCAGGCCTCATTAAACTTTCGTATCGATATTTTCAATGTAGCTAAGTGACTCTGCGTAACTTCGTCCAAAACTTCCACGTTAACATTTTGTTGGGCAAAGAGTTCGGGGGGCCTTGGCAAAGTTGATGTTTTCCCCCTTGTGACTTCATTACGCAGCATAGAGTTTTACCATTGACTGCAACTTCGGCCAACTCCAAACTCAGCCCAAGAAGTCAAACACAAGTTTGTTTGATGGCGAAATTATTAAGGGATGCTATGCTGCTCTTCAGTAAAGTGAAGTCTGTGCTAATCTTCCGATGGAGTAATGAGAGTTGCTGGAGTATATTGTACGTCAGTGAGATGGAGTGTGTGTTAATCTTTCAGTAGCGTAATAAGAGCTGCCAGAGTATGCACGTATAGCGTCCAGCAGAAAGTGAAGTGTAATATTATTCTCTCGTTGAAATAATACGCTGGGGAACAAGTAATAGTTAGTTGCTGGAATTCTTTCAGATGTAATTTAAGCAGTCATACCTTGTGAGTTTAATTCTGAAGGCCATTTTGGCTATCACGTGCCATTTTCAAGCAATTACGTCCATTTCTTGTACTTCATCAGTGCTATTCCTGCAGAAGGCCCACTGGGAGCATTTACAAAGGATTATTTTAATGCTATTCCAACGGGAATGTTAATTACGAATATCTAGCGAACCTGACGTGCCTGCGCAATTAAAATCGCACGACCAAAACTAGAATGCCTCGTGGCATAAGACAAGCGCGCGCGGTGGGGGCAAATTCAACACCGTCGTTTTTGATGGCCAGCTTGCTCTCGAGTTTTGGCATTTTCACATCTCAGTCAACCCACCTAGCTGCCCGAAAAAGATTGTGATGGTGCCTCAACTCCTTCTGGACCTCTTTAGTGGAGTTACAAATTCAATATTGCTATTTTTGATGACCAGCTAACTCTATTTTTTGGCATTTCTCTCAACTCAATCAACCCCCCTGACTGCCTGAAAAAAAGCTATTATTATTAATTATCATTGCTTAACTCATTCTGCCTGTTTTTTTTTTTGGTGGATAGACAAAATTCAGTGCTGTCATTTTTTATGGCCAGCTTACTCTAAAGTTTTGGCATTTTTCACATCTAAATCAACGCACCTGACTGCCTAAAAAAGTTTGTGATGATGGCTCAATTCCCTTTGCTTCTTTTTGGGTGGAGTTACAAATTCAGCGTCGTAATTTTTGATAACCAGCTAACTCCGGTATGTGGCCTCACATATCACTGAACCAACCTGAAGGACTAAAAAAATTATAATTGTTATTATTATCATAGGGATTTCACGACCCTAATTGGATCGGTTGATCGATGTTTAGCTCTACACTCTGGCGCCGGGTCACATCCCGGCTCAGAGCACTTTGCGAATGATGTGCGCTGTTCCATGCAGAGAGCTCTTCTGGAGGGTTATTATTACTATGACTCAACGCCTTTGCTTCTTTTCTGGTGGACAGACAACAAAATTCAACGCAGTCATTTTTTATAGCCTGCTTACACTAGACATATTCACATCTAGGTCAAATTCCCTGACTCCCTGCAAAATGGGTGAACAGACAAATATAGAAACAAACAAACACTTATACTTAAAATCTTCAACGAAAACGTAAGCAACTGTCATAGCTTCGTTTGCGGGTGATAATAATTCGTGTTCAATAAGAACTTAGGGGCGGTTCTTATATTAGCGGCAACGGGAAACATTAAAAATTTGTTGACCTCTGCAATCAGAGCTACTGGCGTACAATCATGGCAAAATAGAAGCTCTTGGTTCGTCCGATACGACATTTCAAATTAACGTCGTAAACTGAGAGCAAACATATGTTATGATGTATGGAGAAAGTTACAAAAAATCAGACTGCATGGCCACGCTAAAAAAACCTGAAAATTTTTCATTGTTTCGATGTCAAGAAGTGTTTGAAGCACGAAGTACATTTAAATAAAGGATAAGGATCCCACTTTCACCATCTTCTACAACCTGGCCATCAATCTCCATGAAAACGCAACCTAATTACAAAGTTTACAAACTGGCTTCTTTTTTTCGCTTATTTCTTTAACCCTTTACCGGGCGTATGACGGTGTACAGTCACTACCATAATTCTATTCCCACCAAGGCGCTGTTCAGCCTCCCGGTATAGGCTTAAGAGCGTGACTCGAAACATATAAATATATAAGCATATAAATATAGCAAACAATGTACATAATCAGCATCGTGTATTTATTTGTTTATATATTTATGTATTTGTGTGTTTCGTGTCACGATCTTGATGAAATGAACATGCGAAAGAAAGGCCACTTTGCAGATTTTGTAATTAAGTTATATTTTCATGGGGATCGCTTACCCGGTTGTAGAAGATAGAAAAAGTGACATCCTCATCAATTTATAAAAAAGCATTTATTCCTTGAAACAGTTCTTGACATCGAAACAATGAAGAAATTTTCAACTTCTCTTAGCATGGTTATTAAATCTGATTTTTATCATTTTTTCCATGCATCGAAACATACATTTATTCGCTTCATTGAAAACTGATAGGTAGAAAATAGGCCAGGTGGCAAATAATGGCAAACGTATATCTAAATGCAATTCTTTCTTTACCAACGTTGAAGTCCACTCAATACAGATACGTACGTGCAACTTCGCTAAGCACTCTCTTGCATCGTGATTCGTACTTTCTTCTAAGGCTTCCTTTATCCAAACTTCAGCTGCGCTGATTTTACGCCGATGCTATTATTGACTGCATAATTATCGAAGCAAGTGGTAAAATACTCTTCAGCGGTCAGCAGGCAGGTAAAGAGTACGAGGATTCCTTGGCAGCGAATAATTTTCTAAAATTTGTATTCTTCTGTGAACAGAACAACTTTTCACTTGAGGAAAAAAACTTCCGAGTTTATATCATCATCGAGTATCCTGGATAGAGAGCTCAGTATTTATTAGGAGACAATATTGATTACGGACACAAAAAGCTTTCGAGCGTATCACCGAGGGAAAGCTTGGCGCTGCTCAGCTTTGGCATGTCTGACAGTGAGAGCACTGATCTCTCATGACACTTTGAGTCGGCTGTTGTAGCGTATCCTCCAGAAGCATATTTAATAGTAACAACAGCATGTTAAATGGATGCGGGTCTTCACAAATTCCTCGCTATCATATTTGGCAGCGCGGGCACTCAAGTGGAGATAAAAATCTCTGCAAACGCCGTGAAGATCCGTCTGTAACTTTTTAGTTACCTTGGTGACTGAAGACAGAGAGAGAACGACAGGCTGACAAATAAATAAACAGGCTGACAAACTCTGAGAGAAACATAACCTCAAAGGCGGAAGTGATAATGCACAATAAAAATCAGAAACAACAGAACGAAGCAAGCGTAAGACTTGGCAAGAAGGTTTCATATTCAAAATAAGAGAAATCGTGATAAAAACGGCAATACTTCCAACATACATACTGAAGTTATTCTCTTTCCTCTCATTTAAAAATTAAACTGTACTGTTATTCCGTCTCCTTAGCACGTGATTCATAATTTGGATAGAAATATCTATATTATAATCTACTTGAGGCTCCATCCGTTCGTGTGTCTGCACGTTGCGCTTTTCAATATAAGATGAGAGGAAATTCAACTTGAAAGAAGCTCTGATTTTTGCTGGAACGAAGTTCAACCATCGCTGTCTGTTTTTAGAGCTTCTTGAGAAAATTTCAGTCACTTTCAAAGCAAAGCCATGAAGACCATTTCACTCGTATCTTTATCTACCGCTTTTCATTTCTTTCACAACATATTATGTCCGCTTTGCTTGTGGCGCTTGACATCTTTAATTGGGCCATCCAGATATGTAGTTATGATACGCTGCAGGTCTTAGGTAGAAGATTCACTGCCTGACTTGGGACATTTTTCAACCTTTGTATGCATGAGACGATTTCGAAGGTATCATATTTGAAGAACAATTCTTTTCTTCTGGTAAATTTTCACAAGTTTTTTTACTACTAGATAGGGACAATTAGGATGATACGGGTCTGAGATATCACTGAAGAACATTGCTTCTGTTGGGTGGAATTGGAACAAGTTTCAGCTGCATCTGCAGCGGTATCGGATGGGTACGGAGAAACGTTCCCATGTTTCGTTAGACGGGATTTGTCAGAGGCAATATCTTTAATAGAGTTATTGTTCCTGTCGGGCATAAGCTATGTCGCATATTTTTAAGATGAATCTTTTCTTAGCAGATCGAGAGACTCAGTCTTGGTTGGGGTTTTCGTCCTTTCGTGCGTAATCCATTTCACCTATGCTTTCTTTAGTTGAATCTTTTAAAAGCAGTCGAAACTTCATGCTAAGCTGACGCTTTTTTACACTGAATTTACGCTGCAGTAAAATTTGGACGCTTTAGTTTCAACCACCACTTGGTATCCAGGTTACGATAAGCTTTTAGCATTTTCGGTGAATCCTTTTGACTGTACTGTATTTTCTTTGTTCTACTCAGCGCTTGCCCAATTCCAAGGTGATATTCGCGCCATATCTTTCAAGGGGATATTTTGCTCTCGCAAAACTCAAGGCTGTACAACTTGTGTTTCATTAATGGAACATCAGGGATGAGACCTATTTTACAGCAAAACCTATATTAGGAACTGGAACAATGCAAAGCTTAATTAGAAAATTACTGCCTTCTTTTTTGACAGCGGGGCCCTCTGGCGTTATTTACGGGGTAGATTAGGTTAAAAGAGCTGCGTTAGGTCAAGCTAAGATAAATTATAATAGCGTAGCTTAGGATTGATACATTTCATAAAGTGAAAACGTTATCTCATCGTAAAATTTACAGGGGTTACCCACGGGTTACGTTAGCGTAGACAATATAATTATTACGTTAGGGTAGACAGACATTATTAAGTTAGAAAGAGTTCGACAGGGTTAAGTGACGGGCGTTAACTGAGACGGGGTGGGTTACGTTAGAAGAGCTACATTAGGTTAAACTTGGGTAAATTGCATTAGCGTAACGTGGTCTCATTCATTTTGGAAGGTATGAACTTTATTCACCTGTGGAACTTCCACCGGTCCTNTAGTATATAATAACGCAGCAATAGATAATTGTTCTGGAGCATTATTCATGTTGCTCCGTTCTTTTATTCGTTCGTACATCCGCTTGCAAGTTACGCATTCAGCGTTACTGCGTAGCCAAGATACCGTACATGGGAACTATAGATGGTTACAAGCTACTACTTTTCACGAGCAGTAAATTTATTTACCGTCTAACTTGGAAAACATTTCCACACTTCAATCGTAGTCACAATATGGGTCCTGGGAAGACAGATGACTACGCCTCTAATCTGCACTGCGTAATTTCAGCAGGAGTCGGCTAGCGAGTTTCCAGCAGTTAAATTGTCGCTTTCAATAGATCAACATATGCCGGTCCATTTGTCTCCGTAAATTTATAAACCAAATCTCTCTTAATGTAAATTTAGGTTCCAATCAAGTTTGCCAGCCTTAGGCAAAGATTCATAGTATAGAAAGCTTTTTTAGATCACAGAAATTAGCTTTAAATGATATTTGACAGCATTCAGTGTTTGAAATTCGTCTTAATGTACGTACGATCTTCGCTGCGCTTCGAGCCGCACATCAGTTGCTGCAGTGCATAATGAATTTTTAAAGATACAAATACCATGATTAGAAACTCTAGCAATGTGAGGATATTGACAATGAAAGTTCTTATTAAGCTAAGCGCAAATGCCAGGGAAAGAGAGGAAGATACTATTTATTATGACTTGAAGTCATAAAAAGAGGCGAATCAATGAGAATGAAAAACATTACTGCTGTGCAGATCACCCAATTTGGAATACAAATTTCTTGCTTTTTACACTTTCGGAAATGGAGGCCCCAATATCATTCATTCATTTGATTGCAACATTTGACACAGTAAGGTTCACACGGAACTGTGTTGTCTGCAAGCTCAGTCTGGAATGGAAAATGGTATCTTTCGTGGATTTGCGACCTTCAATCTAACATTTATTCGCATCTTTCAAACAATAATTGCTATAGCAAGATTTGTACGCATATGTTTTGGTTGTATACTAAACTCCCACATAGTGAAAAAGACGTTTTTAGATATAAATTTAAAAATGCACGACCCAACAATCAGTTATTTCATTACAACATATGCATCGTCTGTCGACTCAATCTGATGTTAAACTAACTAATAGTGTATTTTATAGATCTAACCCTTGAAAGCCTGCAAGGCCCATGTAGATAAAATAACAAATAGTGCATGCTATCCCATGGGAAATTGATGTATCATTAACATATTAAAAAGTAAACACTGACTGCTCTAGATTGGTCCATATTGTTTTCAGTAAAACTATAAATGAAGCTAGATTCAATAATAGGTGCTGCTGTGTATTGCTTGCAAACCCAATGAAGTAAATCTATATATTAATACGCTTGTTCCTACCTACCTACCTACCTAAATGGTATCCAAGGTATCCAACGATCGTTCACGGCCAAAATTCGAGGCATGCAGGAGTACGATTACCACAAACGACTCAGCTGTCTCCACTTGTATTCAATACAGCGCAGATTCGAACGATTTACAATCA
>LQNS02278070.1:13288830-13304036 GCA_001587735.2 Parhyale hawaiensis
CCACACACCCTCACAACGATGATCTCATGACAGGCGCATTCGTGCACTGACTGCCGGTATGCACAGAATCCGCGCCGGACATAGACGGCCATTCCACGGAATCCAGGCTCCGATCCCCCCAGCCTGCGAAAAGGAGACTGAAACCCCGCCAAGGCAAGCTCAGCGTCGTGCCTTCTGCCAGTCACCAATGTCTCGGCGCAGCACACAATATTTTTGCTCCGGCTTCTGAAAGGGATAAACAGGAGTCAATTTTCCATTTTTTTTTCAGTTGCTATTTCACGCGGTCATAGTTAGAAGATTACCTTGCTGGCTTGGAACATATTGTTACGTTTCGTATACATGATATGGGTACCCGGTGGTAGAATAGAAGAATAATGCATTTGATCTGTACTACATCCAGGTAGTACTACATAATCTGGCTACCGTTCAAGCGACTATGTAGCGAAAGGATGACGAAAACCCAATCAGAAATTAATAGGCATTTATACGATATTAACGGATACCTTTCACTATTTTCCCATAGGCAGATGATAACTGCCTATAAATTTCCGATTGGGAATATCCCTCTGTTGTTTAGAATAACTGTTGCTATATAAGTAACGGTAAAGCATGCTATTACTATCGTGCCTACTCAAAGAAAAATTTTCGCCTCATGTTGCAGGGTGCTGAAGCTGGAATGCTCACTGACACCTACACCTCGCCGCATGGCACATCCTCACGCGACTGCATAGTGATAGGCACTGGCATCCTAGAACAAATATTGTAAGGTTGGCGCGGACTCACAAATTGGGGCCTCACACTGTCGTCAATACAGCCTGGCTCTCCCTTCACGGTAGCTGGCAATAAGACAATACCTCTTAGAGCAGATATCATGCCATCTGAAGAGTGCCGTGCAGCTATCCCCTGCCTCCATGGGTCTGCCGTGCGAGCTTCACTGGACCGTCTCTGTAAGCAGGGTTTTGGGCACCGTTCCTCCGGAGATCTCGCCTGAGAAGACCGCTCTTCCACGGGCGGCCCGCTCTACGCTATCGCAGCTACATTCAGGGTTTTTGCTGTGCCCTGATGTCTTTCTATCACAGGGTCGGACAAGCAGACTCAGACTCGTGCCCCCGAATGCTACAATGTCCCTCATACTGTGAACCACCTATTCGAATATCCTGCCCAACCCATCCCGCTCCTTCCTACCTTTCTATGGAACAAGCCTTTACCTGCACTTCACTTCCTGTACTCTCTTCCTTCCTTTTCATACCTTCCGCCACTTGCTCGATCTCCTCCGGAGCCTCCCCTTGCGTAACTACAACAACATAAGACAATACCTAGCAGCTTCGACATGGAATTACCCTGACTAAATTTTGAGTCATCACAAAAGTTACTTCGCAGTTTTACTGTTTAGGCGGCCAAGAATTATGTTAGAATATTCGTAGAGCTTTGAAGTTCAATAACGTTCTGGACTTATCTGTGCTGCACGTCCCTCTAAGAAATACACCTGTTAATTTAATTTTGTTTGTGTCTGCTCCTTTATATGAAAAATACACAATTGGATAAAAAAGTAATTTGGCGAGTTGGGGGAACTTGTAGTCCAGTTACGAAAGAGTGTGCCAATATTTGAGCCATAGAAACTTAAAGCAACTTGATATGCCACAATAACCTCTATGCAAAACACGCAACAAGCACAGGCACCGAAATTTGAATCATTGACTATGAAAGCGGTTTGATAACCTACAGTAACTTATATAAAAAAACACGCATATGTTCAAAGCAAATCGAAATTAGAGCATAGGCTTGCATCATTTGAGTTTCAATCAGACTTGGCTTAATGAATTTTCAAAGTGACAGTGTTTTTTTTTGCGGAATTTACGATAGGTGAATATATTTATGAAACTGATAATCTTGTTTGCCTATTGGCAGTCGCCGTGGGTACAATCTTCGATATTTTGTTATTATTATTATCATTACAATACTGAATAAGCTGAGATGAGCTCGGATAGGTTTTAGGATACGATAGGTTTAGCATGGGGTTTTAGTGACCCGTACGTTTGTATATTTGTTAACTTGTAATCCTATTTGGATGTTAAGCTTTCGGTATGAAATTAACGGGATTCAGGACATCATAGATTAGATTAGATAGGTGGTAGTAGACGAACAAATAGACCCATTCACAAAGTGACACCGGGACTTACGCCCCGGCCCTCTATGAGCTATTGCCATTGTGGTAGTTGGATGTAGAGGACTGGAGAAAGGAGAAGAAAAAAAGAGGGGGAAAAGAATCTCAGCAAGAGTCACGATCATGAATGCACGCAAGCATGATGAGTAGCCGCTGATATGCGGAGCTTAATGATGTCAAACTGTTTACTTGGAACGGAAGAGAGAAGGAGATTGATTAAGACGGCCTCGGAAGCTCTGGACGTTAAGAATTTGTGACTCCTAGAGGGGGAGTTCTCAGCTGTGCAGGATGCCTCTTCCTATGCATGCCAAGACGATTTTTAAACGCGTTGACTGACTCTGCACAAACAACGTCGGTAGGGAGTCTATTCCAAATGCTGACTATGAAATACGGAATGAACTGCTGACTTAACATTGTTCTTCGAGCTTTATATTTGATTTTTGACTGTTGTTTCGCTAGCGATCATTAAGGTCTTCTTCAAAGAGTTACTTTGTAGGCACGTCGTTGAAGCCTTTCAAATACTTGAATTTTTCTATTAGCTGCCTTTGAGTCGTATTTGCTCGAGAGAGATACGACTCAGTTCTTTTAGGCGACATTCATACGGCTTGATTCTCAGCTGAGGTATCAAAGGCACTGTGGTGTTAAGCCGCTTCGTTTCACTTATCATTACTTCGTTGTCGTACTTGGGATATATTTTCACACCTCGAGACTTGATATCAAAAGGCATCTTATTGTGACCACTTTTCGGATGATTCTGCCTGATTTTGCATGATCCGCTCGTTTTTGTGACCACTTTTTGAAGTGATTCGGATAGCAATCAACCGTTATCAGTGGTAAAAATTGATGGTAGCGTAATTGATGGCAGCTAATCATGCGTGATCAAAGAGCGATTCCAGCCGTTGGAAAATAAAAATTCAAAATATAAACTGCAAGTTCGTGATGTTTTACTTTATATAGGGATAAATTGAATGATGTTGTTATGGTTGCTTCTAATATTGACTTCCAGAATACTATTGTAGGTTCGTTAGCTTTATGCCTGTATATGTTTAAACTGCGTTAAATACTGCTAGTTCACGAATGCATTGACTTCAAAGTAAATGAAAGTTCTTAAGAAATCCATTCCCCACCATTTTCCGTAAAAAAATATGATAGAAATCTATTTTTCGAAAATAGACGTGGCGTCTCTGGTTTGCTTACAAAATCATTGACTGTCCTTGTGTTTTTCAGTAATCATGATAATCGTGATAACGGTGATTCTTATCACGAGCGTGGCCACAAAAAGACGCCTAGAACTGTTCCATTGAACTAGAATGCAGGCGGAAACCCATGGTCAGCATTATAGCACAGTCTTACGCGACAATAGTGTGAGAGGCACCATGGACCCGGTTCAACATGGTACACGCGCACATTAAAGAACTGGGTACTTCCACTGTTACCAATAGTCTCTGCTCTCAGTGTAGTACAGCACGCAGTAACAATGTTAAGTTCGTAGCGAAGACTAGTACGTCAATTTGTCTCCGTATAATTTCCGTAGCGTAATACAAGAAAACTATTCCCCTGAACATAATGAGAGTCTGTATTTACAGGTAAAGATAACGGATATTGCGTAGATCACATGTTTACATATAGTTCGTGAAACAAAGATATTCCGATGAGGAATTAATTTAATGATGTCTGCATATGCGTATTGATAACTAATCTTCAATCAATCATGGTTTTATCCTTAGTTCTTGGAACGCAACATTCACAAAAATATCTCAGTGAGGTTTCACACTGCGAGCGGTGATTACAATAATTTGATTTGCGCATATAACGTGGAAGAAAAATCACCGCTGTAGCTCAATACTTAATAATATCTAAAGGCACGAGAGGCTGTCGAGAAGTGATGCTACTCTTTGTAGAAAACCTCCAGTTTATCTTGGCATGTACAGTACTAAGCTTTAACCGCACTGAAACACTTCTGAAGGCGGTGTTTCCACCCCTGCTAATCTGCTCGGAGGTTATTCATGGCTTGATTTCCGCATCATCTTCCAACAGCAGTTTTTGTCCCGTCATTAGCCTCAAATCGTATTTTTTTCCCAAACGTTTTCCAGGTTTTGGAAAAATAAATAAGCAAGATCGAGACCATAGGGAGGGCGAATCACTAGTTGCTGGTGAAACTCTCCACTTGATACCCTGGAAGAACGAGCTTTGTGCATTGTTGTGATGAAAAAGAACCCGGTGAGACTAACTTGGAATTTTTATAACAATGGCACGCTGGGCATCCTTAAAGCATTTTCATAATATGCTTCCACTGTAGTTCTATGATTCTAGAGAAAATCGATCAAGTTTATGTTGCGTAAATTGCTAAAAAGAGTAGCCATCACAATCTGAGATAACCTCATTGCCCCGAATTTGAGTGATCCAGAAGCCCTGGAAAGCCACTGCATCGACTTCATCTTACTCTCGAGGTCGTAATGTTAAACCAAATATCCGGTTACCAGTCATCTCAAATATCTTCAGCAACCTCAATCTTGGTAATTAGGTTCATTGATATACAAACTGAATTAGCAAGTCAGCACACAATGCATTGACTACCCAGGGAGCATAGAGTTTAGTGCGAGCAAGACATGGATGAAAAGACAAGAATACCGATATATGTGACATTCCAGCTTCTTTGCTACTATGTTAATGCAGATCCAACGGCAGTCTTCCACAAACGTCTTAATCTTGGCCACTGTTTCTCAACTGATGAGGTAGATTGCTTCCACTTTTTGGGGTCAACTTTTGGATCATCTCTTTGTCCATTAAATAGATGGCATCACATCCTTAAACTTTAGGCAACTCATCGATAATATGAGGCGACTCACATCTAAGTATTGCTCGGAGCTTCATGTTTACTCTCATTTCGAAATTTCGTTTTTCCATGTTCCCGGAAGTAGCCTTCAGTCATATACGTCTTAGTGGAACAGCACCTGACACATGAGCGAGTAAACTTGTGGCCTCGAACCAGTTCTTACCTACACAAGACATAGCTATCGCTATCTTCTATACCCTCCCATTATTTTCCCACTCTCATCTCTATCCAGCAAGTCTTAACTATCATTCCCTTGAAAAACATAGCCATTTTCCTCCTGTTCATTTTTTTCTAACAAAACTTAACCATCATTCCCTTGAAAAACATCTTTAATTTCCTCCTGCTCATTTTTTCTAACAAAACTGAAAAATCATTCCCTTGGAAAACATATTTATTTTCCTTCAGCTCATTTTTTTCTAACAAAACTTAGCTATCATTCCTTTGAAAAACATCTTTATTTTCCTCTTGATCATCTCTATCCAGCAAGAATTGACTATCATTCCCTTGAAAAACATAGCCATTTTCCTCCTGCTCATTTTTTTCTAACAAAACTAAACTATCATTCCCTTAAAAAACATCTTTATTTGCTTCCTGCTCACTTTTTCTAACAAAACTTAACTATCATTCCCTTCAAAAACATCTTTATTTTCCTCCTGCTCATTTTTTCTAACAAAACTTAACTATCACTCCCTTGAAAAACATCTTTATTTTCCTCCTGATCATCTCTATCCAGCAAGAATTGACTATCATTCCCTTCCCTCCAGCAGTGTGCATGCTTTACAAGCAACAGTTTTAGTTTGAGCCAAAGAATATCTGAAGACCAGCGGAGAAAACACACTTCTGCTCAGCCCCCACTAACATAAACATGCGTCCCGACGCTGTCTCCAGTCTAATGGATTGCAGGCATTTCTTCCCTTGTATTTTTGTGAAGTCTTGCGCTTGTCGTAACTTTGCCAGCGCAAGATGAAGGTGCTGCTGAAAGCTGTACCTCACTTGGATGTTTTTGTTACCCTTTCATCTCAGGAACAGTTCGTAGAAGCGTGATTTATTATGCGTTGTAATCGTTTCGCATGTGCAAACATAATTAATTCAGTGGTGCATTTTCAGTGGGAAGCTGTTGTTCTACGAATTGTACGTAAACTTTTGATTTAATATTCGTTCCCGTTATGGATGATGATGAGTCAAAATTTTTTTCCCCAAAATTTATACCTTGAGAATGCAATCACCTACATGTACGAAAAAAGAACAAAATTGTTGAGTGTTATTGAATAGCGATGATAAGGGAGAAATACTGGGAGGGTGCGAAGATACTGATAGCCATGTCTTGTTAAGGTAATGATAGTATGGACCATAAACATCAAGTATTGATTGATAGAGCTGGATTGGGAATTAGCTGGAGGGTACAAAGATAAAAAAAGCTAGCTATATCAGCTGAAAGACCTTCGTCTTCTAAAATTAGACGGTGTCATCAAAGGTTCTAAGAGTTCCATGAAACCTCAGATGAGAATATTTTTTATTTCGAGAGCGCTTGCACGCGACTTTACCAAGGAAATACGAGAAATTTTCCGATGGCTCTCGGTACTGCTGCTGCTCCTGTTCTCTGCTCAAGTTACCAGATCATTTAAAGCTTGGATCTACTGTACAGGTATCATCGACCTCCTCGCTACACACTTAAAGTTTCATTGGCCACCTTGTTCCACCGCTTAAGTATCACTTCCCTTATACCATGGCTCAACTATCATTCATCATTTGTTCTACTGTACAAATATTATAACTGCCTTATTCTGTAGCACAAGGTGAACAAGAATCGTTGACCGCCTTGTTCCCCTACATAAATGTAATTGGCCTCTATGTTCTACACAGGACAATTATTGGCCACTTAGTTTCATAACACAAGTGTCAAAGACAGCCTTGTTCCACTAAACACATATCATGAGTAGCTTGTTCCCCACATTAATATCTTTGACTGCCTTATTTTGCAAGACAAGTATCATTATTATTAATACTTCAAGTAAGGGCCACCACGGACAGGTAGCACGACCCAAATGAAGCACACAGCAACATCCGGAAGCCCGAAACGCTGCTAAAGGAAACCCGACAAAAAGCCATTAACAGCTGTCTTAAACGCGTGCAGGCCAACAATACCGAAAGCCGATGCCGGCAAAGAATTCCCAACCTCAACAGACCAGGGGACGAAGCACCGGCAGAACTGATTAGTTCGACATCTAACATCGCCTTGTTCTTCTACACAAGTATCAGTGGCCGCCTTATTCCATAAGACATATATCGCTGGCCGGCTTGTCCCCCCCACGTTCCCAAGTATCACTGACCTCGTTGATTCCCACGCAAGTATCACTGACCTCGTTGTCCCCCACACAAGTATCAATGACCGCCTTATTCCACCACACAAATATCGCTCGTCACCCTGTTCCCCAAGCAAGTATCACTGACCTCGTTGTCACTGATCACTTCAAGTCATGGTATCTCGGCTAAAAAGCTACAAGGACCAAAACTGTCGAGCTCAGTAGCAAACGTTCATGGTCCCCGTAACGGCGGTGCAATTTAAACTAACAGCTTAATGAACATGAAAGCGTCCCTTAATTCCGGGGTATAATTGCCTAAGTCTGGCACCGTCTCTAATAAATTTGGCAACGTTGCCGGCAGTCACGCGATGCAGGCAGGGCTCCCCGATAATGCATCAGCGTTGCGTGATACCCAAACTTTGGTAGCAGATTATCGGTGAAATTAATAGGCAGGAGACATGTAATCGAAGTCATCGGTGTCGCCAGGTAACATGAGAAGCTGCTACCTGACTCAGAGGCTTAGCGCGAGGCTGAAATGAAGAATTTATAGGCCACCGGATACGAAAGTATAAAATGCGAGTTTCCAAACAAAACTTAGGGTTGCTGCGGTGCCGTCCAACAGCTAAAATGCGGTTTTAGCTTTTGGCACGACTCTGATTTTTGAAAGGATTCGGGTTCCTGCATGGCTTTTGAGATATTCATGAAAGAAATAAAGAAATACTTTTGAATATGTTGGAATACTAATTTGTGTTTTACCCCAAGTATTTTCTAAGAAATTTTCATTGAAGAACGGTAAATTTGGTCTCGCTAGATCTGGCTGAGGGTTTGTCTCAACCGTTATTAAACGATCATTTTGAGCGCGTCATAGCAGCAGGATGATGGAATAAATGAATAAAATTTCAAGAATACTCTTACATGGCTACTTATCTCTACCGAGCGAGATGTTCCTCTTTCGTCTTCACTGTAGTGAAATAATCAAGTTTTTGAAAACGAGAGCCATATATTACAACACTAAATTTATCAAAAGAAGGATTGTTGATATCATAAAACAAACTAAAAGGTAAGTATATACATGTATGAGTATAATTGCCTGCCAATAAACAAACTTCCATATTTAAAGTTCTACAACTACTCGCAGCTGCAGTACTGGAAAAGACGCTTACTAAATTCTTTAGAAAGTACACCAAATTCCTAAAACAAAACTCGAACTCAGTTTGTCGCTTGGTGTGACATTTCTCGTTCACAAAAAGACCTCTGCTTCAGGAACCCGACATGTACTTGAAGGTCGGATCCTAAGAGGTGTCGCTTAGCCCCAGCAGCGCAGCTGTTTGCGTAGAGCAAGAGGGACGGGACCTTAGGGAATGAAGACGATTCGCTAGCGTGAAATTAAACTTGTTTTTGCTACGGAGATCGGTGAAAGTGAGTTACAGGTTGTGACCGACATGAGGTATTGGCGAAAGTGCTGAAATTGAGGCAGGTAGAAGATCGATGAATCCACGATCGGTGAAAGTCAGTTACAGGTTGTGACCGACATGAGGTATTGGCGAAAGTGCTGAAATTGAGGCAGGTAGAAGATCGATGAATCCACGATCGGCGAAAGTGAGTTACAGGTTGTGACCGGTATGAGGTATTGGCGAAAGTGCTGAAATTGAGGCAGGTAGAAGATCGATGAATCCACGATCGGCGAAAGTGAGTTACAGGTTGTGACCGACATGAGGTATTGGCAAAAGTGGTGAAGGTGAGGCAGAAGGAAGATTGATGGATCCATGATCAGTGAGTGTAATTTTATGAATAAAATCACTAACTATGAACACTTACCCTAGTAGAGGAGAGGCTTGCTTCATTCCTTCAGCTGAGCGAAAATACGTTGCAGAACAACCCAATGACTGAAGTAGAGAATAATTTTCTTTCTTGAACACGCGTAATAAAAAATGTGAAAAATATACTACATTGATACAGGTGATGAACTAGCTTAAAATTCATCATAGAAAATTATCGAACAGCACAATAGAAGCAAAAAGTCAATAATGCTAAACACCAATGTGAAAATACTGATAAATAATTAAATTAGGGCTTCGAACGAATGATTTCGAAACGTGCGATACACGGTAGTTAATTTGCTGTGTGTCCGAAGTTCTAAAGTTCTTGCCAGGCACCTGACAGAGTCAGTCAATATAATTTTTCTCTTTTGGCACACTTTCTGAGGCGGGACTTTCTTTAAATCCATGAGGGTTTAGTCTCCAGCAGTTGTTTTTTCAACCTGGTATCTTGCCTTTCATTAGTTTTACTGTCTAAATGATCATCACAATTCCCTATAATAATGGTCTGCTTGCCAGTATGACTGGTCTGACAGATGTCAATAGATTCGTACGGTAAGTACGTGTTTCTCTAAAGATAGCGGCAAATATTTATTTCTGCTAAAAATTTCACACCTGGACCACCACGGATAGGTAGCACAACCCAAATGAAGCATTATGCAACACCGGGAAGCCCGAAACTATGCTAAAGAAAGTTCAACAAAAAGCCTTTGACAGCTGACTTAAAGGCCTGCAGGCCAACACAACCGAAAGCCGATGCCGGCAATGAATTCCAAAACCCAACAGACCAGGGTACAAAGCACCGACCTAACTGACGAGTTCGGCTCTAACATTCTCTAAAGGGAAAGAGTGCGCGTCAACCGCAGCACGTGTAATCCTCCCAAAGACCTTGTGGGCAGGGACGTAACAATACAACCAATGTCCCTCATTGTTGTACCTATATAAACACATATTTCCCTCATTTGACTGCGTAAATAATCCCCCCAATGCCTTCCTTATATTATATGCCTATATGATTCAGATTCGTTAAATCCGTTAATACCTTCATAAATAGAAGCAACAAGGGATCTATTTCAATATTCCTTCCAATGACTAAAAATGCATTACACACCTTCATACTACATGCTAGGATTACTTCCGAATATGATAGGAATTGATAAATGCCCAATATTACTCATGGAGATCTAGGTTGAGAGTGACAAGAATCATGACTTTTCACTTTTTGTTTACGAGTACATAGCTGCTATAGTCGGGAATTTATCGGCATTTACCGGCTGCCTATAGGTAAATAGTGAAGGGCATCCGATAATATCGGACAAATGCCTCTAAATTTCCGATTGGGTAGTAACTATGGCAGCTACTACTAGAGATCGAGCAGGGGATTAGTATATTATCTTATACGATCAAGTGAGATACTCCATGTTGAAAGTAGGGTTCCAGAGTTGGATGGCTGAAATCCAACTCTGACACCTGGTATTCCTATAGTAGACTGACTCCGACATCGAATCTTAAGTCCTACTCTTGAATGCAATTGCGGTAGCATGTAGTATGACCATATTTTTACCCGCTACATTTTGCTTAGAGCATATAAACACAGATTCTGTGTATATTAAACTAAGAATAGTATTTTCATTACATCCGCAACGAGATATTGCATCAATAACAGTATTTGAATCTTAGCTTTTCATATATTTATAAATAATGACTATTTAGTAAGGCTGGTTATTCACTGCTACTAATATACATCAGCATTAAGCTCAATAAAGTATTATGTTGGTGTTTGCTATGAAATCCTGCTTTATTCGCGCAATTTGCCATCTGAAACTATTAATAAACTATAAAATATAATAACTGCAGCAGCACTGCGCTAACAACTCAATACGAAAAGACAGATTGGCTGACAGACAGACAAATAAACGAAAGGACTATCTGATCAGCAATTGAATTTAATCATCTGCTCCTCGTGACATAAATTTCCTAGCGATCTGTCCATAAATTTTGAATTATTTTGTCAACAGATTCACAGCCACACAAACTTCGGCAAACCATTACCTCTTTTTAGGAGGTAATGATAATTAGACAAAACTCTTATGGACCAGCTACTGCTACTGACTGTCGGTAATAAACACATGGGTGCAGCCAAAAAGCGTATTAGCTGAAATTTACAATGGCATCATTCATCATTTGCACAACAAAAATCTATATTATAATTCTGTTGGAGGCTCCATCCGTCCGTACGTCCCTGTGTCTGCACGTTACGCTTTTCACTATAAGCGGAAACTTCAATTTGTATGAAATTTGGTATTTTTCTCTGGAAGGAATTTCAACTATTGCCGTTTTCTTTCGGCTCGCTCTTTAAGAAATTGCAGTCAGTTTCGATACAAAGACATGAAGTTCATTTTACACGTGTCATACATACGTATTTGCAATTCATAAAAATATTCACTTTGTGCGGTCCGCATCAGGACACACCCACCGATAGTGCTATAAATACTGTGCTGGACGCTTCACGTGCAGCACTTCACTCCTGTACTTCTTACCGATAGGTTAGCTTTCTCTCTCTGTGGGCACCTGACTACGGTATCCCTTGCCAATAGGAGTGTTCTATATCTTGATTAAATGCTGTAGAAAAATCGTCATTACCCAACTTGTAGTGCTTACCTGTTAATCAAGTATACTCGTAAGTGTTACATGAGTGTAACTACCCTTTAAGGTCGATTCCCACATGATAAGCTAGAGGCCAAAAATGTGGCTGGCAGCCAATAAAAACGTTTACAGCTCAAAATTGTACTGGCAGCTCGTTTTTTAGGCTGGTAGCCGATCATCGACGCGTTCCGAGCCAAAAAAGTCATTCCTTGTTTTGTGCTTGTATCCTTCAGGTAGCAGCCCGCAAAAATAAATGATCATATTTTTTGCTGGCAGCCACATCAGTCTTGTTTAATTTCAGATAATGAATTAATATTATTACAGTGTTATTACCTCTGCCAAGGAGGTTATGTTTTCGTCGCGTTTGTCTGTCTGTCTGTCACCAAGATAAGTAGTAAAAAAGTTATGAACCGATTAGGACGAAATTTACAGGGATTGTTAGGCATGTAAGGAGGAACAGATGATTACCTTTTGGTGAAGACATGTTCATCCGCTTGATTGTTTGTCTGCCTTATTTTTTCTCAATACATAATTCAAAAAGTTATGGATGGATTTTTATGAAATTAACTGTTTGACTCATGTTTGTCATAACGTTTGTTAGCAGTATAACTCAAAAAGTTATGAACGGATCTTCAAGAAAATTGCACAAGCTGTTATTACTATCAAAAGACACAAATGGTTAGATTT
Organism: Parhyale hawaiensis; assembly: GCA_001587735.2. NCBI lineage: Eukaryota > Metazoa > Arthropoda > Malacostraca > Amphipoda > Hyalidae > Parhyale > Parhyale hawaiensis. The sequence goes on from LQNS02278070.1 coordinate 13,301,284, forward strand.
TGTAGTATATACAAAGAAAATTATGGTTTCAGAGCCAATTTGAATTTTTTGCTACCGTTGCCTCACTTGGCGGAGGTATGCGAGCTCAGAGTGCTCCAGTTTCTAATGTAAAATGGCACCAAAAGTGGTAGTTCACCGGAAAAAGTTTGAATACATGTGTGAAGAGGTGGCAGAATTCATCGCAATATGGGACAAACAGCATCCTGACCAAAAGAAGCCCAAAGTGATTGCAGAAATGTGGGCTCACAAGTGCAATAGTTGACCGGTACTCTCCTCTCTCTGCCCTTCGCGCAAACAGCGGCTTCACCCATACTTTTCGTTTTTAGCGCCTTCGCCTGAGCAATAGCGTGGCAGCAGCAAGTTTCCGGCGGTTCGCCATCATCCATACAGACAACTGGGAACCGAGATTCAAGCATAACCACAACTGGCTTGCGAGCCAAGCTACAAGCTAAGCTTGCAAGCCGATCAGGTATGCTCGCAAGGCGTGTAGACTGGCTGCCAGCCACATTTTTGGCTTCCAGCTCATCAAATGAGAATCGGCCCTTACACAGTTATAGTTGCCCTCGATACAGATACACACATGAGATCAGTGTTCGATTACTAACTTACCCGCGCATTGCAAAATAATCTACCAACGTGTGAGTACACCAATGATCGGACACTCCCCCTATTAATAACCTGCCTTCTAGTTATACAGAGAGTGCACATTAGCGGTTACATTAATAAGAATAGGACTACATAGCGGAGCTTCTGTTAATAGAGAGCGTATATTGACGTCCAACGGGACGTACGAGTATATTGGCGCCCAACGAACAGTTGAGTTGTATGGGTAATATTTGTGTAAGTTGAACTTCGACGTTTTCGCGTTGTAAGATATGTAGACATTGCTTCAAACTAGTTTGAATTCAACGATTGTGAAATCCGATTAAGCCTTAATACTTCAAAATCCGCCTTAAATCATCTTGCGTCGCGAAGAGTCTACAATTACAAAGAACAATCTAACTGTCTACAAAGTGCTTACAACGAACAATCTACAGCGTCCAGCATAGTATTTAGAGCAATATCGGAGGGTTTGTTCTGATGCAGACCGAACAAGTTTGCTGGTGCTGCATGACGATCCATATATGAGAAAATCCGTAGTCTGGATACGGCAGAGTGTGAGCTGGTCTGGACTGCTTCATTCTAAAGTATTTTCTCAAAGTGAAGGTATGATGTTTAAAGAAATTAGGTAAACTGATAGAAAAGGGGGTTCGGCAGCAAGAATCCATTAGTGAAAAAATGGGCTGAGTCCGGTGTATATTTTGGTGAATTTATCGCACAAAGAGAAGAGGAAATGAAGGGATACTTTATTTAACAGCCACGGGTCACGCTGTAGAATCGAAATCATCAGATACACCAATGAAAGATGGCATTGTTTAGAATGTGAAGGACTAAATAACATTGTCTTCAGAAGACGAGAAACACAGCTCAGGGAAGGCGTATACAGCTAAATGAAAGGCTATGCGAAAAGTACCTTTGAAGAATTAGACTGCTATATTTGTTTTATTGCTGTCTTTCTGCCTAGTAAGGCGCTACTGCACTAGTCACTTTAGACCCCGCAGTAACAGCACTCTGAAGAAATGGTAGCCTCTGCTGTTCTGAATATACAGTTTCTGATTTAATAGGACGTTCGAAAATCCATATTTACTGCACTCTCCAAATTTTAAACTCAAGTGAACCAACCGTAAAGGAATCCTTAAAACTAATTAGGTTGCTGCCCTTGTCTAAATATACCATTTATTAAAAAACATTAACTGATGTGGAGAAAACTATGTATTTTTTTCAGGCTAATTGCACGAGGTCGGTAACCCTCGGTGACCATCCTAAGAGTCGCGTGAAATTTACAGTTACCGCACGTATCATTGGAAGTCATAGGGAGGAGGGTGTTGTCACGTGACCAAAACAATGGTATGAGTAACGTTACAGCCAGTTAGAGGAGCCTGAAGGCGTATAGTTACCTGCCTTGAGATATGACGTCATGCGTGGCTCTGTTTTAATCACGTAAAAATACACTTGCACGTGCACTAAAACTTTTTATTCAGCACCAGCACGTCTTCTTTTAAACCGACGGAAAACCATGCAATGGTCGTTCTTAATGACCACGTCCTAGCAAGATTTCTCCATTTCAACACACCCCACTCCGTCGCATCACTGGAAGGACCCCTTAGCGTAGCCATCTTCCTTCCCAATCATCCTTCGATTATCTTCCCTTGCTTCCCCGCCTTCTCCGGAACCTCCACCTGTTAAGGACCGTACATAGTTATTCATATATAGGCACAACAACAACAACAAAAACAACAACAACGCCAAGGCAGGTATTTTTGTCGGTGCACGTGGAGGTGCGCTGCTATTAGCACAACAATTTTATCAATCCACAACCAATTCTACTCTTCGTATTTATTATTCTATTACAGGGAAGTCATATCACAGATTATAAACGAGCCAATTAACAGACTTTTCCTCAAGGCCCATCTGCAACAATCAACCATGAGCAGCACAAACAAATTTAAGTCCTATCGATCGAACAACAACAATCGTAGCTTTGTACTGTCGACAGTACCTACCAAATTCCAGTGTTGACTTGGTGAAATTTTCACCCGGCTGTTTAGGCTTAATGACGCTTTGTCTTAGCGCCCTCAGCACCCTGCGATTTGCATACACTTAGCACGAGATGCTATCATTCTGAGAACACCTAAGCTTTGCTGCAGACCCTC
>LQNS02278070.1:13316112-13367612 GCA_001587735.2 Parhyale hawaiensis
GCTGCACTGGGTGTGTACCCAAACAGAGCTGGTCTTGTGTTGTTTGAAGGTAAGATACGGCGCTGCACTGGGTGTGTACCCAAACAGAGCTGGTCTTGTGTTGTTTGAAGGTAAGATACGGTGCTGCACTAGGTGTGTACCCAAACAGAGCTGGTCTTGTGCTGTTTGCAGGTAAGATACGGTGCTGCACCGGGTGTGTACCCAAACAGAGCTGGTCTTGTGTTGTTTGTAGGTAAAATACGGTGCTGCAATAGGTGTGTACCCAAACAGAGCTGGTCTTGTGTTGTTTGAAGGTAAGATACGGTGCTGCACTAGGTGTGTACCCAAACAGAGCTGGTCTTGTGCTGTTTGCAGGTAAGATACGGTGCTGCACTGGGTGTGTACCCAAACAGAGCTGGTCTTGTGCTGTTTGCAGGTAAAATACGGTGCTGCACTGGGTGTGTACCCAAACAGAGCTGGTCTTGTGTTGTTTGTAGGTAAAATACGGTGCTGCAATAGGTGCAACAGCCAGCTGTAAACCGATTCCCCACTTACGACTTTCGTTGGCGCTAGCAGCCTAGAGCCAACTGGGCTATTATATACCCCTACGCCCAGTCAAGTTCATACATATGATACATGTTTCTTTATAGATTGAGACGTCTTGAATCCGAAAATCACAACCATTTTTTGGAAGAATGCTTACTTCTCGAGATAATGAACTTGAAGTTCCATTTTCCTCTATCCAATAGTGAAGAAAAACATTCCAAGGTACCCAGCTTTTTATTCCAAAAATGGCACCAGCATTATTGATTAATTAAAGTAGTTTTTTGGTAGTAACTAAGGTTATGTTAGGTAAGGTTAGGTTAGATAAGGTTAGGTTAGTTACCACCAAAAAACCTTCTTTAATTATCAATATTGCAGCAGCCTCTTTTAGGAAAAAAATGTTGGGTAAATTGGAATTTGTTTTTTCAGTATTAGATTAGGGAAAAATAGGACGACAAAGTCAAACATCTCAAAAAGTAACCAATTTCCAAAAAAAATGTAGAGATTTTTGGATTCAGGACGTGTCAGACCATAAAGAGACATACATCTTATGTAATAACTTCACTGGGCGTAAGGGTAAATAGTTACCGCCAACTGAACTAATCCTTTTACGCTGCCGAGGCACCGCTTCAACTTGCTCAATATTGAAGTGAATAAAAAATAGTTGGCAATCTTAGCCGCTACTGCAATTTTTGCACCAGCTATTAATTCCTCCCCAGCATAGATTGGGGTACAAAACACCGACTGCATTGAACATTTTGGCAAATAACAGTCTCCAAAACACAAACTGCATTGACCATCTTGGCAAATAACAGTCTCCAATGTAAAGAAGAGATGATCCTAAAGGCCGTGACACACGAAGGGTCGTGTCCGCGGACGTGTCCTAGGGACAGGAGCGTGGGACAGTGACCGTGTCTGCGATGAGCGGCAGCACCCGACATGTGAGTGCGGGCGATTAAATGAACATCAGCTTCAACCTCATAGTTTTAGTGCATTGACGCCAATGAAGACGACATGTACAAGTTGACACGTCCCCTTCAGCCCGCCTGAGCTGCGTTCCATGACAAACAGGGCATGCCCTGGTCTCTAATAACTAGAGAACGAAAAGAGAGCATAGGGGGACGTGTCCCAGGGTATGCTCTGGGACACGGCCCTTCGTCTGGTGCGGCCTTTAGTCTCAATGGGCGTTTGTCCCAAAGATTTCTTTTTTAGGCAGCGGTGGGGAAGATGGTGTGACACAGCCCATGGCATAAGTACTAAAGATAGCCCCACGCTCATCTTTGACTCCGCCTCATTGCTTGTTGTCCAGTTGTGCCGTCATCTGGAGTCCAAAACCTGCCCACTGTCTTCCCTATAAACGATTTTCGTTTTCTTAGCTTATCAAAACGTATAACACGTGCAGTTAAAATGATGCGGTTTATGGTTTCAAATCCCGCATAGCTCTCCATGGCTTGATAGCACTGTAAAATACTCTATTGGAGCATACCGTATGTGTTGTTTTACCGTATAATTGTCACGCATAGTATGAGAAACCAGAGTGACAATAGACATTTTATGAAAAGCATGACACAATACATATATTTTCAAAGACTAGTAATTCCACAATAAATATTCTAATTTGCAAAATATTTTATTCATAAATGGCTAGACAAATGAACTGCAGGTCGCATAGGAAGGGACTTTGAAAACACGATCCGATAGAAACAGTCAGTAAAATCAATCTGTAAATTTAAATTTGTTACCCCAAATAGTTCTATTTTAATTTTGTGTTGTAATAAATGAGGTATACTAATTTTTTAAATATCACGTTAGGGTGTGTACATTGCAGTCTCATGGTAGCGCTTGCTCACTGATAAAAAAAAAAAAACGTTAGATATGATCGCGAGAGTAAATATGTTAGTTCTAGTGTTGGAAGTAATAAGCCATTTTATGCATAAGTGAGTTATTACCAGCCAATCGTGTGCCAGCTATAGGTGCTTTAATTCAGAGAAGTTAGACTAGTAAGCAGGTACCTCACGTTGAACCCATGTTTTGTAACTGTACAATAGTGTGCCAATGCTAAGGCATGATTATACTAGGTTATAGCTTCAGAAAATAAAATTTTAATATTTGCTTCCTGTTACCTCAGTACCAATCTTTACCGCTATGGGCCGGAAGAAAATGTCGAAAACGTATGCAGCCAATTTATTACGAAAACTTGCTGATTTATCATCTTTGCTCGTACATTTCCAATATATATAGACATTTAAAAGAGACAATTGTCGCTTGTTTCTTATCTTTTGCTCTGAAAAAGTAGGAACAAAATCGATAATTGTCTTTTTTTGTTTACATTACGTTCATTTACTCAAACAAAAGAGCGACACTAGCCTCTCTTGTGGTCTCTGCAGGTGATTTTGCAGCGAGATCAGTTAGTAATGGCGATGACACACGCTAGTCAAAAGAACGAGTGTCGTCGTCATCTTTTCGTCCGAATGCTATGCTGAAATTTCGTAAATATTGCTCTGAGATTGACAAGAAAAGGTGTAAAAATGCTAACCATCAGTTCAGTTCGCTCCGCAAGTGCCGTTAGTTAACTTTCGGCCTTCTCATAATATCTGGAGGGATTTCTAACTTGAAATTCTTTACAAGTGTGTGCTATTTAAATAAACACATCAGGGCATTCGGATGAAACGATAACGATACTCGTTCTTTTGACTAGCGTGTGTCATCGCCTTACCAAAGTGATAAAGCGATGGAGTTACCTTTACTTCGTTATACTATGAAACGACCAACGTCTACCACTTTGAATACTTTATACTAACACATTCGCAAGTAACGTTCCATCCTTGCTTGTCGTTTACAAGCTATTATACTAGTAACGATAAGAGCTTGCTTCATAAGCAACGTCTTTTTCTGTACTAGGTTGTCATAGTTCTTCATGGTTTCTTATGACTGATACCATAAAAATTAAAGTAAAGGGTATCAGAAAGTGCTATCCTATCATTGTCATTTTACTTGAAAAAAGTCATCAGGTGGTCGCTGTTTGTTTTACTTGATAATAGCAACACAACAGGTAAAACTTGTATATCTCGTGTCACAATCTCTCAAAGATTATCCGTTGGTCACAGTTTCTGGTATTTGACAACAAAAATTATTTAGGGTCGAAATTTAGCAGATATTGCGTTTCAATAACTCAAAGATTATCAATCGTTAACTGTTTCTTGTACCTGATACCGCAGTTTATTTAGAGTAGAGAGTTTCAGATCTTGCGTCACAGTCTCTCAAAGATTATCTGTTGGTCACTGTTTCGTGTACCGCGTGATGCCTTACATAAATTATTTAGGGTAAAAGCTTCGAAATCTTGCATCCCAATCCCTAAATCCCTGTCGCTTCAGAGTAGAAGATCATCATCCTTTGGTCAAGCAAGCTGCGGAAGATTCAAAAACTGCAGAGCGGCACCAGAATTAGTCGCTCTTGAAGCCTCGATGAGTAATGCAGTGGGACTGGTGGAGGCGTAGGCACCTCAGCCCCGAAGATTAATGTTTGGGCAAGGACCCAAAAAAGTCGCCCTGGGAATTTCAAAGGGCTTTGCGTTGACTTTGACAGGATAATGGCTTATGAGACGCTATTAGAGACCTCACGAGTAGGGGATTTGCAAACTGCCGCGTTAAATATGTGAAATTGGTCACTATGGCTTGAGCCTTCTATCAGTCGTTGTATAAAGTAAAATTTAACTTCAGAAATTTGCGAACTTTTGCGTTACATATGTAATATTGGTTACGCTGACTTTAGCCTAATAACATTAGTTGCATTCAAGAAAGTTAAGCTGTAGAGATTCGTATGCTGGTACGTTATATATAAAAAACTGGTCATACTGACTTAACCCTGAAATCAGTCTTTGTATACAATGAAACTTATCTGAAAAGAAATTTGCAAATTGACTCGACAAATATATGTATAAAGTTCGTTGCAATGACAATTGCCTTATATTAATAATTGTGTAAAATGAACTTTAACTACATGAGATTTACAAACTACCAGCGCAAAAGGCAAGGCATCGATCACAGCAAATCTATCCTCAACATCAGTGTTTCTTTCCAATGAAATTTAACGGCATGGAATTTGTAAACTTGCACATCAAATATGTAAAATTCGGTAGTAGCGATTTTGGCCTAATATTAGTCGTTGTACAAATAAATTTTAAGCGAAATTAATATACCTAAGGTAGCAGCAGCCTAACGTGCTGAACTTGTGGCACTGGATATTGTGGGTTCAGGTACCTAGCCAAAGGAGCGAGCTTTGCCATGCTTGTCACGCTGAGTCAGCAGTTGATAGGCATGCACAGCTGCAGCGGGATACTTACCTTTCCCAAAGATGAGGATGGTAGGGGGCGCGGGTCGTTGCGTAGGACCCTATACCTTCCACACGGCCATAGTTTATGACGACCCTTGGTTGAATGCAGCCTCATACTCTTCTGGGCCTGTTGGCCTATATGCGCAGTACGAACCAGTGCGTGCGGAGTTTCCTAGCAGGGAGTGCGTTCAATTTGATTTTACGTTTATCTTTATAAGATTTGTCAAATAGAGTTTACGGTGTGCTCAGAGCGATCTGGTGAATCTGTCCCACAGGCGAAGCTTGCAGATTTACAAGCCAGCTGGGGCCGGATGCTCAAAAGCCTTGTAAAGTTTCAAGCATTGAAACTGTACAGCTGCAGGCACGAAAATTACCATGTAACTGCTGAAATTTTAGACTTTTTCTCATCGATGTAACATATGAGTCTGTCTATTATTTAGGCATGCATCATATATATGGAGGTTCAAGCTACATTAATCTTAACTTTTTAGGGATCAGTATAAGAAAGTGTCAAAATCTGAGTTGCGATAGCGGTACTTCTTCAAGGAACTGTACAGTTTATGTTATTGTAATTTTACGAGGCGTTTGTGCATCCGGGCCCTGATTTACCTTAATTATGCTAAATCTGGTAGCGGAGAATGGGCAGATTATTATCTTTGCATCGAATGAGCTTTAAGAGCAGGAGATCTATAAGCTGGCTCATTAGCTTATATAGAATTGGTCATTGACCTATAACTAAATAAATAAAGTACCATGGAAGATGAGTCTTACATTTGTTTCTCAAAGAAGCCACATATCAGTGTCTTTGAAGAGACCATGTAGTACTGAGACTACGTAAAACAAAGTGCAAGATTGTTAAAGGATGAATAGTGGTAGGACGACTGTGAGAGTAAACGGTAACAACGTTAAAGTGAAATAAACTTGAGGAATACCAACTTGAGGAAAACCAAATAAATAGTAGGGCGAGTAAGTGAAGAGATCACCAAGGGGTAGAAGGGCACGCTAGAACAAGGAGTCATTATTGAATGTGAGGCCAAATGACTGGGAGGCCAGGTAAAAATAAAACTAAATTCTAGGGACGCCAAATGGCACAGCAAGCAGGGGTAAGAGAGACCATATGATCGCGTGACTAAATTNACCAAGGGGTAGAAGGGCACGCTAGTACAAGGAGTCATTATTGAATGTGAGGCCAAATGACTGGGAGGCCAGGTAAAAATAAAACTAAATTCTAGGGACGCCAAATGGCACAGCAAGCAGGGGTAAGAGAGACCATATGATCGCGAGACTAAATTGCAGAGCAATATCAATTGGTAGGAGACCGACTATATGTTGAATAAAGTGGCAAAGGGAATAAATGGTATGGAATGGAAAGTAAGAATCTCAGGAAGTTTAAATGTTAGGGAAATGAAAATGCAGGGAAACCGAACGCAGAGAGACAAAGCAGCAGGACGAGCAGCACGCAGCGACACTAACTTGCAGGAAGGCAGACTTGTAAAGGCGCAAAGTGGTGGGAAGATTAAGTTCGAGTGAAATCGAACGGTAGCAGGTTCTACAGTTGCGAAATCAACTGTTAATGGAAGGAAACATGGAAACATTTGAGTGGTGAGAACATTAGCTGGTAGGGAGACCACGTTGAAGGAAGACCAAGTTATAGGAGACCAAGTATAGGGAAACCATATGTCCTATAGGGAGACCAAGTGGCAGACAGACTGAGTTTAGGGAGACCTAGAGGTAGAAAGGTCAAGTGGTAAGAAGAACAAGTGGTAGAGAGATTAAGTGGTAAGGAGAGCACGTGATGGAAAACAAAGTTTTATGAATATCGAATGGTAGGGACATCAAATGTATAAAAGTAAGGCGGCAGGGAGATCAAGTACTAAAGTGTTTAAGTGGTGGAGAGGGCAAGCAAAGTATAGAGGGGAACAACAATCAGAGAGAATGAGTTGTTGGAAGGGCAACTGCTAGGAAGACCAAGCAGCAGGAACATTAAATTCTAGGATGATTAAGTGGTGTGCAAGGAAGGCTTTATGTAGGGAAACCAAATGGTAGTAAGGTTAAGATGTTCGAGTACCTAGTTGTGGGCATACCACGGAGGGAGGGCATCAAGTGGAAGGTAGAAGAAGTATCTTGAGGTATACTGGTATACTCAGGCCGACTCCCTACTTAACAGTAAATGCGTTCGCTGATGCTTGGTTAGCAGCAGAGAACAGTAAGACAATAAGACTCTGTCGAGAATTGTTGTTGAATCACTCACTTTTACCAATATGTATTATTATGTCACAGTGGCAAGTAAAGTATGGAATTACGGTAGGTGTTAAATTGAAGGAATGGTGCATTATTTATTATTGGATGCCTGAAACCTAATTTATTGGTTTAGTTAAGTATGATAGTCGCCTGCATACCTATGCATACAAATAAAGGTGAAGTCAACTTTGACTGCACCCTCCACTGGGAAACTCACACGCACTAGTTCGTGCTGCAGGTATAGGCCAACTGCCTCCAGAGAAGTAAGTGCAGCTGCAGCCGACCACAGGTCGTTAAGAACTATGGCGCCGTAGCGGAAGGTTTAACGACCCACGCCTGCCTGCCCTCCCATTCTTGGGAAGGTAATTGTGCCCCCACATAACTCTGCACACCAAGCAAGTTTGCTGACTCAGTGCATCGGGTGCCTGCCACAAAGACCGCTCTGCTGGCTCGTCACTCGATCCCTGTTCCTTTAGTACACCAGTCAAGGACCCAAGACTTGCTGCTACTGAGGCCAATTATTACCGACTGGTAAATGGCAACGTAGCGTCTAAGGTTCGGTCCGCATCTCGCACTCCTGCGGATTTTATACGGATTATCGAGAAAACTATACACTGTCCATTTTATCAAGCCAGTTTGGGCGCGGTTAAATTCCTCTACAGCGTGCCAGTTCTGTGGGAATTTTTGAGATTTTGTTCCACCCATATCTCAGCCCCGCCCACTGCCTACATATGGAAAAATATCAGAAATGCCCATAGAATTGGCAACGGTGCAGAAGAATTTGACCAAGCCCAAACTGCCTTGATAATATGGACTGAGTGTAGGAAGATGCTCGGCTGGAGTTATTCAGCTTCGAGCTCGAGGTTGACCGGAGGAATGACGAAACGTAGGTAAGTGCTGTAAGATTTCTCTCCTGTCTATAATCAGAGGTAATCTTGGCCTGTGACTGACACAAGCTAATAATAATCATGAACTGTATGTATAATTCCCGTCAATCCTCTTTCGTTAATGACAATATGAATATTCGTGCCTGATATGCATCAGGGGCCATTGAAAGAAGCCGTTTGGTAAGCCAAAATTTACTTGTGTGTAGTTTCACGATAGACCCTCAGCCCCTTTACCGATAGCTCTAAAGGAATTTTATTTTCCTTAAGTCAGCAGAGTACCTTGAGGGAATGACAGACGACACTTCCGTATAGTTCCGCGGGAAGGTCACCGCGATGGACCCAAAAACTCGTGGCTGCACTAATGGCAATGGAAGGATTTTATTACCCCAAGTCAAAGGCAGTATCCTGGGACCACCAGAAGTTCCAAGTCTGTCTCAGTACACTAACGTCTGCTTCGCCACTACCTCCCTAAGCTCCCTCAATCTGATCACGAACATTTGCAGTTTGTAGCAAAGTCTTGGAGATTCCTGAACTTGGACCGAACCCCGTCAAGTTCTATTCTGTCCAAGAGAATAATGATTGCGGCTGCCAGCCTCGTAACGATGACGAATGCTGTAATGTTGGGGAGAGCGGGCAAGAGATAGTCCAAACTAATGGATGGGGTACATTATGATAATGTTCTCCAATGGCAATTGTACAGGGCGGCGGCATAGAGCCAGTCCGTGTAAACAGGCTTGCAGTTGGTACAAGGAAATGATAAAGGCAAAGCTAATGCATTGTAAGTTAGCCGGAATTCCGGCTTTGGTAGACCTGACAGTTGGCACAACGATTCAATGAAGCCAAGCTGATGTAATTGTTACGGGTCAGCCTGGATTTGGTATTGCATGTAGTGTGCAAAAGGAAACGATAACGCCAAAGCTGATGCAATTATTTATAGGTTAACCTGGCTTCTGGTTTGGTTATTCCTTGTAGTTTGACAAGTAATAGGGTCCAACCAGCACTGCAAAAGGTCCAAGTTGTGTCATATTACAAATTGCTTGATTAAAACTGCAAATATGTTCAAATTGCTTAGTGAAGGCGTCCAATCTGTACAGCGAAAGGGTTCGGTTTACACTGCCGAAATGTTCACTCTGCACCGCAACAGCATTCATTCTGCACTGCGAAAGAGTTCAGCGTCGGAAGCGTTTTTCTGATGCGTACGAAACGTTTCATCTTCGAATGTTTCAGTAACTCACAAACGTTCGCCCCGCCCCACACGCGTTGCTCGCGCCGCATGTTTCCAGCACCTTCTCGGTCGATTGAAATTCATTGCGGAATCACTAATGAGGCAAGTATCGGAAACAGATATTAACGCTTCGTTCCGGAGTCGGAAACCATGGGCAGAGCTTCCCAGATACATCGAGCTACGGCAAAGCTCAATGCATTGTTAAATTGAAATATGGTGTTTGATGGGCTACACACGGTGTGCTGAAGATGGGCTGCGAACTATCTTTTACTGCATTGGATCAGTGTGTGCACTTGCATGTGCGTGTATGTCTAGGTATGTACGCGGGCATATTGGTATAGTTTTTTGCGTGTGCGTACGCAAATATAGGTCTGTGTGTATAGGTACACACCTAAGGTGTATGTGCGTGTGTGTGTCATGGTTGGGTATTTACGTCAGCTAAATGCCGCTAGCAAGGAGTGTTGCTGTGTTGGTATCTAGAGAGTGGGAAGTCTAGACACATCAACGCAATAGCTAGTGTAGTCTGGAAAATTGTAAGTTGACTGCATCAAAACATCGCAAATTAGGGATGATGTAAATACGCTCGTCTCTTGTTATTGGCTGGATCTGCCGCCAGCTCTTCTTCGCGAAGCTCGCCTGCCTGCCTGGAAATGACTCCGGGTGAACGTGATCAGCCTGGGCCCAGATTTGCTTACTTTATAGTATTGTAGGACTTACCGTCTTGTATCTTAGAATAACTTTACATCTCGAAACACAAGCGATCTATGATCTTCACACTTGTAATTGTAACTGTAAAACGTTATCTAGCAGCTCCTACAAGTTCGGGCATCAACGAGAGAGCTTGGCTGCTGTTACTTGGGCTTTTCATACAAAGGGGTGCTTTGGATTCGCATGTGAACTAACAAATTGTTAAAGTGAGATACCATACGAACCGTGCTACTTACAAGTGGTAACTGTGAGATACCATACGGATCAGGCTACTTACAAGCGGTAACTGTGAGATACCATACGGACCGGGCTACTGACAAGCGGTAGCTTTGAGATATCATATGGACCGGGCTACTGACAAGCGGTAACTCTGAGATACCATACGGACCGGGCTACTGACAGGCGGTAACTGTGAGATACCATACGGACCGGACTATGAAAGCGTGTATTAACCCTAGCTTGATAAAATATGGAGCCTGGAGACTGCATCATGATAGTACGGTGAATCTTGAGCCAAAGTGAATAAAGACAATTGTGGCCTACGTAACCACAGCAAAGCCATGCGTGACGTCGCAGAGAATCAAACGAAAGAAACATTCTTCTTGTGGCCCGTAACCTGGCGAAGCGCAATTGGCTACAACATCCTATGACGCCACAAATGTCTGTGTTTGGGTCATGTGAGAACGCACTCGTTCGACTGACTTTGACAGGGACCATAATAACTTAAATTTCAGCAAAGCTTTATATAATTATTAATATAATGTACGTACACACTAACAGAACCTTGTCCCGTGCTTTCACTTCAGCCAATCTTACATGTGTTCTATCAGGGAAAATAATAAAGTTGAAAGATATGTTATGCTATAATAATGTATAATGTAGCCTGAACTAGCTTCAACGAGACCAATCAAGGAAATTTATACGGTTAAAACAGACCTCAACCGTAGGAATAAATGTCACAAATTCGTTAAATTTTGTTGGACTCATGCATGAAAGCAATCGTGAGCCATATCCAAATATTGCATAAAAAATGTTACAGTTGCAATGCATCCTTGACACATCGACCGAATACAGAAAATGATATAGTGGAAAGCAGAAACAGTCATTGTTAAGGATGGTCAGTAAATGTTGCTGCGATCGATAGAGGCGAGTTCACACTATAGCCTTATACCCCGAAGCTCAGTGATAAAGTAGATGACTCACTTATTATCCGGAGACCTGACGTTTGAGCCCACGCCACGGAGAGAAAACGCCTAATTCTCGGTAATGTGCAGCGTCAGCAATTCTTTCACTCGTATTCACTGAGGGGATACTAGAGTTAGGGTCATAGAACGGGGCGCACTTGTTCAGCGGGTCTTTCCGTCAATGTGATGCCATAGCCCGGTCAATATGTGGTTGACTGCAGCCATGCACTCCACTGGCCCCAACGGGTATTTACCTGCAGCACAAACCAGTGCGTGTGTGATTTATGAATGAGGGTATTCGATTATAGCAGTTCTGGATGTTATTACCTAGGCCAATGAGGTTATGTTTTTTGGCAAATTGGTCTCTTTATCTTTCTGTCGCCAAAAAAACTTTATAAATTCAAGACGAATCTTGATATGCAATTTACATGGAATGTTAAGCGTGCCATTGGAGGAAGTGATGATTAACTTTCGGCGGAGATCTGCCCACGGTTAGTTTGTCTGACTGCTTGCTTTTTCTCTGTAATGTAACTCAAACAGTTAGGAACGGATCTTTATGAATTGCGCAGGAATGGCCGGAAATGTTACGAAGAGCGACTGACCAAATTTTTGTGATGATCTGTCAGTCCATTCGTTTGATTGTCTCTGTGTTTCTCTTTACGTTTGTCAATGCATAACTGGAAAAAGTAAGGACGGATCTTCATGAAATTTTCTGGAACTGTTGGATATGATAAAAGGCACAAATGACCGAATTTTGGTGATGACCGGTTTGTCTGTTTGACTATATGCTTTTTTAGTGTTTGTCACACTTTAACTCAAAAAGTTACGCAGGAATCTGCAACAAAAATAGAGGAACTGTTGATACTGCCAAAGTTGACAATGACCCAATACTGGTGATGATAAAAAGGAAATGTTTCAGGACCAATTTGAATTTTTCTGTAGCACTGCCTTATTTGGTGGAGGTATTCGCTCTCAGAGTGCTCTAATTCTAAACACGGAGAAAATAGGTAAAGCTTATAGCATCGTGCGCTCTTTTATTGTTGATCAGCATGTCACCAATAATTCAGACACATAACGGACTCTGGCGGCGTCAAAAGACGGTGGAATGAATCCAAAGCTAACAGGACCAATACAACAACAATGTCTCTGAAACACCAAGAAAACAGTTATCCACATGGCGGCCTTTAACCGGTTCATAAGACTGCGGTGCGAACCTAAACGTAACGGGAAACTTTTTCGGGACAAAAAATAAATGTCTTTGAGATCCAAACTTGACTGCAGGCAATGAGCTCGCAAATAAGGCCTGATGTAAACAGGCTCTGCTTCTGCTATTGACCGCTCAACTGCCTGAGGTTCTCCGCCCAGAGCTACACTTGGCTGTTATTTACTTACTACCAAATGAGCTCTGCTCTAGGAATTCTGCAACAATCTGTTTCTGCTGGAGTGTGTATAGGCGCTCTCAAAAGTCTAGTCAAGCCTAGGGTATAGTTACGTTTTCTTAGCGACACTATACGGATAAGTTCGGTCAAGAGTTTTCGGTAAGACAGTGTAAAATTAAGTTTTTTTAGCGAAATTTTAAACTGTTCAGGTAGGACGGGGTAAAATTACATTTTTTTAGGTAGTTTAATTAAGTTGAGATAAAATTTCCTCTTCTTTACAAGAATATACAGTGAATTCTGCCAGGATTATAGGTAAAGCGGAGTAAAACTGTGTTTTATTTAATTAGTTTAGTTAAGACGGGGAAAAAGCCCGTTTTCTTTGCATTTCTGAGATTTTGTTCGGCCCATATCTTAGCCCCGCCCACTACCTGTATGTACACAAAGAAATCTCAGAAATACTCATAGAATTGGCCCCGCTTTAGAGGAATTTGACCACGACTGAACTGCCTTGATAAAATGGACAGACTATAGCGACAAAATAAATCAGGGTTCGTGTTCGAAAAAAGACGGGATAATGTTTTACTTCTTACACATTTTCCGATATAGTTTCAAGCATTAGGTTTCTCTCTAGGATGATTGAAACCATTACTTTTCACCGCGCAATCACCGCCGATATCCTCGTTATTACAATTGTCATCCAAGTTTAAAAGCTAAAATTTTGCATAGCTCTCTGAGATTTCCTTTCATGGTTTATCATCTTTGACATCCCCTAATCTCCTGATAGCAAAAACTCTGTAATAACTTAATAGAACACGAAACTCTGGTAAACTTTTCGGCTCCAAGCTTCATTTTCAGGCCATTACTTGTTATCTTCCCTCAGATTTCATCTTCTTGTCATGCAACTTTCTAGACGCAACAATCTGACCTAATTGCCATCAAAACTTTGTAAAAAGAACGCTGAGTCTACCCTTAAGTTCCTTGGACGTAGCAACCTGTGCCTTGGGGAAACTTGTTCGTTCAAAGAATCTGGCGCTTTGTAATTTTGCCGATATTGAAATAGAGTTTGTGGAAAAATGGGAACAAATTACCAAAGTCTATCCATGGATGGTCAAATTTGTGCTGAAAATAACTCTTAAATCATTTGAAGATGTTTTCGAAATGGAAATAGAACAAAATCGATGTGGTGAGCAGGTTGTATCTGTAATTGAGGAAAACTATGTTCAGCTTTGCGTTATTTTAAACTATTTGGAATCGGTAGTAGGGCAAAGTTGCTGCAACGAGCGGACTTTATTTACATATATCTATCAATAGAGAAATTCATTTTGGCAATGCAAACAAGTTTTGAGTTACTTGAGTTCACTTTTCATTGAATACAGAGAACAAAATCGTTGCAATAAGTAGAATGTGAAGGCGCCATAGATTGGTACGAGAGAAGGTGAATTAAAATAACCTCACAATGCTTGACTTTTTCCTAATGTCAGAGTGGATCGATCGTTGGTTTCTGTCCTTCTGGACTGGAGTTCAAGCATTATAAACATATCAGTCAGGATTGAAACTGCTATAAACTCCACTATATGGAGCGGCATTAAGTTTGCGGCAGCCGCAGAGGTAATCGACTTATGATTAGCTCTTACAACTCGATCCAGCGGAAAGAAACCGACGAGCCTTCATAAAGTTCTACTCAAGTCAACTCAAATGGATTTAGATTGATTTGGTTTCTCAATGTGAGTCGATGGGCATTTATGTTTTTCTAGAGTAAACAAAAGTGCGCTCAAAGATGTCTATGGGATCAAATCCTTTTCATAGTTTTACAATTTGGAAATTCTTCAAACTCATCAGGATCACGAGACAGCATCTATAATTTGGAAAAAATACGTCGCCCTAAAAAAATGAGTAATTCTAAGTTCCTTACGGCAGGAGTTCTATCAGTTATAGTTCAGTCATGTAAAATTACTATAAAATCACTGAACTAAGCGCAACATTTAAAATGTATTAATATATATTTTTATATAAGTGAGGAAAAAAGGCCGCAAATTTTCAGCATTTTTACCATTTTGGCAGAACTGAGGGTGCCCCGTGTCCCCGTTCATAACTCAATATATATGCATATATATATATATATATATTACTAAGGAATACGATCGATGAGAAGCATCAGTAGAATTTAGTTACCCTACTTTTAAGCGACTGGGTGCTCTCGTCAACATTTAATAATCGCAATTTCAACAAGAAATTTCTATCTTCCTGCAACTGCGAGTTGTACTTGAGGATACATCGCTAGTGTCTCTTAACTGTGCCTTGTATGATCCAGTACTTCTTCAGAATTTAAGAGAATTCAATGATCTTCGTCTGCAGTTTGCGCTTTTAACATCTGTTTTGGATTGTTGTGTAGTGTGTTTTCGCCAATAATTTGTAGCATTTATAGCTACAGGCTATGAAGTCTACCATACTGATGTACCAACCTTAACGTGCCCTTTGGAAGAACGTACACTTCTAAGCCCTTGTGCATCTGTGTGTCTGCATTCTGTGAAGTCATTGGTGTCGACTCAGCGGACAGCATTACAAAATTGAAGAAACATTTGCTAGTTTGGAAATGACATTTATAACTTTCGAAAAATCGGTATCATAGTTACATCTTCCTATGGTAACCTGAAAAAAAAATGTCAGGAGATCCTGACGTGTTAACTTTGGTCAACTCTCAACCTCCCGCCTGATGAGCTGCGGTTCAGCGAAACGCGATGTGGGTAACTACTGTAAATTCTACTTATGCTTCTGATCGCATTCATTAGTAATTCAAAATATGCTATCTCAATGCAATAATATATACTAGCGGGAGCCGTGTAAATTCCACTGTCGGTTAGTTAATGTCCTCACTTTTTATAGTGAACTTATCCTAACCTTCGCTATTATAACTTACTTTAGTTCGACCTAATGCAGCTGCTCAACCTAACCTACCGATAAATAGCGCCTGTAATTTAATCCTAATGATCTACGTCAAACCTCAAGTGTTCTGCTCACAAGAGTCGAAACTTGGCAACGTTGCACCCTAACCTTCCCCCTGCACTGCTGGGTATGCAGCTTTGACTTATTTAATATTATTATTTTCAAAAACTGCTTAAACTCCGAGCCGCGGCAACTATTCACTACAGCGAGGGCCACGGGCTCACTTTAGACTCTGTCTTTGAATTACTATTGAGTTTCAATTCACAACTGCAGATACATTTTGTAATCGATGTGTCTTAAAAGCATCAACCGTTGTCATGCTCACAGAAACATCTGTTCCAAGAACGTGAAGCGCTTCGGTCTTCCAACTCGTAGCAAGTCCATCCCTAATAGATTGGGCACACTATCGTGATAATTGCTCAGGCACTTAACCAATACTCACAGTCTGTCATCTAAGAAGGATACCCTTTCTGCTGGTGTGACAACGCCGCAATAAGCCTTCTCTACCTGTTTTAATGAACGTGCGGCGAGGTGTACATTGAACCCTATTTTTGCTGTGAAATCTAGAGAAGCACTGACCGTGGGAGGGTTAACTTTTAGCTTTGGCCGTCATGCTGCCGTGACTATAACTAATAGCGCTTGAAAGTCACGCTAATACTTTGCTTCATTGCAACTTTAAACTAACTCAAAAGTAGGAGGTACATATTCCCAAAGCTTGGCCATTGCTGCTTGTCGTACTAACTGCCAGAAACGACTCAAACCTTAGATAATGTTTTTAGTGGAATAGCAATGTCCAATCAGATACAGATTTGCGTGGCAATGGAACTCTTACCTAGGCTTGCCCGCGCCCTAAGTCACCCTGTACATGCACAACATATTAGACACAATATCACTAGTGGATCTTGCAGATATTTTACCAGCAAAATTTTCCTCCCCTGTATATCAAGATAGAGATATAAAGAGATATAAAGACAGCATAAGCAAATATAGCAATTTCACTTTTAGGAGGTACTTTCTCATTGTTTTGCTTCTATATTTACACGCCTTCGCTTTCCTTTGTTTCTCATCGTCTGAAGATAACATTATTTAAACTTTCATATTTTAATGTTTCCATTTTTCATCGGTGTATTTAATAATTTCAATTCTACTGCGGGACCCGTGGCTGCTTTACAGTTGATGTGCGATAGCCTGCCAACATTATATAACACTCAGCTCACTAAAAAAAAAAAAAGATTCTTGTCGCTGAAAGTACTTTTTCTGTTAGCTAACGTCATTTCTCTAAACATCGCACTTGCACTTGAAAAATACAGTTTAGAATGATGCAGTTGAGAACAGCTTCGTTTGAACCGCATTATGAGTAGGACCGGATTTTCCTATATTTGGATCGTTATGCAACCCCAGCAACGTGAAAATTACAAGCTTAGACCGCAACAGTACTTGACTCTTAGGTCCAAGTGGCCTCTGACGCTGGGGGCCAAAATGGGACAAATGGGATTTTCTCAAGAGCTATTGTGAACATGTTCAGACACGGTCATGCAGACAAGCGCCCAAGTGCGTCCCCGCCGTATCCAAGATACCTTCTCCGTAAGAAAAATGTTGGGTACCTTGGAATTTTTTCTTCAGTATTAGATAGGGCCGCCAGCGTCAGAAAAAAGAGTCGAGTACTGTTGCGGTCTATGTTAAAAGAAATGAAATTTAGTATCATGGTAGGTACGATACGTGCATAGTAAACTTCATGTCTTTGCTTCGAAACTGTCTGAAAATTTTTTCAAGTGCGAGCTGAAAGAAAACTGCCGTGGTTGTACTTCCTCCAGTGAAAATCAGAGCTGCTTGCAAGTTGAATTCCCCTAACTATTATTGAAGAGCGTTACACACGAAGGAATGAACGAACAACGTTATTAATCTTATATATAGTCGTTTTTGTTCGGTATTAGAGTATCGACGTGGTAAACAGGAGGTTCTGGCTACAAAGTCCGGGCTTGATTCCAAGGAGCTTCAATGGGAGGAGTACGCGCAAGCCTTCCCTGGGCGAGTAAACACATGGCTTTGTCACGTGACTGAAGCTGGCGTTTGGAGATCTTAACCTGGCTGAAGTGGCAGTGGTCAGCACATATAGTTAAGGGAGATACAGACAGGCAGTTCTTCAATATCTTTGCAAGACAATCGTGTCTGAAGATTTATATCTCACTGCTCACCCTGTTACTTTCATCATAATCTGGTATACAGGATACAAGTTTCCTTTACATAGGTACTTCCATCCGCTCGGAATTTTGTCGATGGTTAATGGCTGCAAAAATTTGAGCTCAATACTCATTCCTACGTGAGGCAATGCCTCACGTAGGCCATGCCGCTCTCCGATTGGATAAGCCACTCAGCCAGTTTAAGGGAAAAGTTTACTCGCAACGCTCCCGTAGGATAAATAGATTGGGTGCACTCCTCTCTATTAGAACCTCCTTGCTGGATTCCTACAGAAGTACTACTTGGAGGGAGGGGGGGGCGGGGCGGCAGCAGCTCTAGTGATGTAGATTATGCTTTAATGTGAGCTATACACTAGTATACAGGACCGTGTACCGATATTTCTTACTCTACTTTTCTCTTTTGAGACTACCGTTCCCAAAATTCCACTTGTCAGCCTGCGCGATATTTGTCGTCGATCTTACATGGACACAAAGCAAATTTTCTTAGCTTTCAATGGTAAATTTTATATTATTTTAATACGGGAGAATGTTGTCAATGTTCAACACTGTCCAGCTGAATTCAAATAAAATATCACCGAGAGCAGTTTAATTCCACGCTCTTTTTTTGTAAGAAGTGAATAAGAATCAAATCGATTTATATGTATTATCGACATATATATCAACTCCTCTTTAACGAAGCATCGAAAACGTGGCTGGACGTCTGTCGAGGTGCATCATATCAGGTTATTAAGGACTGGTACAGACATCAGATTATATTTGGCCAAGCTTTCGGCACAGGTCGAGTTTATGCATGAACTCGACCTGTGCCGAAAGCTTGGCCAAATATAATCTGATGTCTAATAAAACTAAAATCCCGGAAGCTTTCTTATTCACTTCTCCAAAATGAGCTAGCCTGGGAGTCCTCCAATCTTCGAATCAATACGCAACTATGGAGACGAAATTTACAAAGCAGTGAAGAGCTTCTGCTTACATCATGAGAAACTGATATCTGTACCAGTCATTAATTACCCGATATGAAATATCAACTATATAATAAAACACAGTTGTTGTTCGCTTGCTTGCTCCCTCTCTTGCTCCAATGTTGGTCCGTCTCTCCGTCACGCAGTTAAGAGTTTAATAGGTGAAAATTCATGGCCTGAAAACAAGCTGATACCATACACTGTCAGCGCTTGGGGTACCGGTGACAAATATAGCTCTGGATCTTCGGCCTCTGGATCCCCAGCCTCTGGATCCCCGCTTTCATTGCTGAATGATGTCGTAGTAGTTGAATCTTCACCCTGAACAGACGTCTTTTATATTGAACTAGTGCACCAAACGCGACCCTTTTGATGAATAAGTCATAGAAATATATATTTGAAAACATCTCGGCTCAACAAAAGGTTTGAAATGCACCAAGCTCAACCCTTTTGTTGAATAAGTCATAAAAATAGACATTTGAAAGCATCTCAGCTTAACAAAAGGGTTGATAGTCTAGATGAGACGTAATTAAGTGACATCTCCCGTAGCACCGTTGAAAATGAACATGTCCAAACACGGGCATGCAGGCAAGCGCCCAAGTGCCTCCCCGTATCCAAGATACCCTCTCCNCCGCAACAAAAAAGTTGGGTACCTCGGAATTTTTTTCTTCAGTATTAGATAGGGGAAAATAAGGCTTCGGACAGACGGACGGACGGACGGACTGACAGACAGCTCTCTTATTATAGTACAGATTTACATCGCAGCCAGATTTCGACGCTGGAGGTTCAACAATCAGTTGGTATCCACGATGCGGTGAGCCCTGGGCATTTCCAGTGAATTCTTTAGACTGAACTACATTTTTCTTGGTGCAATTAACGCTTAATCAATTCCAAACTGATATTCACTCCTTATCTTGCAGGCGGATATTTTGTTGTCGCAAAACTCATGGTTGTACAGCTTGCGTTTCACTAATGGAAGATCGGGCCCGCACGGATGAGACCTGTAATACAGTAAGACCTATACTGGGAACTGGAACAATAAAAAACTTAAATCAGAAAATTTTTGCCGTCATTTTTGACGGCTGGGCCCGCTAATATATATATATATATATTAAGCAGATAAATAACTCCACGTCGGACTTTATTGTGTAAGATTCATCTATTTATGATTCAACAAGCTCAGTTCAAAGAAGATTTCGCGGAGAGCAATTCATATTTTGATCGTTTCGGAAGGACGCGAATTAACTACACACGAATCTCCCTTATAACTTTGCTTGTCCCTCCGTTACTTTGTTACTTAGTACGACCGTGACGGTTTCGTCAGTATTAAACGGGAGAAAATTAGGGTATCCGTGATATGACCTGGGAAGGGATTAAATTTACACTGCTCCTGCTCGGAAGTCTTAGGAAAATGTCAATCATTACTTGACTTGGAACATTTTTCTCCCTTCGTAGGTATGCATGATACGGCACCGCGGTCATCATAATTGAGGAACAGTGCTTTTGTTCTATGGAACTTTCACAAGATCCTTCAGTACTAGATAGGAGAAAATTAGGGTTCCCTAGATACGATCTCGGGAAGAAGCAACACGTACGCTTGAAATTTTCATTTTTTTTTTAGCTGCTGCTGTTCGTAGGTCATAGGTTGAAGATTTAGAATTACTGTCTGACTGGGAACATATTTTCAGACTTCCTATCCATGAAATGGATCTGACATATCACCGAAGAATATTGCTTTTGTTCTTTGGAATTTCCACAGGCGCCAACAAATAATTATGATTAGATGAGCATGAACTTACCAAATTTCATTATATACTGCAAGTTTCTTAGATGCTTAGACATCTTGGGTCTGCGTTGTTTCAGTTTCATTGTGTCCTAGAGTTAGTTCATACCTTGAATATCAAGACTATAAACCCAAAGTTTTGCTTCGCTATGCACGAAACGTGTCTGTTTTTTTTTTCATGAATGCTTGTGTCGTAGGGGTAGAAAAACGAAGGCCCATGTTAAAAAAATATTTTTCTCATTTTTATAAAGCGTATATAAATTTGAGGCGTTCATCGCCATATGCCTCGCCATAACTTTATCGCGATAAATTCATTGAATGGTATTTTCATCGAATAGCACATTCATCGACCATACACGAATTTGGCGCATTCACCGTCATATGCTGCAAGGCTACTAACAGGATGTTCCTGACATTTTGGGAATACTGCCTAGAGATTCCCATCATTTGGCTCTCCCGTACCCGCACAGTTCCAGGAAAGGTTTCTATGTTCCGGGAATCAAACCAACAGGGCGGGATGTTGCCGCTTGAGCAGCTGCCTGGATTTCGGAAACCATTTTTGAGCTTAGCAGTCGTTTTCACAACCCAAGTTTGAGTCACTGAGTACAGTACAGGAAAAAGAATTGTTTCTGAGAAGAGATTTTGCAAATTAGAAAGGAGAATCAGACAACACGCAAAACGTGTTTAGTTTATACGTCACATACTGTTCGGATTACGATAATTCCATTATCAGTGCAGTAATACTTGCTATCATTCTCACGCTTCTCTTTACATAGTGTACTATACTGCGCTGACGCTCATTATCACCTTCGAATGAAGTTGAGAGAGAGGTGATAATGTTCTCGTCGATAATTTAAGAATATATATATGTATATATATTTATCACCCGCAAACAAAGCGAGAGAGGTGATAATGTTTTCGTTAAAGATTTATATATATAACTATGTATTTGTATATTTGTCTGTCCACCCAATAAGTAGTGGAAGGAGTTGAGAAATGTTCATAATTTTTTGCAGGGAGTCTGGTGGGTTGCCCTCGATGTGATCCATGTCAAAAAACTGGGAATAGCTGGCCATAAAAACTGACGGCGATGAAATTTGCTCCCACTGTGTGTGACGGTTTTACGCCACGAGGCGTTCTAGTTGTAAATGTGTTTGTCCACCGAAAAAGAGAAAGAAGGAGTTGAGAAATGTTCAAATTTTTTGCAGGGAGTCTGGTGGGTTGCCCTCGATGTGATCCATGTAAAAAAACTGGGAATAGCTGGCCATAAAAATTGACGGCACTGAAATTTGCCTCATCGTGGGTGATGGGCAAGGCGTTCTGGTGATGGATACGTGATAATCTGAGAAGTTTGCGATGTACAAATTTAACATCTTTTAACATATGTATAGAATATATTCTATTTTTTACGAATGATCTTAACTGATGATCAATGAATGGCATTTTTATGAAATAGATTTTGATTTTGGAATTTAATTTGACAAGAAAGCAGATACTTCACTAAAAACGAAAGTACGCTACTGAAGGAAGCTTTTTCATGGCTGGTAATAGTATAAATTCTTCACTAAATGCATTGATTTCCGCCAACAATTGTAAAGACAGCATAGATCATTCATATCATCAATAGCAAGTCTTCCAGCACGACATTCCCACAGCGGGATCTTATATTACTTCTTCTGCACTTTTATCGCATTTCAAGCTACAATAAACTATTGAAAATGACGCTTCCAATGGCTCTCAATGACACGTACTTCAGGCTCAGATGATAAGCCCTTGGTGATTTTATCAGTAAAATTCTGATATACATCTCCAACTTAGTGTTTAGCAACACCTGAGTGATCGTTAACCTTTGCACAAAAAGGATATGATATTCACCTGTGCTAAGCAAAACGGAAAAAAAGAAAGAATCACGATTGGGGTCGGGTAGCAAGAAAGGTACCTACCTCTGCTATCTACAATTTCAGGTTATTGATTGTTTTGTGAACAATTTTTTTCATGAAGAATTTCTTTCCTTGGCATTGACTTGTCTGTTGGGGACTGATGTAGTATTTATTAGAGCATTGAGTACATATATGACATTGTGGCCTCCTTTTGCTTATAGCAATGGAAATATATATGACAATATGGCCCTAAGACTTGTATTTATTACAGCAATAAATACCCATGTGACATTACATGCCCTATTTTCTGTGTTCCACATTTCCTGTATTAGTGTGTAGTTATAATACACTGTGATTTCAAATTTACTGCATACGGTGAGATCTTTTTTATTACATTGAAATTTCAAATTTAGTGGTACTTTCAGTAACATTAGTATATTTTAAAACTGAAAATAAAAGTATACTTTGAACTGTAATTTTACTTTAGCAGCATTAGGTTACGAAAATGCTGCCAAATTAAGATTCGACTAAGTTTTGTTCGCAACCACAAAGTTTAAACGTGGTTGGAGTAGAAATTCCAGTTTTAATTTTAATAGTCGCCTGATGAAAAATCATTCTAAAAACATTTTTGTGATTTATCTAACAACTCATATAAATATCATAAAAATCCGGTAATAGCTTTTTGAGTTATGGCACTGAGAAAAATGAAGCTGACAAACAAACAAACAAACAGATGCATGGATCTTCACCAAAGGTTAATCATCTGTTCCTCCTAACATACCTAACCATCCCTGTAAATTTCGTCAAAATCCGTTCATAGCTTTTTGAGTTGTCTTGGTGACAGCCAGGCAAACAAACCCGACGAAAACAGAACCTCCTGGGCGTTGGTAGTAAACTCTGATCATGAGAATAAATTCCTTAATCATTAGCGTATTCAACATTACTTCATTATTTGAAATGAAACATGAAAAAGTGAGCACAAATATCTTGGTCGTCAGTAGATTAAGCTAGACCACTCTGAGAACGCATACCTCCGCAAAACAAGGCAACGGTAGCAAAAATTCAAATTGACTCTAAAACCATTATTTTCTTTGTATAAACTCCAAAATCTAATCATTTGTGCCTTTTAATAGTAATAACAGCTTGTGCAATTTTCTTGAAGATCCGTTCATAACTTTTTGAATTATACTGCTAACAAACGTTATGACAAACATGAGTCAAACATACAAAAACTAACCGATCTGCACCAAAATTTAATCATTTATGCCTTTTATCATTGCTAAAACCCCTACAAATTTCATAAAGATTTATTCATTATCTTTTGAGGTATTTTGCTAACAAACATTAAATTAAAAACAGTGACAAACGAACGAACAAACGAATTATTACCAAAATTTTGTCATCTACTTTTTGTTATATACCTAACAACTCATGTTAATTTCATCAAAATCTATCCATAACTTTTTGAGTTATGGCATTGAGAAAAATGAGGCAGACAAACAAACAAACGGATGGACATATCTTCACCAAAAGTTGATCACCTGTTCCTCCTAACATACCTAACAATTCCTGTAAATTTCGTCCAAATCGGTTCATAACTTTTTTAGTTATTTTGGTGACAGACAGACAGACAAAGAGACAGACAGACCGCTAGACAGACAAACACGACGAAAAGATAGCCTCCTAGGCGGAGGTAACAACAATTTATTTCTTTCACAATAACTCCTGTTAAATATGAGGACATAGAATACGATTTATGAAATGAGCCCTCAAAATACGAGTAAAAGACATCTTAGGGCTACAGCAGTAAATTAATTTCTTTAAAGAAACTAAAGATGAAAAGAACATGGATATGTTTCTGAAATTAGCTCTCAAAATGCGAGCACAAACATCTTAGGCATCAACACCAAACATAATTTCTGAAATAAGCTGCCTAAAAACTGAGAATCATAACGCAGGTTTCTGCCGGCCACTTCACCCTAAGGAGTCTAGACTTAATTAAGGCTGTCAGCAGGCTTAATGACTAATTATTTTCCGCTCGCTGGCTTCTTTTGTGATCCTACAAATTTATGGTTCTTTTCGAAATGAAAAACAGAGATCGGCGTACGCTGCGTGGAGTGACAGGCGCTCTCACAGCGCAGACTCCTTTGTAATTTCTGTTTCACAGTTAATGGAGTGAAAAAAGTGGTAATTGCTGTTATTTTGTTTCGTTCTATTATTGTAATATATACATATATATGAGTGGAAATACTGCAAGAAATATATTATTTTCCTCATATAGCTATCGTGCATATTTCTTGCTCTTTATGTTTTTCTATAAATGTGCATAAATGATGAATGTAATTTTTTTGTTTTAAGTACTTTACTGCTTTTATTAGGACGTAGATGACAAAGGAAAAGGATTTTTCTCCGCAGTTTACTGTAACTGGACCGTAAATGGTGAAAGATTTTTTTCTCGTTCCACGCTTTTACTGTACACAAGGTGAAAGGAGTAACCGAAACATTTTGAATTCAAATATTGAGCACAAGTGACAAAATAGAATTATGTCAGTACTGTTGTGCTCGAAGTTGAGTTAATTAGGTTTATTTGCGCAACAGAGATGCAAATTATCTTATCATATCGTCGTCTTTAGCGGAGGAGGTTATAGAGCAAGATTAATGCTGCATGAAATGAAAAACTTACGTCCAAGGCGCCTAAGGTCATATATGCATGAATATAGCTAATGGACTGGTTCAGTGTAATTGGTTTAAAGGGTGTTGAAGCGTAAGTTTTTAACTAATGCTGCATTTAGGTGCAATACCCTGCTGTAAAGCTAGGTTAGGCTAGGTCTGGTTCTGCTAACGTCCAAATGAGCGACCTGGTAGTCTTTATTAAAGTTAGGTATAAGGGCAATGACCTAAATATGCTAACCTGACTTAAAAAACACTATTTTACGGAAAAAATGTTAAAAAACATTCATTCAATAAACGCTCATTTGGAGGTTAGAGGAACTAGTCCTGCTCTTACCCAACCTTACACGGGCTAGCAAAGATTGAAGACGAGCTGCATTAAGGTGGTAAAAAACTAAGGAGTTCCCAGACCGTTTACCTGTCGGGAAACGTACGTACGAGGAAAGCCCGTAAATATTTCGGGCCGTTAAGTGTAAAGAATTTTATTACACCCAATGGACGACTATACTTAATATCGTCTTTAGTTAAAACCCCTCTCAGTTAATGTACAGGCGACCCTCACTATCTATCGCTGACGAGTTCGCTATAGTTTGAATCCTTCGCGATAGTTGGGTGCTACTTAAATTGTCTGGGGCATAATAGTCTGGCGTTAAAAGGCAATTTTCTATGTTTATGTTTTGTAGAAAACGTTCATTGGCGCAACGTTCAATTTTATACGTATAGGATTACGTATTTAAACGTTCTTGTCAGTCATTTTTTATGTAATATTATTTGGACACAACCTTATACGCATACTTTCTTCATTTTTATTGATGAGCCTTGTTGTGCATTCTGCAATTTTGAACTGTTTTCTCGCTTTAAGCCATTGAAAATTGTTATCATCTCATTGATGGCTAATTTCTGCCGTAACGTCGTTCATTGCTTTACGGGCCATAATTTATAGGAGTTACTTGAAGTCGTTAGATCAGCCTGCCCTGTCTTGCGTAGCCGGCATGAGTGAAGCTCTCGTAGATGATGCCGTATAGAAAAAGTCTCGGAATGAGAGTCTAAGCAAAACTCTTTAATTTAGCATTCTACAAATACCTACTATGCTCTGGATTGTTTCTTTATTTGACAACAGTAGCCTCTCTCAAAGCTTACCCTAAATTGTTCAGCTTATAGGTATCGGTTCATAGAAAACTTATTCTGGAAATGTAGGGGTGACTTAGGTAAACTTATGGTACAAAGGGGATGGATCCAGTGTGATATAGTTTGATGTTCTGGAACTAAATAACTCCGCTATAATTCTGTGCTGGTAAAAAGTGAGGTTTGCCCGTATGTATATATCACCAATGTAAATTTCCATACACGGTTGCAGTGAAGTACTTATATGCAGTTCAAAAGTGTCCTAGTTTATATTAGTATAAATTCCAAAATTATATTACACTGAATGGAAGTAATATGAGTATCTCACTTTTATAACGGCGCATAATTTGCATCTTGGTGAGTTACAGTTTCTGACGACTGCGCTTACGTCCTGGTTATATTTTGCTTTTGTTAAAAGACTTTTTAGATTTAGAAGTGTGCGGTTAATTTGGATGAGAGTATGGTTTGAAATAAGTGTTTTGTTTGGTTCTGTTTCTTCAGAAAGTCTACTGTGCAGCTTGATATGGGAAAATTTGTTGTGTTATTTGGGTTGTTAGTTGAAAAAATGAATGCTAGTAACTGTTTGCCTCGTCACATTTTCCTCCCTGAGCGAGTGTTTAGGAGTGTTTTTCTTGGCATTGCAATGCATCTCTGATACCGGTTCCGATTAATTTTTTGGAGGGTAGTTTCATTTTGTCAAACATTTATGAAGTTCTTGTAATTGGCCGCGTTTCATTATAGGATCGAAAACAGTACTGCATATACGACCAGCCAGGTTATAGGGAGTGGCTCACTAGTGTGACGAGCATGGCTGAAATAGAAATTATGGTATTGTTTAAAATCTGTAGGTTTGTAAAAAAAAGTCTGTATTAATTTCCCCCATCGTTTTGAAGATGGTAATAGTAAGGAATTGGACTCTTTTGCAATTTGTTCCCAATTTAAAAGTAAGATTTCCGTCTAGAGTGTTAAGCATATTTTCTGATTCATGGATTTCAAATATATCATCTGCAAAACATAAAAACACGCTGGGCTTAACAATTCTTTTAAATATATGACGTCGAATTGAATTTTAATTTTATCCTTTATTGCGCTCTCTGACGCAACGTACCGCGGGAGACACGCATTTTTATAATATTTAACATAACATTGCACTTTAATAATACATTAATCAGTAATTTTCTTATTAAGAATTCTGACAATGCAATTAAAATTTTGCACAGGATGCTTGTCCAATGCTCTTTGCATTTTCTATTAGCATAAATATATATTTGTGGATATATAAAGCCTATAGCGGCCTGTGTGGCTCATGCCAGTCATCATCCTACTTCGACAAAAATGATAATACTGTAAAGAAAACACCCGATGCTACTGGGTCTATATGCAATAGGAAAACCCATTACTGGAAGATTGCATTTTTGGGTAATCACCGCGAAGAAGTTGGGGTACACTTGTTTACAAAGACTGGGGATCCAGCCGTACCTGCAAGGAAAAGTTTATGCCTAGTGACAACTTGGTCACTAGCCCCAGGAACGCATCAATAAAATCCCAACGCTTAGAAGCGTCGATTATTTCACGGGCTTCCGATATTGAGAAAACGTCCGTAGATCTCTGGATGGCCCTGAAATACGACGGGTACTCTGGGCCGGCATTCTTTTGGATAGGTGAAAAATATTTTCTGGAAGACGAGGGTGCCTGTGCTCGTGCAGAGAACTGCGAAGAAGCAGTCACAGTGACAGAAGAGGCCGCATACCAGCCGAAAATAGGTACAAGACTAAGCAAACGACCACTACAGTGCAACTCCTCGAACAGGGAATCCAAAAGTATAAAGTGCTCTCAAAGCAAAGAATTACCTGACGGAGAAAATCCAGAAACTTAGACAGTATACGGAGCCGGTTGTCGAGAATTGAAGCAATGCCCAAAGCTATAACGAATGACTAGCCGAAGATTGCTGCAAAATTTAATTTGTACTAAATATGACAATAAAAATTCATACTTCGGTTTATTTTAGCTAAAGAGTACGTTTCACGAGTGGAACGGAAACAAAATTTAATCATTTATGTCATCTCATATATCTAACAATTATTCTTGCAAATTTCCTAAAGAACCGTTCTTAACTTTTTCCATTACGTTGAAAACAAACCTAAATCACACACAAAGACGAACGAACTAACAGATCATCACAAAAATCTAATAATTTAGTTTTCGGTATATAGCTAACAGCTTGTGTAAATTTCATGGAACGCCGTCAATACCTTTTTGAGTTATTGTACGAAGAAAAAAGAGGCTGACAAACAAACGGTCACACGGATCTTAACAAAAAAAGTTAATCATTTGTTCCTCCTAACTTGCCTGCCAACTCCTGTAACTTTCGTAAAGATCTGCTCATAACATTTTTAGTTATCTTGGTTACAGATAAAGAGACAATCAAAATACAGACAGATAGACAGGCTGACAATCACGAAAAAAATGGCCTCCTTGGCGGAGGTAATTCGAACCTCGAAAAAGTGAGGAGAAAAATTAGCATTCCTTCAAGTGGTTATTTTATGCCAAAATCTCATACCGTCCACGGCTACGAGAATATTAATTACAAATAGTAACAAAATACCTATATTGAATACATAAAGGCATATTCTACTGACAAAAAACTGGTATGGAGCTGCAATTTGTTCACAGCATTCGCGACCTATAATTTCAGAATGAAAAATTGACTTTGGTGAACACATATGTTAGGGTTAAGTATTTATACTTGAAACGCTTTTCTAACGATATCTCAATTAGAAAGTTACAATCTTTGGAACTAATATCTGAACGTGCTTCTCCACATTTACTGAACTGCCATTAGCACATTGTGAGCATTTTCTTGATGTTTGGTAGAGGAACATCGAGGACAAAAACAAATGGTGAATTAGATATGTTTGGAAAGCTAGTAAGACTACATTACTCAGTCCAAAAAATTCAACTGCAGATTTTTTATGTCGTTACGTGCACTGGAAAGATTACACTTTGCTGTTGCGTTTGTAGGTCAAAAACAGCTAATTCAAGGAATTGGGCCTCAAGTAGCGACTACAATACCGTCCGTTTTTTTGTTCGAAAACAGTATAAGTAGTAAAATTAATGTACGATTCAAACTAACACGGCATTACAAATATGAGAAATATCCGTTAGTGGATAATCATTTTGTTTATATAATTAAATACAATATAATATTGCAACGAATATTTGAATGATTTGAACCCGCAATCAAATGAAAAGGGAGACTAATCAGAAAAAATATTTGCTGTAGTACATTACCTACCTTTATACCTTGATGATACTTCGGACGAGGTCCAAGTGGCGTTATGCACGCCGCCCATCTTGTGCAGAGGTGATGCTGCAGTCCGTGACCAACGGGGTGACTAACAGCGAGTTATCCCCACAGTTCAGGTAGCCGCTACAGCAGGCTTATCCGGCACTTTCAGTACGCATACGTCCAGTAAGTTTTTTAATTTTACAGTCTCTGTACCAGTGACATTTCGGATGTGACGTGGCATTTTGTTGAATAATCTCGCCCCCCCCCTGAACCGCGAAACTATTAGAATACTTTGTGGCCATTGCGTCACCACCAGTTTTGATCGGAAGTCGCACTTCACAAGTGCGACCAATGCGGTCTGAGTGTCTGGTCTGGAATCCACCATTGACGTTGACAGTAATTCCTTCCAGTTGAAATCACCAGTTATACACAATTTGAGGTGAGAGAGGAAGTAGTAGTTCAGAATATGGATGTTTCTCTAGGCACCTCGCCTA
Source organism: Parhyale hawaiensis (assembly GCA_001587735.2). Classification (NCBI taxonomy): domain Eukaryota; kingdom Metazoa; phylum Arthropoda; class Malacostraca; order Amphipoda; family Hyalidae; genus Parhyale; species Parhyale hawaiensis. The sequence continues at coordinate 13,345,929 of LQNS02278070.1, forward strand.
GTTCTTTATGCAATGCAGCCAAATCCAAGATAATATTGTAAGGCCTATTTCAGTTACATGTCCGAACAACAACAATTGATTAAAAAAAAGTCATTCCACTACTGAAAACTTCCTTGGAACACTCACTAGTGATGTGATCTAAGCGGCAGAACTTTAGTTCATTGGTCAAAGTCTGAGATCAAAGAGAGTTGTGCAATACATCCTACCTAGTACATCAAATTTAAAAGACACCGTGTCCAAAATCTTCTCTCTGCAATCCGAAACTTTGGCAAAATAACAAAAGAAGCTTATACTTCACTGCTGTCGGGCGATTCAATACTTGAGAACTGATATTGGTCGGAAGTTTGAAAGTGTTCCCTCCTTTGTCTTTTTGTGAATGGGAAAAGAAAGTCATTCTTTGTGATGGGTAAAGACGACAACAATAGCTGAAACTCCATACGCCCTGGAAACTGGAACGTTTAATATTTTGCAGTCGGTGGATTTTGTGGGACGACGGCTTTGTGAAAGTTGCTGGGCGTGCAAAAGTTGCTGGAGCTGAAATATGCAAAGTCTGAGAACCGATGTCGAGTTTTGGTGGTGGAGCTTCTGTACTACAGAGCAGAGCAGATTTTAGGTCTAAAATGTTCCATCGTTGGAAATGTCACGTGTGTTGATGGATGTAGTTCTGCGAACTATGCGCGATCGATGTGAAATGTCACGTGTGGGGACAGATGCGAATCTGTGAATAATTGATGCGAAGTGACCCGTGCACTGATTGGTCTGGTTCCGTGCTTCATCTGTGAAAAGCTGTGCGCGTTGACACGTACAGTTCTGTGGAATCGAAAGTTGTGAATTGTTAATGACAGTGGTGGTGTATTTCTGTGACCAATATACCAAAGATGTTTAATAATGCTGAGAGTAGTGATAAATGTAGGCCGTGATGTACAAAAGAATCATATTATTGTGTGAAATAAGTTGCCTAGTGGTAGATATAGGAGTGCTAGTGGTGGTTATACTGAGAATATAATAATAATAATAATAATATTGTCATGAGGTGGCATTATTTCTAATACTGAAGGAAACGAATAGAAGCACAATTAGAAATTTGGTTACCCACGACGCGTTTCGCCGTACCTCGGCTCATCAGGTGAAAGGGTTGAAGATGGTCGAATCTGAAGACGTTAAGATTTTCTAAAATTTACACAGGTTAGATTATTGTTAGATCTAGAAATACTGTCCACTGTGAAACGTATCGGGCATTAATACGTAAGACTAAACAAAGAGCGAACAATTTGTTGCACAACATGTATTGATCGGCGTAGAATGGTGTGTGTGTGTGAATGCGAGGCTGTGCGAAATTATGGTCAATGATGATAGGTGTGACCATGATAGGTATGCTCAGAAAGAATTGCAAGTATAGTTGTTGATGTATAAATGAGCCGGTACACTCTGCAAAATTTAACTGTATTCGTTTTAATTGACAAAAATGAGAGCAAGCCACGATTCCAATTTCACTTTATTTTGACATATACTTTTGAGTCAACATATGATTTATTACAACTTTTCTGCGTGATTTTCTAAAGCACTATGAATAATAGGGCGACTATTTATGATAACCCTAGGGAAGGATAACCCTGTATATTGACGTATGTTATGATTACAACATATAGGGTTGATAGGTTTATTGCACACAGACACATTTGATACATTACTAGTATTTGGTAAAGTAGTAATACACTGTATAATCATGCATGTGCATAGCCACTGCAAGTTTTACAAACTGTTTGGGCAACACTAAGCAACAGCTAATACAATTGCATGAAGTATTCTTTAAACCGTTTTTTAAGGCATTATCAGAAATGGGATCTAGTAAATATTCAGGAAGTTTATTGAGAAGCATAACAATTTGAAATACTGTAGGTCGTTTCTCAACGTCAACACGCATAGTAGGGAGATTGAGAACAGAACGTCTCATTTCGTAATTTTGTTGGGGAACAATGAGACTGAAATACTTTAGAAGTACTTCAAGATGATTATAAAACACAAAATCGAAAAAAATTAAGTAAGGAATACTTGTAAACATCCTGAAATTGAGACAATTGTATAGACGAGTACATTTCACTGCAACTCATTAAAGGCACATTGTTTATGTTACGTCTAACACGTAGTATTCGCCTAAGTATATTATTCAATATAACTTCAAGTTTGTGTATGTGACAACGTGGGGCTCTCAGTAAAGCCTTATTTTACATAATTTTCTTGATTATAATTATACGTAAGATAAAATATAATCAATTGTTTGCTGGTATATTCAATAAGTCAGGCTTATCTTCTTTAGCACTACTGATAGAGATAAGTCTGACCTATCTTTAGCTAACAATTGATTTTACTTTAGCTAATCAAGAAAAGAAATAGCTATATTAATTACGTAAGACATATATATATATATATATATACAGGTTATATAGCATTAACACATATACTACCATTATAACCCAAAAGTAAAATTTCCTAGTAACTTACGTACGTTACGATTGTAACATATAATATGATAGAGCCTGTCATTACAACCCTGAGGCAGAGTTTCTTACAAATTTATGCATGTTTGGATTACAGCATATATATGGAGTTATTACAACCTTGCATGAGGCAGCGTTTCTTACATATTTATACATGTTTTGGTCACAGCTTATAGTATCATGACAACCCTGAGGCAGCGTTTCTTAAATATTTATGCATGTTAGGATCACAGCCTATACTATCGTCACAACCCAGAGGCAGAAATTTATGGTAATCCAACATATGTTGTCAGTAATACATTAAGGAAGGATTTTGTTGCTAATTTACGTGCGTTTATAGAAAACATATAGCGTCATTACAACCCTAAAGCTTGGTTTTTATTAAATAGTTACGTATGTTCAAATCAAACTACATATGCTGTATTACAGCCCAATGATTTCATTCTCTTCAATACCAATGCAAGCATTGTGGGCTACGTACGCTCTATTACGCAAGGAACATAAAAACATAACAATATTTACCTACGTTTATCACGGAACACGTATTACACCACAACCCAGAGGGAGGATTAGCTAGAAACTTACACCTCCTCACAAATTACCGAGAACACTGACCTCGTTAGTAGCGGATTTGCGGATTAGTTTCTCAAGCGTCGTGGAAAATCGAAGTAAGAGTTGCTTTCACACAGCTTAGATATTGCAGCCCCATGGGCTTCAGCGGTGGTTTATTAGGTGACGCGAATGCAGCTAGCAACTAAAATCTGAGTAGGAATTTTTATTAAACACGACTGGAAACTGTGCGTACGTGCTAGGTTTAGTTCTGTAAATAAACAGGACGTGACTCTATAAGTTTGTAGAAAATAAGGTAAGAAATTGCGGGCAAGTAGCATGTCCAAATCTGAAAAGTTATAGGTATCGAATCTGGGGAATAATTCGGGAAAGAAAAAGAGATTGTAAATTTAACCGTGTGCAATCCATAGGTCTCATACTTAAAGTTTCCAGGATCTGAGTTTGGGACAAACTTCAGAAAACCTGATTAGAAATTTAATTGTGTGTAGGCTGTAGTTCGGGTCCTAAAAATGTTCAGGATCTGAATCGGGGAAAGATAGAAATTAGAAAACAAGATTGCTAATTAAACTGTGAGTTCTGGAAATTTACAGATCTTAATCTACAAGTGTGTAGTCTCTCATAAAAATTTTGAAATCACTAATCATTGTTCCAAGCGTTTCTGACAAGTTCTCAGATAGATAACAACAATGACACAGAAAAATCCACTTCAGTTTTTTTCAGAAAAGCAATATTAATAAAATAATAGTCCTATTTTAATGTTCTTTCGAGGAGGAACAGTAAAAAATCCCACGTTACTGCTCTTTTGAGAAGTATCTAGGATGAAGTTGAAAGATTAAACATCACGCTCAGCTGGGAAGCAGCCACAATGATATGCAAGTATCCAAGTAATTAATGCTGTTCAGCGAAGCAGTGGCAGTGATGGTGATACACCCAATATTATGTATTATGTAGAAGCAACTACAGCGATATTCACAATTTCAGATTGTCACTTTTTGGAAAAACAGCTGCAGAGATGGCTATATCGAAAATATGAGACGCAGCAACAGTGATTTTCACAATTTTAGATTCCCAGTCATTAAAGAAGCAGCAGCGTTGAAATCCAAGAAAATTCCACATTCACACGTCAAACGGAAGCTCATGAAAGTATTTTGAAGAGGGCTGCTTAGAGCACCGCAACGAGTATCAGGGTATCAAATTACTCCCCCTGATCACGACAGTAATGCAAGGCCTGAAGAAAATACCTCTCGATAACCCACACTGCAGTGACAATTTTAGAGCTTTGGCTAACGTTTCCAGCTGAATGGAACCGTAGGAATAACCTGGAAGTTACACAGCAGCGTTCAGAGCTTTCCAATTGCCGATAAGTGAATTACATCTCCAGTTACGACTTCAGGAAAGATAATCTAGACTTTATTGGCTGTGGGATCCCCAGCTTACGACCGGTCCTATAAAGGCGAACAAGCCATTAGCAGCGCCTTGCCACTGTGTAAATTTTCTACAGGACCATGAATAGAAATCGTTAGGGCTAAGCTGACCTACATCGGTTGACAGCATACACGAAAAAACACAAGCCTATATAAGTGAAAAAAAAAGTATTTCCTTTCAGGACCGTGAATAGGACCTGCTGGTGATAAATCTACAAACATTACTTGGTGTGCTAAAAGTCCTGGAACATTTTTTTGGGAAGGAAAAATAGATCGTTACAAGCAGTACTGTTAAGCTGACGTAAATTACGTAAACTAAGTTTTTTATTTTTAGAAAACAAGACCCAACGGATGGTCACAGAAACGTGGGAACAAGGCGATGATATTAAGTTGGAACGAAACTTGAAGTAAGAAAACCTTGTAGAAAAGACTCGGCACGATGGGGAAAATTATGGGTCGAAGGCAATATATAGAAATCATTAATGGTAAACCTACATAGACTGACCAACAACAGTAGTATTAAAAAAAGCATACATTAACAAAATTCAAAGTATTAGGTAATTATGGGACTAGGTTTTGTGAGAGAAAATTTGATCTGAAACTGATTTAATTTTAGTAACAGTTAAAAAGTTCAGGAATGCGCATTATTGAACTTTAGGAACAGTGCATGCTAAGGCTTATTCCAAGGCTGCTATATCACTAACCGTAATTGATACGAACGTTAACTGGATTTAGGTATATCATCTTAATCTAGCAGTAGGAATGATTGTGATTCTGAAAGTGGAAGGAGGACTAAGGTTTAGTAAACATCAAAGAGTAAAGAGATTAACTTCTAGGAACCAAATGATATTTTAGAGCAGTAGGTACTACAAGAAAATTACGTACAGATATACTGAAGCGAAGGGCGCCCAACAAAATTTGGGACCGCCTCAGCGCTACGTTGAAGCTCAATTGCGGTTCTAGCTTCGGTGGCGGCCATGATTTTTGTTAGGGCACTATTGTTAAGAGCGACAAAACCGAGTTAAACTGAGCCCAATGGATTTCACTTCTCCGGAAATTTTACATTCGCATTTCTTTCCTTTCATTCAATCGACACGTCAATTTCATAGCAGTGACCTTCGAATTCCTTAAAAGTCAATTTTGCTCCATAAAATGAATTTTTAGGCGTCTTAAGCATAAGTTTCTTCTAGTATCGGTAAGGAGATGCAAAACAAACGTTCCTGTTTAAAGTTCCGAGCACACAAGTATAATGGGCTTAGCTTAACTTGCTCTTGCTGTGCCAGTTAATATTGGTGTTGCTGATTGCTACAGTTTGTTCATATCATCGCTGACTTGGAGAGGTAGCTCAAAAGGGGGCCGGGGAAGCGGGGAGAAAATTGCAGAGTGGAAGAGAGGCATGGAAACGCGCAGCCTAAGTGGGTCCAACCAGAGACTGCTCACATATAAGATCAGAGGGGTAGTTAGGAGTCTTAACTTTTAGTAAATAATAGTATCGTAAAGCATAGGATGTACAAAGCTTCCCATTTAGCCAGCCATAAATGACGCAAGGTTCAGCCAGGTATACACACTCGGACGAGTACTAACATTGGAAAGGAAAAGGCTGCATGTAAAATACACAAATTACGCGTTGCTTAATTGAAACGACCGGTAGATAACTTTACATTCATATTATTCACCTAGGATACCACTTTGCATAGGAAACAGATGTGTAATTTTGAGGTCCCCCAATATGCTCGGTGTCTATCAGTTAAGTAAGCTAGGGTTCAATACCAACCTATCCTAACCTAATTTTATATGATTAAACCTAGCCTAACATGCTTTGCCCTAAATTTGACACTTCGTTAAAAAAGTAACTAATTAAAAATGAGATTGTGGGAAAACCAGGCTTCGTACTCTTAACCTGACCTAATATTTAAAATTCTTATGCCATTACCTAAATTTTGCATCGAAACAAATTTATTAAAATTTATAGTTTTGGATCAACCATTTTTTTGGACTTTGAAAAAGTACAGAGAGTGAAATTTAGGGGCGAAGCACTTTATCTAACATAACCTATCCTAACCTGACACATGCTCTTGAGGGCCCCATTCACTAACATGCCGCCAACTCAAACTTCGTGCACAAACCCCAACTCATGCCAGTTTGCGTCGTGTGTGGGTACGCTTATGCTTCAACTCAAGCCCAATTTCTAGGCATGAGTTGGAATTGGAGCAGATCAGATTTTCTTTATAATTAGTGGGCGGGGTTTACAGCTTGTACTGCCCAAAGAAGTTGAGCTTGCGCAGTGTGTGGGGAAGCAGGCTTGCGCAAGTCGCAGTTCCAACCTTGCCGTGCTTGAGTTAGAGTTTGCGACATGCGTAGTTTGTGGGGCCTCTTAGGCAGGCCACAGTCATATGCCTTACTTTTAGAATCTCAAAAAACCCAATCTGTCACTTTGTCTTCAGTCAGTAAAAAAAAATGCTCTGTATGCTCAGCTGCTTTTCACTCGAAATTGGAAGAATTGATCGCCTTGAACTTAATTCGATCGTGGCAGTCGTTGAACCAGCGGATGTAACTGATAATTCATCAGCAAATAACGCGTTTTGACCCAACTGTGTGTGCAGGTACACAACGAAACATCGCACATGGAGTGAAGCGCTAACGAAAGACATAAGACTAACGTGCAAACAGGCCTTACGGATGCAGACTTCAAATGAAAAATGCATAGACCTACAAAGAAAAATATTCAGCTATAAAGAAACTTCAAAGCTTCAACTTTGTGTAGGAAAACATGTGTTGTTCTGAGTGAGTGCGTTGCGCTTTGAAAACATCCTTAGAGATTCTTTGTGCCTGCGTATTAAGAGCAGCCGTTGCGCTTTTATTTTTGACTAAACTTCTCTTTGTCGACAAGTTTACTAATGCTTTATTTTTTGTAAGATGTAAACTTCGGTAAAAATTTTTTAGAAGACACTCACAGGAAATTTAATTTATTTGCTTGATGGATCAAACATATGGTATTTAATTTTTTTCTTGTGCGACCCGGTTGAGCGAGGAATTTATTGAAAATTTGTCAATTTATTAAAAGTTACTAAATTTATGGATAGTTGCTAAATTTATTGAAAGCTACAACATATTTCTTTATAAATACTACTTCAATGATAAAACAGACACTAAGTATTCCAACAACATGTATACTCTCTGATAAATGAACCCAGACCATCATTTCTTCAGCATGTTTGCCAGGAGTTTTCGGACATTACCGACGTCACAGTCGATTGCTTGCTTCTTTCCATCGTCATAGTCGTGCACATGATACCTATATTATGTAAATATCTTCAGCCACTCCATATTCGTTGAAATATAAATTGCTTCAGACTATTGCTATTCTCTACAACAATAATGTAGCTGGCTCAGCGAGATAGATTACAGTGTTCTCGCAGACAATTTGAAGTGTACATAACAATCGTAGGTCTCCCTCAATCTCCGGTGTACCTGGTCAGTAAACTCCAAAGATACTTTTTGCATCGTCTTCTAGACGAACTATATGCCTTCATGTCAAACTCCTGTCAGTTTCACAACATTGCACACTAAAATTAGTAACATCTTTCACTGGACATTGGTTATCAACATGACCTTCAACGAATCTAATTTTGAACTTTTACGATACGGAAAACACTTCTCCCTTACTGAATCCTACACGACGGGAGATGGGAGGGAAATCGAGAGAAAGCAAATTTTAACGGATCATGGGGTGAGAATACAAGATAATGCCACTTTTGAAGATCACGTGACTCGAGTTGTTACCGTAGGCGAGAAGTGGAGCGGATGGGTGCTTCGAACTTTCTCTTCACGAAAGGCAGACACAATGCTCAGCTAATGGAAACAACTGATACTGCCAAGGATTGAATACTGTTCACCTCTTTGTATGCCAAGCAAACGGAAAGACTTAGAGTTCGAGGCTATCCGAGGCATGAACGATTTAAACCATCACGAAAAACTGGCTAAACTCCAAATGTGCTCAATTCAAAGGAGATTCGAGCGCTTTACGGTCATATGGAAAATTCTAGAAGGAATTACTGTCAATGTCAATGGGCGAATCCAGGCCAGACACTCAAACCGTATTGGTCGCACTTGTGAGGTGCGCATTCCGATCAAAACTAGTGGTGATGCGATAGCCACAAAGTATTCTAATAGTTTCGTAGTCCGAGGGGCGAGATTATTCAACAAAATGCCTCGTCACATTCGAAATGTCAACGGTACAGAGACTGCGAAATTTAAACACTTACTGGACTCATGCTTACTGAAATGGCCTGATAAACCTGCTGTAAGCGGCTACGTGAACTGTGGGGATAACTCTCTGTTAGCCACCCCGCTGGTCACGGACTGCAGCATCATCTCTGCACAAGATGGGCGGCGTGCGTAACGTCGCCTGGACCTCGTCCGAAGTATCATCAAAGGTGTCAAAAATATAAAAAAGACGTTAAGTTTCATGGAGAAAGTAGAGCACTCTGAGAGCACATATCTCCGCAAGAAATGCAGTGTTTTTTTTTATAAAAAATCAAAATTTTCCAGAAACGCTTTTTATCATCATCAAAATTTAGTCATATGTGCCTCTTGACAGTAACGAATTATAGTTGCTGTAATTTTTGTTTTAGAGATCCGTCGGCAAATAAACGGTGCAGCAAGAGCTGCAGGCTCAACAAAGTGACAAAAATGAAAATCAAAAAGAATTATAATGATCTTTCTATTCTGAAAAGGGTTTTCCCCAGCCATAAAGCTCATTTCCAGGGGAATTTTGGATAAATAATAATTAAAAAAAAAGGGAAGACAATGTCCAAAAGGCTTAGCAAACTCATATCCTATAGCATTAGTACTGATGGATGTTTCCTGTTCGTTCTTTTTGGTGTTTTTTAACCAATGAAACAATTATATCGGAACAACATGTATAAAATTTGGGCGAAACTATTCCGGAACAGAAGGAGCATATTAGATGCTACTTATTGCATTCATAATTTATGTTAAATCGAAGTTTGTGATTAAAAAAACTTAAATATAATTAGTTGTTTCTGCTACGAAAGCTAATTCAACGACCTATACCCCGGTAGATGTTCCTCGGGCTGTTTGTCTACAAAATATTACTCATTTGATTAGAGAGCCGCCGGCAGAAAAGCTGCATGCTTCTTCCTGAAAATTTGCACAAAGTTTTTAGACGTCGATTTGGTGGTCAAAAATCGCGTACTCGTACTATTAGCTACTGTTTGGTATCGCTAGGACATTTAAGGTAAGAATTCTTGATTAACCAACTCAGATTAGTAATTACTCATTATTTATTCTAAGTGAGCCAGAGACTTTATAAGCACTAAAAGGCTTCATTTCCGATCGTCCCTCTTTATTCCGGTAGATCAGTGGTTCCCAAACTTTTTTGGGCTAGCGCCCCCCTGGCGGCCAGGTACAATCCTAACGCCCCCCGCCCGTTGCGCCAATTGCAATAAACAATCGAACACGCACTTTTTGGTATGAATCGAATCGGNTGAGGTGCGCATTCCGATCAAAACTGGTGGTGATGCGATAGCCACAAAGTATTCTAATAGTTTCGTAGTCCGAGGGGTGAGATTATTCAACAAAATGCCTCGTCACATTTGAAATGTCACCGGTACAGAGACTGCGAAATTTAAACACTGACTGGACTCATCCTTACTGAAAGTGCCAGATGAACCTGCCGTAAGCGGCTACGTGAACTGTGGGGATAACTCGCTGTTAGCCACACCGCTGGTCACGGACTGCAGCATCACCTCTGCACAAGATGGGCGGCGTGCGTAACGTCGCCTGGACTCCGAAGTATCATCAAAGGTATCAAAAGTATAAAAGAGACGTTTAGTTTCATGGAGAAAGTAGAGCACTCTGAGAGCACATATCTCCGCAAGAAATGTAATGTTTATAAATAGGAAATCAAATTTTTCCAGAAACGCTCTTTATCATCATCAAAATTTAGTCATAAGTGTCTCTTGACAGTAGCGAATTATAGCTGCCGTAATTTTTGTTTCAGAGATCCGTCGGTAAATAAATGGTGCTGCAAGAGCTGCAGGCTCAACAAAGTGACAAAAATGAGAAGCAAAAAGAATTATAATACTCTTTCTGTTCTGAAAAGGGTTTTCCCCAGCCATAAAGCTCATTTCCAGGGGAATTTTGGATAAATAATAATTAAAAAAAAAAAAAAACAGGGAAGACAATGTCCAAAAGGCTTAGCAAATTCATCCCCTATAGCATTAGTACTGATGGATGTTTCCTGTTGGTTCTTTTTGATGTTTTTTATCCAATGAAACAATTATATCGGAACAACATGTATAACATTTGGGCACAACTATTTCGGAACAGAAGGAGCGTATTAGATGCGACTTGTTGCCTTTATAATTTATATTAAATCGAAGTTTGTGATTAAAAAACTTGAAAATAATTAGTTGTTGCTGCTACGAAAGCCAACTCAACGACCTATACCCCGGTAGCTGTTCCTCAGGCGATTTGTTTACAAAAAATTACTCATTTGATTAGCGAGCCGCGTGCAGAAAAGCTGCATGCTTCTTCCTGAAAATTTGCACAAAAATTTTTTAGACTTCCATTTGGTGGTCAAAAATCGCGTAAAGGTAAAGTGAGGTCAACTTAGACCACACCCTCACCTGGGAAACTCACATGCAGTGGTTTGTGCTGCGGGTATAGGCCAACTAGTCCCAAATGAGTACTCGTTCCATTAGCTAGTGTTTGGTATCGGTAGGATATTTAAGTTAAAAATTCTTGATTAACCAACTTCAGATTAGTAATTACTCATTATTTATTCTAAGTGAGCCTGAGACTTTATAAGCACTAAAAGGCTTCATTTCCGACGGTCCCTCTTTATTCCGGTAGATTAGAAGGAATTTCTAAAAGTATCAACTGCTAAGTGATGAACTTCCGGAGCAATGTTATTTTTCGGGTGATGGATCTGATCTTTTTTTCATCTGCAGTGATATTTATAATCACTCGATGCTTTAGTGAATGATAGAATTGAAATATATCCATAGATGCATTAAGAAGTGGAGTAAAAAATTGTTGTGAAAGCTTCATGAAATGAATATAGACGATGGCAAGTATCAGTACCGTAGTGAAGTTTTTCGCGTATGCTACCCTCTTGCTTCTGAGGTTTGTTTCTAGTAAGATTTTTTTGCATTGCAAAGTGTATAGTAATTACTTTTTGTGACCAGTTCTCAACTGCACTAACACAAATGAGAAAGAAATAAATAATTAATGTGAGAAGCAAAATGACAAAAACATATGAACTGGATTTTATCTATTTCACCAGTCTAATTTGCCTGTATTTTATCTTGAAGATAGTGAAGAATTTCTGCTCTATGTATTTCTGTAGAATATCTAGAAAAAGTAAAAAATCTATTCTGCCTACAGACTCAACACTACTTAATGACTTACTCTGTGCATATCCTTATTTATTTATAGATATATTTATATAGCTCTAACGCGTGAAAATTCTATAGGGCAAAATTATTGCTCTTCATTTGTATAGAAGACCCGTATCGAGCATATGAAGTGCGAAAATATGATAGTTTCCCAAGTCAGACAACAAAACTAATCTTTTACTTATGACCTTCGAGCAGAAACAGCTTTAAAAGTTTCAACTTGACTCTTGTTGTTCCTTCCGAAACTGCATCAAAGATACCCTAAATTCCCCCCATCTTATACTGAAAGAAAAGTGTAACGGTCGTACTAAGGGAAAAACGAAGGAAGGAGGGAACGTAGGGAGGAAGGAACAAGTGGAGTTGTTATATACTTGAGTAGACTATTTTTCTTGACAGTTTGTATTGGAATAAGATACAGGTAATCTCCACTTTATACTGCACTTATTTATACTTTCAAGCGCACATATGTATCGATGGTGACAAGCACTAGCAAACTCTTTAGCGCTATGAAGTGCTGAAGTGCGGATTGTTTTTATGGCAAAATTGGTGGTATGAAACGGACGCTAGAGTATCCAGGATACGGAGAAGGAATGAAGCATATTGGGGGGTGGGGGGAGGGAGAAAGGAGGTGGAGGCGGCAGTTTTCTGTCTACTCTGTGCCTAGCTGAGGTCGCCAGTATTATCCTGTTCTTGTATGGTATATGTATTAAGGGAACTACCACTTCACAATATTGTGTATTCAAACTTATGGATAGAATATGAAATTTTCGTTTGAGACTTTCTTTGAATATAAGGCAACGTATAAGAAAACGTTACTATTATTATTTTTTTTTGCCGTCATTTATTGACGCGCTGGTTACTAGCATTTTAGTCAAAGCGATATATGTAGCCGCTATTCCTCTTTCTGGAATGTTTTCAATAGAGTAGAGAGTTTTGGCTCATTCTATTTCTAGACAATAGTGAAGAAAGGAACGAATTGCGCCCTCCTCTTATTACTGGAAAATGTGTACCATACATATGAGTAAAGGATCTTAAAGAGAACTGATTCTTTATTGAAGTTCATCTTTGAAAGAAGCTCTTAGTTTGTGTAACTAACCGCTGTTCATAATTAACTGCGCTTTCGTAATTAACTGGTGTTTCATTATTAACTGCGCGTTCGTAATTAACTGGTGTTTCATAATTAACTGCGCGTTCGTAATTAACTGGTGTTTCATAATTAACTGCGCGTTCGTAATTAACTGGTGTTTCATAATTAACTGCGCGTTTGTAATTAACTGGTGTTTCATAATTAACTGCGCATTCGTAATTAACTGGTGTTTCATAATTTACTGTATAGCATATTTCAGGGTAAAGAAAAAAATATAGTTCGTATGTGCATATTTTTTATTAAGTTCAGTGTTCAGTTTGGCAATAAAAATTTTCTATGACGTCACTTTTTTCGTAAATTGCTGATTTAACAAATACACAAGTAATACAGTTACCCAAGATTCCAGTAACGTATTTTGCTCCCATAGTCAGATTAAGTACGTTCATTGTAATGATTTCATAAATATATAAGAAATTGGTATGTTGGTTAGAATTACATATTATATTAACCTACAATCTAATGTTTATTTCCAATTTCAAAAGAGGTTCCAGGTGTGTCACTTTGCAGGTTTCATCAGAAGTAAAGCAGGAAACGAGGACTCCATTATCCCTTCTATCGGTTTTCCATTGACGCCATGTTTTGAAGGAACTTCTCTCCATGTTCATCTCTTACATTTACTGCATTTTCTGGGAAGAATGACAGATGAAAATGAAGAAAGTGCATCTTCAGTGACGTATTATTATATCCGAGACCTGGGTGACAATTGATTACCCTCTCTACGCTTTTGATAGGACTTTTGGTGCTTGTTCAGAAGCCCCGTGCATACATACAGTATCTTTGAATGCATGGCAGTCCCGCTAGCTCAGGCTCAGTTCACATTGTCGTCTCAAAGTCCTCATCATCTATGCATAAGCTTGCGTATCCGAGGGCTCAAAATATACCCATTTTAATCATGGCACAATTTTTTAAAATTTGTTATTAGGGACGATCCTTTCGAAATACTGGACAGATGTCTTGTTATGTTGCAGTGAGGGCTTTCGTAAATTGCTACTTTAGGAAAAATTATTATTTGCTTCTTCTTAGCTAGTGGCTCCTGAATTACAGTATGGCATCCAAGTGTCACACATTCCCGAGGTGGCCACTGTTTCTGATCTATCCTTACTACCCCGCGTGCAAAACAAAAGAAAGCACATGAATTTGATGTGCCTAGCTTATAACTCACTAAATATAGCTACTACTTTCAAGTCTGCACAAATTAGCCACTCATGTTCCATGTAACTTATGCGGTCCAGAATAAGAGAAAGGTTTTCATATGCCTCTCTATAAATGACTGAATGAGCAACTGGAACTGAAGAAGGCATGGTGTTCCCAATGTGCAACAGAGATTGCTTTTACGCTGTAAAGGGATCCATCTATGAATGGCCTCTACTAATTTGGATCATAGGACAGCTCAAGGGCACTGAATAGGCCTATGACACCACTGCAAAGACTCAAGTTGTGTTTCAGAGGGAAGAATTCCTGTAGCTAGGCAGGACACTTCCAAAGGGAAGAAAACTCCTGTAGCTAGGCAGAGCACTTCCAAAGGGAAGAATTCCTGTAGCTAGGCAGGACACTTCCAAAGGGAAGAATTCCTGTAGCTAGGCAGAACACTTTCAAAGGGAAGAATTCCTGTAGCTAGGCAGGACACTTCCAAAGGGAAGAATTCCTGTAGCTAGGCAGAACACTTTCAAAGGGAAGAATTCCTGTAGCTAGGCAGAACACTTCCAAAGGGAAGAATTCCTGTAGCTAGGCAGAACACTTCCAAAGGGAAGAATTCCTGTAGCTAGGCAGAACACTTCCAAAGGGAAGAATTCCTGTAGCTAGGAAGAACACTTCCAAAGGGAAGAATTCCTGTAGCTAGGAAGAACACTTCCAAAGGGAAGAATTCCTGTAGCTGGGCAGAACACTTCCTAAATGCTGTAATTTGAGCATCCATCTTCAACCAACAGGTGCCAACATTGCAAACGTGAGATCAGGAGTTTACTCTGTCGCTTAATAAGTGTTAGATCGCAAACTATACCTGTAACTGAGTTCCGCTTGGGTGATATGATGAGGTGTGGTTTCTTTTCAGATTCTAGCTGTGTCGTACGTGTTTGTTGTATCTTGAGTTTCTGAGTTGTCTGAGCAGTTCATGTCGTCGCTATGGAGGTCGGGAGGTGGCTGTGTACAGGAATGTCACTTGATTTCAGAGGTCACTTTGTATCCAAAGTAGAGTTGAAAAAGTTCCTTCACACGTGGAGTCAACTGTCCCTTGCCTAGTGTAACTGATCCACATAAATATATAACAGAGCTTTACTTGCAAATTTTTACATCTTCTAGGCATTTTAACTCTATTTCTTGTTCGCAAGCTCCTCAAGCTCTCCACCCTCAACTACTCTATACTTTTGGAGAGCTTAAGCTGATCTTTAACTTAGTCATAGAATTTTCCCTTGCCCCTGAAGGGAGAATAACTTTTTAAGAACTACCCTGATCTTTTCTTGCCGATGCCGTTGCAGTAAATCAAACTAAACTAGAGAGAAAATGGGAAAGAAACACCACGGTTTGCTTGACGAAGAAACAACAGACACTGTCTTATTACAGTGCTCACAGGTAGGCCAAAGACGGTTAATTCTATGAAACCTCCTTGAGGCAAACTAAAGGGTGAACTCGCTATCAACTGATATATGTAGAAACTATAGCTTCCTACTGTAGTTACCATAAGCCATTTATTACGCTCAGATCTATACACCTCTCAGATAGACATTGCTGGCACTGCTATATGCAAAAGCTGGAAGGTCAGGGAAAGAAACAGAAGTTCTATTCGTGATATACGCAAAGAACACCCCTAGAAAGGGGTAGTCTCATCTCCGTTTTTTCTTATGTTGTACAGTGAATCAACCGCGTATTAATAAATAACCACTTTTCATGGCATAAAGCTCTTTCATGGTTAAACGCTCTTTCATGAACAAGAAAAAACACTCTTTCGCAATGTGCCCAATAAAGCACATGCTTTAGTTGATATTAGCTTTGTGATTGTCATCCGTTCTTCATTGTAAAAGTTACACTCCTGCTCGTCCATCCCCAGGCAGTGCAAGCCAGATGGAGCACTGCTAAGGTGAATCACTCAAAACAATACCCACTTTCACGACTGTATCATTTTTATCACCTTCAAACAACCAATGTGTGTATATCTGTTCATTTATTTGTTTAATTACATATTTATTCGACCATTTTCTGTCACTGATAATGATTACAATAGGCAAAAATTAGGCCAGGTTGCAGACTGTGGCCACGATCTTATGAAAACGCGTACGTGAAGAATCTATAGGGATGCAGAGGAAATCAAAAGTACGTATAGCATAGTGTTTCATTGCATTTTTTGCATTGCCAAAATTGAAATCCAAACTATAGATACACTCGTGTATTTTAATACATGCTTTCTTCCGGCAGATGATTTCTTCCTCTGACAAAGCATTCTCCCCTTGAGGGAAAAGTTGATTGGTATATCATGAAGTAACTTTATTGTTTTATGCATAGATAAGACGCCAAAAGTTTACCGTGAGCGATTTTTAACTGCATGCTAAGGAAATCCGTCATTCAGCAGGTCACAGAAGGAGAACCGGGTTACGGTGAGCAGCAGGAATGAAACCGAGATCGCTCATCTCTTACGTTTCTTTATTTTCCGTTTTGCAGGTGCATAAGCAAATTTTTCATGAAGATAGTATGATAAATAACAAATTTCTTAGTAAATTTTTTGCCGTCATTTTTGGTGTCCGGGTGAGCTAGTTTTTACCATTGTTCTGCACGATATTTTATAAGTACAGCACTCATGTTTATCAATCTGCCTGCACGTTGCCCTTTCGGTATTAAAAAAAGGCAAAAAATAGGGTATCGTCGATACGGTCTCTCGAGAGCATAATAATAGTTGCTTTCGCTCGCAGGTCCAAGGGCATTTAATGGAAGAAGGTGGCAACGCCTACCGAGATCAGAAGCTCAACGTTCCGGTAGATCTGAAGCCTGACTGGCCCTCTGATTGGCTGTACGAATGGGTGAGTTGGTCATTGGTTGAAGGGGATAGCTTGGAGCTTGTGATTGGCGGGAAGCGAGCAGCCATCGAAGAACAAAAAAAATTAAAAAAAATAAATAAATAAATAACCTGGCCAGTACGGTGAAATCTGGCATCGTTCTCTCTTTCTATTGAACCACTTCCTAGCATAGGTCATGCGTGAGTTATTTGACTTCGAATATAACTTCATCCTGCGTAGCTAAGATACAGATGCTGGTGTTAATTACGACTGAAGCTTTTGGTCTGCAAAAATTTCCACAGGTCTCCGTTAGTAATTACTACCAGATGGAACCTGTGGAAATTCCACACAACGAAAGCGCCGTTTTTCGTTGATATCTCAGACCCGTATCATCCTGATTTTATCTTATCTCATACTGAAGAAACCTTTGAAACTTCCACAGAGCAAAAGCAATCTTCTTCAGCGATATCTCAAACCCGTTTCATCCTAATTTTCCCCTATCTAATAGTGAAGGAACCTGCGGAAATCCACAGAACAAAAATATCGTTTCTTTATTATGATGCTCTTGGGCCCGTATCCTGCATACGAAGGGCGAAAAATGTCCCTAGTCAGGCAGTGAATCGTCGACGTAAGACCTGCGAGCAGTATTAGCTTAAATTTGAACTTGACTCCTTCATCTTATTGATCCTTTCCCAGGTCGTATCATTGATACCTCAGTCAGGCCCTAATACTCCCCCTATCTAATGCTGATGAAAACCAAGAAACTTCCAATGGGAGGAACAAGTGCAAGCACTCTCTGGGCGAGTAAACGCATGGCTTTGTCAAGTGATCGAAGCTGGCGATTGGAGTCCTTGAAGTGGCTGAACTGCTCTCATGCAGTAACACTAAGGCAGCGGTCAGCACCAAGGATGTTCTAATAGGGAGGAGTGCACTCTCTCTATTTACCCTACGGGAGCGTTTCGAGTAAACTTTCCCCTTGAACTGGCTGAGTGGCTTATCCAATTGGAGAGCGGCGTTGATTCACGCAGCCTGTATAGGAAGGAGTCCTGAGCTCAATTTTTATAGCCATTAACCATCGACGAAATTCGGAGCGGATGGACGTATGTAAAGGAAACTTGTATCTTGTATACCATCTTAGGATGAACGTAACAGGGTGAGCACTGGGATATAAATATTCAGACACGATATTCTTGCAAAACTTTTGAAGAACTGCCTGTCTGGATCTTCCTTAACTATATGTGCTGACCACTGCTTTCGTCTTACTGCATGAGAGCAGTTCAGCCACTTCAAGGACTCCAAACGCCAGCTTCGATCACGTGACAATGCCATGCGCTTACTCGCCTAGGAAGTGCTTGGGCTTGCTCGTCCCATTAGAAGCTCCTTGGTCAGCACATATAATTAAGGAAGATACAGACAGGCAGTTCTTAAATATTTTTGCAAGAAAATCGCATTTGAATATTTATATCCCAGTGCTCATCCTGTTACTTCCATTATAAGCTGGTATGCAGGATACAAGTTTCTTTACATACTTCCATCCGCTCGGAATTTCGTCAATGGTTAATGGCTATAAAAATATGAGCTCAAGACTCCATCCTATACAGGCTGCGTGAGGCAATGCCGCTCTCCGATTGGATATGCCACTCAGCCAGTTCAAGGGAAAAGTTTACTCGAAACTCTTCCGTAGGGTAAATAGAGCGGGTGCCCTCCTCTATTAGAACCTCCTTGATGAAAACGCTCGGAGTAAGCATAGAGGGAGACGACATGAGGCCTCGGCAGTAGAACCGAAAATGAGTTCGCCCTGGCTTTATCGTGGCAGCCTTCTGCCGCGGCGTCCTGCTGCGCTCTGTTCTCCAAGATACTTTACATCCACTATATAATAAAACACAGTTGTTGGTCGCTCCCTTGCTTGCTCTCTTGCACCCTTGCTCCCTCCCTTGCTCCCTTGCTTGCTTGCTCCAATGTTGATTCTTCTCTCCGTCACGCAGTTAAGAGTTTAATAGGAGAAAATTCATGTACTGAAAAACAAGTTTACATACCATACAATTTCAGCGCTTCGGATACCGGTGACAAATATAGCTCTGGATCTCCGGCCTCTGGATCCCGGACACTGGATTCCCAGCCTCTGGATCCCCGCTTTCATTGCTGGATGATATCGTAGTAGCTGAATCTTCACGCTGAGCAGAAGCCTTTTCATATTGAATTTACATCGCAGCCAAAGTTCGACGCTGGAGGTTCAACAATCAGTTGGTATTCACAATACGGTGAGCCCTGGGCATTTCCAGTGAATTCATTTGACTGAACTATATTTTTCTTAGGGCAGCTTAACGCTTACTCAATTCCAAGCTGATATTCACTCCTTATCTTGCAGGGGGATATTTTGCTGTCGAAAAACTCATTGTTGTACAGCTTTCGTTTCACTAATGGAAGATCAGGCCTGCAGGGATGAGACCTGTAATACAGCAAAGACCTATAATTGGAACCGGAACAATAAAAAGCTCAATCACAAAATTTTTGCCGTCATTTTTCACGGCAGGGCCCTCTAGTGTGAAAGAATCAATGGATTGGCTTACACCCGATCAGCAGCCTTTTGGACAAGCACGAGTAGGTCGGCGGCACCTGCTTCCAAACAATTATCGTTCAGGATTCAGAAAAGGATGAATATTTATTGAGCGTTCTATTCTGGATACCGAAGGCCTTTTAACTCCAGCGCACCGAGAACTGAAAATCTGAGTTTTTCTCACGTGGACGGTATTTGCAGCTAATGCAAATGAAGAAGATCAGGAGTCTACTGCTTTATAGCCAGCTAAAAGAAATCTCAGTTTGCATTTACGCCACCAATTCCAGCCAGCCATGGAGTGCAAATCAGCCAGCAAATTAGTCAGCTTGCACCATGAAGTGGCCCGCAGACTGCCGTGCAATATTTCAATAACTAGAGTGCCCGCGTTGTCAATAATGACAACAACGAATTTGTGAAGACCCGTCTTGTGTTGCCTGTAGCTCCATTGGAAAGATATTAAGGCAGAGCCTTACATCTATAGAAGGCAGCTTCCTGTCTGGATAGTACCGCGTGTTGATGGGACATGCAATTTATGATTTCTCAGGTTATTAACTATTTATAGTAGACGGTTGAGCTCCTTCGATATATGTAAGGCTCTTATTAACTCACTCTTGTAGAATGCTGCGCAACTGCCAACTTGAATTAGAGGATCGTACATATAAGCGTGCAAGACTGAAGAACACCAACCTTTCTTTCTGTGATACGCAAAAAAGCGACGTTTTTCGCCCGCAGTCGATATTGCTTCTAATAAATACCGAGCTCTGTATCCAAGATACTCGAGGGTGGCATATAACTCGGACTCGGACAATTTTTTAATCATGAGAAAACTTGTTCTGTTGAAAGAAGAACCCAAAATGTGTGGAAGAAATAATTTGCTGCCTAGAAATCATCGTGGTTTTTACGCGCCTGCTGACCGCTCAAGAATATCTTACCAGTTGCCTCGATAATTAGCAAAATGAGAGTATCAGCTGAAGTTTGGATGAAGTACATCTCAGAAGAGAGTACACATCACGATGGAAGAGATTGTTTAGAAAAGCTGTATGCATCTACATCGAGTGAACTCCATCGTAGCCAAAGAAAAACCGGACTCAGATACTCTGTTCAAGTGCCAGCATCTGCGACCTGGAATATTTTCTATATATCAGTTTTCTATGAAGCTTAGCAGGATGACCACAGTCTTTAAGTAGATGAATACACTGATGAAACCAGGAAGGCCAGAGCTAATTTTGGCTATCTATTTCGTTAAGAGCGTGACACGAAACCTGTCAATAAATAAATAAATAAAAATATAATTATATTAACACACGACGGTCATTCTTAGTATTAGATTAGATAGATAATGTCGTCTCCCTCTATACTTACTCCGAGTGAAAACGTCCTGGTCGTGCTAAGTAATTAACTGAGGGACAAGCAGAATAATATGGATCTTTTCAACCTACGAGCTGACTGAAGTACTGTGAACGCTCACCGCTGCCTACCAGCTGTTAAAACACATACCAACTGGCAATACAAATACCAGCTTGTAATACAAGTTTGCGGTCATGGCGCTCGTCTCTTCATATTTCATGAATTTGTCCTAAACTTTGTCTGTAATTAGAGGAAGTTTATTGACACTTCCTTCACCAGAATTAGGGCGTAGATTTTGCTAGTTATGGTCGAACTCGAGCCATAGTTTTAATGAGGGAGACGCGCAGGTCCTTACTGTTCGATTAACGTTAGGCTGAAGGGGTCACAATTTTGAATGATCTAGGTTTATGCGAGATGCAATAAGTCTCTACGTCAGTATCTAGGCAAGCGTTGTATGAATTATTAATCATCACATTTTGTGAGATATGCATTATGCTTAACGCTTTATGCAAAGTACAGTACTGTTCTGTGGATTTTTACATGTTAAAAGAACTACAGGAGTCTTTATTACTGATGTTTAACTTTTTATGCTTGATGTGAGAAAGGGATATATTTTACATTAGTTTTATCGTAAACATTTTGCATAATTATCTATATTTCATAAGAGATACGCTAATTTTTTTGTGGCACATTTTACTCTTAAAATGAGAACGTCATTACTTTGCATTAGTCTT
>LQNS02278070.1:13370310-13383698 GCA_001587735.2 Parhyale hawaiensis
GACAGGTGTCCTGGCTTCAACCTACTGATTCAGGTATCATGCGTTGAGTCTTAGTCAGCTACCTATGAAACTTCCCTGTACTTCCCTATGGTAATAGCTCATACAGGACCGGTGCGTAAGTTCCGGTGTCTCTTTGGGAATGGGCCTTTTGGTTCGTCTACTGCCGCCTATCTAATCTAATCTTAGTCTAACTCCGCAGGTTGAAGATTTCAGTCGGCTCAAGAGACACGGGCTGCTGCTAGCACCTCCAACACGATTTAAAGTGATGAAGCTAAAGTTCCTGTCTGCATTTCCGGACAAGTCCAGACAAGTGGGCTTGGCTGAAATCGACTCTGACAAACCAGGTCGAACGCGCCCTTTATATAATACATAGATTTCCTGTGTTTGACGTTCTTAAGATGTACTATTTTATTAGTGTCATGAATCGCAGCATGTTTTAGCATCATTAACTCCCAATAACTTTTAAAAAATCAGGTAAATAATGTTAACGATAGTTTTAATAAAAATAATTCTATGGATACAGTGACAGTAAAAAACAATATGTTACAACGGTAATGGAATAATACACTGTATGCATAGAAAAAAAGTGAAGGCGGAAAGTAATTCTTCGCATAAAAACATAATGTCTTAAAAGTTACCACCACTACTAATAACAACCATATAAACATTGTAACAGAATCATTAAAAGAATGAAAAAAATATAGTTGCAAGCCCGGTGATAATAATGTAAGCAAAGTGAGAGCAAGAAATGATTATTGTGTTGCTCCTAAAGAACTATGCAGTAGTAATCAAAAATAACCATAATGGCGTACTATCAACGTGGTTTTGTCACGCTGGCAATAAAACACTGAAAATGTTTGAAATGGATTACAATAAGCTTAAGTTGATAATAAAAAAGTACTAGGGACTATAATGGAAATCATATGGGCATAGTGAGAGCATGGGATTACCCCGCTTGTAATAAAACAAAAATAATCATATTCATGTATTGCCGAGGTGGAACTATAATTATACCAAGTCCATTTAGCCTCAGGTTCAGTTCTGCCCAATAACACGTGGGAATGGACCAGAGAATTATTATCTGGAGCTGTAGATGAATGGAGCGTCGAATGATAAGGGTCATAGAAGGGCCCGTAGAGATCTGGCGCTAGGGCCACAGCGGGGTCCCTATTACTCATTATGACCCAAACCATATTCCTGGTAGGCCTGGGACTGGTAACGTTAGGTTGTTGGATTCCTGGCAGGCCTGGAACTGGTAACGTTAGGTTGTTGGATTCCTGGTAGGCCTGGAACTGGTAACGTTAGGTTGTTGGACGTTCTAACGCTATGCAATGCAATAGTTAGAAGACACTGAATTACGGAGTACAGAGTTGGTGCTGTGAATAAAACTATAGTTATGGGCTGTGTCCAGTGTCTAGGGCAGGTAACCTTAAGTAATTGTTGCAGGATATTTTGAGTTTATAATAATAGCTATGGAAGATTAAGAGCACGTTCGATTAGGCAGCGAAATGAAGCCTCTGAGGTTTGACTTGTCCGAATCGTTAGACAGGAACCCTGTCTTCGACTTCTTGCGTCAAGTAAGTTTCAGGCGTTGACTCTTAATCAGTTTCCTGTATTACGTCCCTCGACTTAGCCTCACTTCGCAAAATGGATGTTTCAGTTGAATCAAAAAAATCGGGCTGCTTCTAGCAGCTGCAGCATGATTCAAAGTGACGAAGTTGAAATCCTGTTTGCGTTTCCGGACAAGTCCAAGCAAGTGGGCTCGGCTTAAATCGGCTGAGTTGACCCAATCCAACGAGCCATTCCAGAAGTGCGCCTCTTGTGCTGTGGATGACACGACATGTATATTTATACAAACTGTGCGTTATGGTGTTATGTGTGCGGTCCAGAGCCCAAAGCTGGTAACCTAAATTGCCACAGAAATTGCTACAGAACATGTAGGCTAAACTTAAATATATAACGGCTAGTTAGACAACGCTTACGAAATTGTGTTGTACTGTGACTGACATTATTAAGTACATTTTTGATGAGGGCCTGGGTTTGAAGCTAGTACTTTAGGTAATTGTTACGAGATATGTTAAGTTCATGTCGTGTTCAGAGGACACCTACCTACTGGAAGTGTGATCCGTGTGCCTGGAACGGCCAAGTGCATCATAGCTCGGTTCCAGAATCGTAAATTTAACTAACACTTGAAGGATACTTTAAAGACTTCTTTGATTAGCCAACAAAATTAGGAATTCAAGAATTGACTTGTCCCGATCATTAGACAGAAACGTTTCCAATCCTCCTAGAGTCGTGTCGTTAGTGTTAGAAGTAACCTAGTTGCATCGAGCTGGGTGAAAATTCTGGTTTGGTAAGTCTCAAGAATAAACGATTAGGGGTCAACGGGGGAAGCACTGAAGTTATCACATTAGTCTGAAGTTACTGACTAGTAAAGCCTCAAAGGCTTAATTTCAGAAGCCAGGTGAACGTGCTCTTAGTTTGTACAGGTGAGAATACAGGATAATGCCATTTTTGAGGAGAACGTGACTAGAGTGTTAAGATAGCCGAGAAATGTAGCGAATGGGTCCTTCAAACTTTCCTTTCACGAGAGGCAGATACACTGTCCACCAATACTCACTGGTACTGCCGAAGATAGAATAAGACTTAAACTATCACGAATGCTTTCCCACCGTCAGATGGACTCAATTCAACGGAGATACCAGCGCTTCACGAACATAATCTATGTTTGAAAAATTCTAGATGGAATTACTGTCAGTGTCAATGGGTGGACCGCCTACCTGACACTCAGATCCTATTAGTCTGAGTGTCAGCGCCGAAACCACAAAGTCTACACAGTCGAAATGCCGCCGTTATCAAAATTGTGAAGTTTAAAAACTTACAGGACTTATACGTACAAACCAGACGTACGTATACGTATCTGGTACGTACGTACCAGCCAAACCAGCTGTAAGCGGCTACGTGCGATGTGGGGATTACTTGCTACTTGCTCTCCCGCTGGTCGCGGACAAGAACAAGATGGGTGGAGTGAGTAGCGCAACCTGGACATCATCCAAACAATCATCAAGGTAAGGTAGTTTCATACCTTCTTATGGTTCTTCATCACATCAACTTTCACTTGTGTGAGATTCATATTTCATCAGATTTTAACAGAATCTTGACCTGCATTAAAACGATTTACACAGTTTAGGTGAAAGACGATATACAGGAAGTCAAGTTTTATTTGCGTCTGTTTGTCACCAAAATAACCCAAAATGTATTGGAAGCATCTTCGTGAAATTTACGAGGATTGTTTGGAGGAACACATAAATAACTTTTGGTGAAGATACATTCGACCGTGTGTTTGGTGTTTCTTCACCTCTTTTGCTCGGCAACTCAATTCAAAAAGTTATTAACGGATTTTTCTGAAACTTGTAGGAAATATTACAAATGTTACCAGGAGCAAATGACCAAGTTATTGTGTTGATCTGAATGTCTGTATGAGAGACAAATGTTTTTATCCATGTCAGTAAGATAACTTAAAAATTATCAAGGAATCTTCATGAACTTTGTAGGATTTTGTTGAATGTTAAAAGGCCCACGTGAGCAAATGTGGGAGATGAAATGCTCATTCGGTTGTGTCTTAGACTCTATGAATTTCTCAATGTTTGTCAAGCATAACTCAAAAAGTTAGCAACCAATCTTCACGAAATTTCCAGGAATTGTTAGTAATATTAAATGGCACAAATTAGCAAGTTTTGGAGATTGAATTTTTGTCCGTTCATGTGTTTTACTATATGATTATCCTGATGTTTTTTTATAATATAGATCAAAAGTTACGGACAGATCTTCACGAAAATCACAGGAACTATTTAGAATGGTAGGAGGGAAAAATGACCAAAATTTTGGTGATGATCGAAAAGATATTCTCGTTTTAGTACCAATTTGAAATTTTCGGTAACATTGGGCTGCTTAGCAAATGTTTTCGCTCTCAGAGTGCTTTTCAAGTTATCGCTTAAACCAAGACTAGTTTAATTCTTCAAAAAGGATTACAAGTCTATTTCTATGAGATGGTCCATCTAAATGCAAATCGTTTCTAGTTTGATATGCTGGTAATAATATTGTCTAATGTTTCCGTCAGCATCAGCTTGAACCATAATTCGCCTAACAAGAATTTTACCCTAGTTGGAGCAGTGTTCTTTGAGGCGTCAATCACCCGCAGCGTCGACCAACCAAAGCGATAATCAACCAAAACTTTCGCTCATATGGGAATAACATTCTTTGAAGCGTCCATCAAAATTTAGTCTGGACGATGTAAGATCTTAGATTAGAAAACAAAATGAAATGAACAGTGATCTCATTGGAAAATCGAATATCTCTGAAATCCTCGCCGAAAGTCAGTAAGCGGGCGATTCCTATTCCGAATGTCAATAAGACCCAGGTTCCTTTCAGTTCAGTTGATTCTCGAACGATGAAAGCTTCTATTTCGGGCCTTTGAAGACTACGTTGCGCCTCTTCAATGCTTATTTTGCGTAATCAGTTACGACCTTAGCACTTACTAAGGACGCAGAACAGAACAGACGCAATCCTATGTAGCTGATTGGAATTTCGAGATAAGGATGCTGCGAGCGCTTTGTTAACTGATTTTTAGAGTTAATTGAAGAGCCAAATGAAATGGGTTGTTTTTGCGAATTAGTTATTTCCGAGGAGCAAGTGTTCTACTTTTAATAACATTGGCGTTGTTTATAGGTTTCAGATTAATGGGTTAAATTACAGTATATGTAGTTGTTACAACAGGTTATTTAACTGGTTATTGCGAGAAAATATTCTGATTCGGTGAAAGACTGTGATACTGAGAGATTTTCAAACTCTGTGATATAGATAGTGTATCTGACAAGGAGTTATTACTGTCATGCAGTTAATTTAGTCTTTTCAGGAGCAAGCATTCTGTTTTTTTCCATGATATTGCTAAGAGATTACAAAACAACTTAAAGAAGTACTTGAAAGAAGCAGATTTCTGTATATTGCTTAAGGCTTTGTTATAATGAAACCTTGTGTTTTTCCGTAAAGACCTATTGTGTGGCTAGTTGATTTTCAAACTCAGGTGAAGCCCTGTGCTGGAAGTAAACTTTCTGTTTTAGTTAATGACGATGTTACCAACAGACGTTCAAGATCAGTTCAGAAGTACATGAGGGGTTGCTATCACTCGCGAACGAAGTGAGAGAGGTGATAATGTTTTCGTTGATTTAAGTATATATTTTTGCAAATACATAAATATATTTGTCTGTCCACCCAAAAAGTTGTCACAGGAGGTAAGCAAAGGTCACAAATTTTTTGTTGGGAGTTTGGTGGGTTGACCTAGATGTGACCAATGCCCAAGAACTAGGCCTAGCTGGCCATCAAAAATGACGGCGTTGAATCTGCCTCCACCGCAGTAGATGGTCTTACGCCACGAGGCGTCCTATTGTACCTATGTTGTTATTAAGAGCGAACTTCACCGTTGCCCAAGCATCGGAACCGCCATGAGCTCAGAGCTGTGTCAACCCAGCTTGCCCTCGTCTCTTCTGTGCCTGAAAGTCTCCATTACACCGGCGGTGTTGTGGCTTTTCGATATTCTGTCCCTGCGCGCTGCCTACTGAGACGCTAATTAGTGACCACGGGCTGGTACCAGGTAGGTATTGGCTCCTCCATGTAAAGGGTAAAGGCCTTATAATGTGTATCGGCTAGATGCCTGTAAACAAATACTGGTACGTTAGTGTGCCAGCACTGCACAGAAAACAGAAACATAACTTAATAATATGGACTTTTACGCTTTATTTCTTCATTCACGCATTCAATCTTTTTGCATTACTTCGTCTTGCGTTCTTTCTCGCGTTATTTCCTGCGGCGTTTCTTTCATTCATTCTTGCATTTTTCTTTCTCATTTTCTTTCTTTTTGCATTTTCTTTTGCGTTCTTTTTTATTATATTCTGTTTTCGTATTTTTCCTGTCTCGCATTCTTTATTTCCTATATTCTTTATTTTTCTTTTCCGTATTAAATATTTCTCAATTAAATTCACTCCTTCTTTTTGCATTTTTCTTCCATTCTCACGTTCTTTCTTTTATTTTTTCTGGCATTTTTAATCTCATTGTTTCTTTCTAGCGTTTTTTCCATTCTTTATTTCTAGCATTGTTTTTTTCTTTCCTTCCTTCCTGCAATCTTTTTATCTTTCTTGCATTCTTTTTTTCTTGCATTTCTACTTGCATTTTATTATTTTAGTATTTATTTATTTTATTTTTTCTTTTTTCTTGCATAACTTTTTTCTCTTTTTTCTTTTTTGCATTCTTGTTTTCTTTTTTGTATTCTTCCTTTCCTGTATTCTTTCTTCCTTGAATTCATTCTTCCTCTCTTACATTCACTCCTTTCTTGGCATAAAAAAGATTCTTGCATTTTTCCTCGTATTCCTTCTGGCATTTTTATTTCATTCTTTCTTTTCTTTCATATTCAATTCATTCCTTCTCTCTTACATTCTTCCTTGTGTTCTTTCTTCCTTACTCGAATTTTTTTAGCATTCTTTATTTCTTGCATTCTTTCTTTATTCTCTCTTTCTTCCCCAATTCTTTGTCTCTTTCTTGCATTTTTGCTTGCTTTCTTGTAATCATTCTTGCTTTCTTTAGCTTTTTCATTTTTTCTTGCATGCCATTTTTCTTCAATGTATTTTTTTCTTTCCTGTATTCCCGTTTTCATTTTTGTAGTCTTCTTTTCATTCTTTTTCTGTATTCATTCTTTTCTCTTACATTCATTCATTCTTTCTTGTATTTTTTCTTGTGTTCCTTCTCACATTCTATCTTGCATTTTTCTTTCATTCTTGCGTTGTTTCTGTCATTCTTTCTTGCATATTCAATTTCATTCTTTCTTTCTTTCTTCCAATCTTCCTTCTTTTCTGGCATTATATTTTATATTCATTATTTCTTGCATTGTTTCTTTCTTGTATTCTTTCTTTCCTTCTTGCATTCTCTCTCACTTTTTAGCAGTCTTACTTTCTTGTATATTGCATTCTTTCTCTCTTCCATTCATGCCTGCATTCTTTCTTAGATGCGATCTTTCTTTCCTTTTTGCATTTTTACTCTCTTTCTGGTATGCTTTCTCTATTTCTTACAGTCTTTCTTACTTGCATTTTGCCTTCTTTTATGCGTTCATTATTGCATTCTCTTTCATACTGTACATTTATTCCCTCTTTTTTGCAGTCTTTGCTTCTATCTTGTAATCTTTCTTTTAAAAACAAATAATAGCACTGTTAGAGCGAAAGTCTGCTTGGATTAGCATAATCGTAACTCGTTGAGCTATTGAACCGATTGCGGTGAAGGTAGCTTCAATAGTGAGAATTGTTTACGTTTTCTAAATGAAGAAATTGTCTTACTACTGGTTGCTGGATACGGATATAGATTTCATCGTGCTTAGAAAGCCAAAATTGCTCTCAAGTGATCATACCAACTACGAAAAAATCTTTTCTAGTAAAGAGAGCGATTTCAAGTAAGAAAAGTAGACTGTTCTCGTAGATGCAAGAATTGTATTCATCAACAAGTACAAATTCGTTACTGGAAACTAGCTGTGAACGGATCTTGGTATCATAACTCAAGAAGTTAGTGACGAATTTTTATGAAATTTACACGAGTTTTTAGGTATATCATGAAGAGCAAAGTACAAAAAGTTTATGATTATTTTTGTTTGTTGGTTTCATAGATATGACAAATGTTTAAAACTAGAATTTGCTGCCCGTCAGAAATGAAGGTGTTGCAACAGTACTTCCACAAGAAAAAAAGCCATAATCACAATCTTTTTCCGACAGTCCGGTGGGTTACCTGAGATGTGAAAATACCAATAGTCTACAATAAGCTGTAAATAAAAAATCACAACACTGAATTCCCCGCCCCTCCTCCCTCTTCCCCCGTAGATGAGGGTCATAAATGTATTTACATGCAATGTTCAGGAAATGTGTTAAAAAGGCACAAATAATCACTTCTTAATGATGATTGGTTCAGCCGGTTGTGTGTTTACTATTCGTTTATCTTATGCTTGCCAGAGCATAACTCAAAAAGTTACCGACGGGTCGCCAAGAAAATTACAGAAGCAGTTATTAATGTCAAGAAGCTCAAAAGCCAAATCTTGGTGATGGTAAAAAGGAAATCCTGGTTTCAGTGCCAATTTAAAATTGCCATGGGCACTGCCTTGCTTGGTGAACGTATGCGCTCTCAGAGCGTTTCCCTAGTTAGTCATGTTGGGTACGGTGAGGACGATAGCATTTATAACCTACCGAAGCTTTAGCAAAATACCAGCGTTATAAAAAGGATGTGTGAGTTTCGGTTAAGTTCGTCACAATTATAAGGGCCGCAAGACATTGGCTGAAGCACCACCGCACCCCACCAGCATTTAGAACTCACTGAAATATAGGAGGTTCAAATACAAGATGTGGCAACGGCGACGGAGGTCTGAAATTGAAACTTTGAGCAAGGCTGACACACTGATTGGCAGCACGAATTGCTGGGAGCAGCATCCAAAGAACAGAAAATTCCCTGTACTGTACAGCGAAATGTGGCTGTGGTCCCTAACATTAAACCTCCTTGACTAATATGCAAGGATGTTTAATTGAAAGAGAGAGCATTTCCACAGTTTCTTGCATTGTTCAGCGATATATATATATTTTTTTTTGGTTCTTCGATTGCTGCTAACTTCCTACTAATCACAGACTCCCGGCCATTACTTCACACAATTCATAGACTCCCAGCCATTCGTACAGCCAATCACCTGAAGGGAGCAGCTGAAGGCTAATACAGCTGTTTTTCTCTTGGTAAGCCATTATTCCAGTCTTTCCAGTGTGGCTCATTTCCACAAGAGTATATTCGACAATTGATATGTAAAGTGCTGTAACTGCATTCTTGCTACGACTGTTGGCGGAAGATAGTAAATAGAGTACTGTATATAATGCGCGTTAAACTCCTAAACTTTTTTTTCCAACGTTGTCGCTGTCCAGCCACAATGCGACAGCCATTCAGCCTTTCAGCCATTCCTCGTACATTTCGGTGCATACAACTTGGTTTTCGTCTATTTCTGCGTGCTCATGCGCACAGTGCAGCATATATGCACTTTTTTGCGAAGTAATAACCAGAAAACATTGAAAAATTAGTAATTGCAGTACATATGTGCAGTAGGGTGGAGCGAAAAAACAAACTTTCGAAATATTTTTTCCAATGGTGTGATTTTGTTGCCATGTTGTAAAGGATTGATTATGTTAAAAGGGTTTTCCAAAAATCTAGCATCTTGAGGTGCCCCAAGACTGTTGAAAATTCTGAATTTTATACATTTTTATTAATATTTTGGAATTAAATATAGTGGTGGATGGTCAAAACATTCATTTAAAACATTTTTTAAAGTTGATTACACAATTATACGTAACTACACTAAACTAAAGAACGTACTATAAGCTCCATAACAGAAATTAAAAATCTATGAAATTTGCTAAAAAAACATATAAATGTTATTAGCATGATACCACCTGACGATGCTTGGATAGACATTGCAGAGTTGAGTATGTTATTAGTATTATGAATTATTTCAATAATTTTGGTATTGGATGTAGCTTCACAGTTTTTAATTGTGATATATAGATAATTGCTTATAAAAATTTTACAAAATATAATATTCATGGGGCACCTCAAAGTATTCATCAACTTTTCTATTATTTTAACATGATTGTTTTGAGGCACTTTGGCAACATAATATCTCTATTGGAAGTCACATATCAAAAAAGTTGCAAACCCCCCTTTTTCGCTCCACCCTAATGTGCAGCCAGTCAGCCAGGGTTCAGCTGGTCAGCCAGGCTTCAGCTTTGCCAGAAAGTTTAGCTTCAACGCTTAGGCTCTTCGTTCCCTCTTTCTATTACATCTCCTTGGCTTCACCCTTTGGAAGTCGTTGAGCTACCTACAGTGGTTGTGATACCTCCTAGAATTAAACCTCTTTGCTGAGACGAGCCACCTTTCAGCAGACTTTTTGAAGCTTGTAGTAAAATTTTCTGTAAAAAAATGTACTTATTACTTTGCATATGCGGGATAGTTCGGCGTTATATCAATATTATTTTGAATTTAATGTTTCAGCACATATTGGAGGAATAGTTGTGACCTCGTAATGCTCCGGTAAATACATAGTCTTCTTGATAAGATCATGTCACAATGAAAATAGATGGTGAATATCTCTAGCCTTGTACGAATAGGGTTAACCGAATGATGAAAATGGTACTCAGGTGCACTTCAGCATTTTCCTCTGGCCGTGCAAATTTGCTACAAAGATTATTTCCTTCATTGTAGTCCTACGGTAGAAGAGATTTTGTATTACAAAGACCGAGATAATTAATGCACTGTTGTATATTGTCTTTTAGTTTTAAAATAAAATTTGCAACCCGGTCAATGGGGTTTCTTCCTTTCTCTGAGCTCATTATTTCAAAACCTCAAAGAAACAGTTCTAAGCAGCTGACCCTCCCGATTTTATTCAAAATCATTAATACTGCGCTGCACATTTTACTTTTTAAAGCAACAGCCCTAAATTAGCCAATAATTTTTTTTCATTAGGCGCCCGCTTTATCTCAAAATTCCTGACAGCCATCCAGGATTATAATCAAACGGTTTAATAATCCATGCTACACTTTATTTTTTAATGCAACACCCGCAACATGGTCAGCAGGATTTTTTCTATACGATTTTCTCTTTATTTCAAAACTCCCGAAGACAGTCCGCGTTTCTCTGACTTTGACTAATTGATAGTCTTTTCAGCACTCAGCTGCTAACTCCCCTTTTTTTAGAGAAGTTTTTTCCTTGCCCTCTCACTCAATTTTCTTTTTCCATTAGGGCGGCAATTGAAAGTCCTTAACGAGAGGGTAATTGAATCTAGCCTCGAATCTGGGTTGCCCTTGAAACAAAAAGAGTTTGACTTAACTTAGTTAAAAAATCATTGATGTTTTATGAAAAGATATCGAAACTTTTTCCTATACGGTCGCTCTGATAATGCATCGAAAAGAAAAAAAGAATTTGATAAAAACAAGAGAATAATGTTATGTGATTAATAATGTGATGAGGCACTGTTTTCGTTGATCTAAAAATCTTCTCTAACTTCAACATTGATAATGCATTCATAGAAAAAAAAACTGAGTCTTTCAACTATTTTAACAATTCCTACAAATTTCGATCATGAAGATGCGTTCATGCCTCTATGAGTTATATTACCAGGAAGAACATGCAAACAAACAAATGGTTGAACGAATGTTCACCAAACGTTAGCTATCTGTTCGTCCTAACATACCAAACAATCCTTGTGAATTACAAACTAATTCGTTATTTTTTTTAGTAATAGAACGACAATCAGCAAACAAACAGACAAATTCCGATGAAAATATAACCGCCTTGGCAGAGATAACAAGCGCATGGTGCAACAATATAAAATCTTTGGTGACAGAAATCACAACGGTAATTTCATCCTTCAAACAGCACACAAAAAAAAAACTCCGCTTCTGTTTTGTTGTTTTTGGTTGGTGAGTGTTGACCTCGGAGAAGATCTTTGATAGCATTCTGCCGCTGCAGTAATCTTCCCAAATGGCGCCCTAAACTTGCCTTGAAATAATTACTTTGTTCTGGTCAATTGTTTCGCCTATTTATTGGATAGGCAGCTGCAGTATCGCTGGACTCTTAGGGGGCTGAGGCTGTTTTTCCCCTACTCTGCATTCTTGTCTACAAATGTTTTACCCTAAACACAAGGGAAACGATGTTGTTTGTTTAATATTCCACCGTAACGATACCTGATTTTTTAAAGGAGATATATAAATTCTGTTCATAAGATTTTATATTTAACATCAGTGCCTCAGGCTTCATTGCAATTAAAAAATCGGGTAGCGAGAATAAAAACTTGGAAAGAAACATGATTGATATTTAAAAGAATATTCACGTGTGATATGCATATAAGGCGAACGTTTACACCTGCAAGGTCATTACATAATCCTAAAACAAATGAAATGAAGTGGTTTAATACATGTTGCATCTGCTATTTTCAGAATCTATAGGAAATCTCTAAAATACGCGTATAAAAATATATCAAAAAAGTTAAGAATTTACTAGCTGTAGTGGGAAAGCGGGTTGTTCAGAATTTACTAGGTGTAGTGGGAAAGCGGGTTGTTCAGAATTTACTAGCTGTAGTGGGAAAGTGGGTTCTTCAGAATTTACTAGGTGTAGTAAAAATCGGGCTGTATATCACCGAGATAAGATTTAAGACTGAACATAAAAAGAGATTCTAAAATACGTAATTCACCCTACCTAGGGGCTAGCCTAGCGACCCGTTCTTTGCACTGCTGGGTATGGAATCTCATAGTAGACTGAGGAGGGTTGCGCAGGATATAGCCTGTATTGTAACTCCTGCCAGCTTGTTCAGCTACGCGAACACGTAGTGACCGAGTGGTCTAGCCAACGTATTCAGGCGCACACAGTGTGCAACGGTGTTGACAGATGATTGAGCTGCGCAAGGGTTGACAATTACCAAGAAGGACGAAACGGTGAGATTTTATTTATATCATACAATGGCCTCTATTAAATATGAAGCACGTTTACCGTACGAATTTTCACCCTAGCTATCTTTTTTCTAATAAGAACTTACAAAGTAAAGAATCTTGATTTGTGGCATTGATCCTAATTTAATGCTCAGCCTCTGGTAAAGATTCTGAGGTAATGATTTCTTATTTTACTGCCTCGGGCAGCACTTATCTGAATTTCCTTTCCCTGTTTCCATAAATAGCATGTATCTATTTTAGCTTCAAAGGTAAAATGTTTATCAGGATTAATGTTATAATCGCAGTATCGGTGGCAGTGTGGTAAATAGCCTACAGAGATGAAGGTATCATGCGTGTACCTGTAACTTATATTAGGGATCTGGGTAAAGATTTGTTTTATGGTTCCCCTGAATTTAAGGGTTTGACTTACAATAATAAATAGAAAATGGTAAGAAAAGAGAGAGTGACACATTTGTTACTGTGGGAAGTCATTTTGTAGCCAAAAAAATATAGAATAAACAGAGACAGACACACTAAAGCAGGCACCGCGGGCTTGCATCGGCCATGTTTATTTCACACAATGATATATAGACGCAATGAAAACGAAGCTGTTGCTGCGCCTCACCATACCGAATACCCAAATTTTTTTAGCTAATATTAAACCAAAAGTCTTGATACAATACAAACTAGAGCACTCTGAGAGCGCATACCTCCGCCAAGTGAGCCAATGGAAGCAAAAATTCAAATTGGCTCTGAAACCATAATTTTCTTTGCATAAACTCCAAAATCTGATCATTTGTGCCTTTTTATATTAATAACAGCTTGTTCAATTTTTTTGAAGATCCG
>LQNS02278070.1:13388979-13415686 GCA_001587735.2 Parhyale hawaiensis
GGAGGTTTAATTGGAGTAGGGAAGTTCTATTCAACCTCCTTGTCTGTGACGTCAGTCCTGTTGATCGCTCACCGAATTTGTCGGAAATGTATCACGGTATTGTCCGTCTGTATATTCTTTAGTCTGTGACTGCCACTGCCAGTAGGCACTTGATAGTCGTGGTGGCTGCATTGCGCATCATGGCTCCCGAGCGTGGTGAAGATAACTTTGACACTGATTTGTTTATGAATGAAATTCAGCAATTCTCCTCCATTTGGGATGAAACGACTGAATTATACAGTAATCGAATTGAGTAAGCGAAAGTCTGGAACGCGATTTGCTGTAAATTCTACAAAAATTTTGCAGGAAAGGAACAAAAAAAAAAAAAAAAACAGAAATGAGTGTGGTAAGTACGTATTTATTAAGCACATTTTTAGAACAGTTTATTTATATAGCCACAACAATGCTTCTTCTTCGAACTCCATCTCTCAACTGAGATCTAGTCTGCCGCTATCATGTCGCCCGAGTCGACTGCAACTTGCAGTCGACTTGGGCGATACGAATCGCCAATACGAGCGGCAGAGAAACTGCAACATAGTTGCTAACATGCCGTCCGCGTGAGTTGACCCTTAGGGCCACATTTTACAGACACTCTCCGAAATAATAATGATAAAATTTTATCCTTCAAAAAACTGAAAGAGTTCGTAAATGCTTACATACGTATGTTTGTGCAACTCTAAAGATTGTAGGACAACTAGGACACTCTGGAAGCCCAAATGAAATGATGGAGAAACAATGTAATATAGCTGCATATAAACGTACTTGAATTTTGTGACGTCACACGCCTCATTACCCATGGTGCACCGCAGCTTGGCCCCGCCCCGTGGGTTAACGTTGTAAAATCTCATCATCCTTGACTCTAGGTAAACCCCATATCTACTATAAGCCCAAAATACAGTGGTAGTAACGCTCAGCGTCACCACTGTAGCATGCCGGACTTCCATAACCTAACCTGACGTGCTCTCTAGGTAGACCACATGCAATACCAGGAGCACAACACTGTATAGCGTCGCCACTGCAACATGCTGGACGACGCAGCACCGCATCCAGAGGTCGCTGATTGCGAGCCGCTGCGCCGCCGCGCTAAGGCGAGACGACTTTAATCGGTCATAATTTTACCGCAGATCCCATGCTCGATGCTGATCCGATTGCCCAGGAAATGGGCTCATTCCTTGGACTGAGCGCTGCCTGTGGACTGCCAAATACTTGGCTTTCTGCAGGAATTTTCGGCTCTTGCTTGCTCGAACGGCGCCAATATTATTAGGCTGGGGGGAGAAACTGGAAATTTGGCGAAATGTGCATTATAAACAAACTCCGGAGTCGTTTAGGGTAAGTCTTTATGTTATCACTGTGGTTAAAGTAATTCGTTTGCAACTGAGTGTGTTTTTCGAGCTGCATATTCCAAAGCTCGTGACAAATAACGTTTTGATATATATGGACATCTTTACTTCAGTTATGGTAAATAAACCAATGCTTCAGTCGATAACGTTCAGTCTTTGCATGCTTGTGCAAGTTAGGATAAATAAACCAAATTTTATGTAATGCTGGTTCTATATGTACCATTGCATGTGTCTTTTAGGGTAAATGCAACAAAAGTTGTGGCATTAAAGTTATATAAATCAAGTTTTGCCTCAGTTAACAGCTTAGTGTCAACTGGTTCCCTCATGCTACGATTCAAATGAGACAATCATTTAATAGCGCAACTATTGGCTGAGGTGTTCTTATGCCGAGGCGACATATGCATTCGAGCGAAAAACTAGAATCGAGGCTGGGCAACTCACGTGTCATTCCGAAATATATTTAAGCTCGGTAGCATAGATACGGTGGTATGAAGGACATGGGAGCTGTTGATCCTCGCATTACATTGGTCGTACGAATGCATAGTGTGGCTTCGGCATTACATACACTAAAAAATGTTCTCCCAAAAACCAGTACGTATTCACGTACAGCTCGCTATTCAGGAGATTATCTTCAAAGCACGGGAAGCCGTGCTGGTTTTGGACAGCACTTTTTCCAGTGCATATGCTGCCGTATGTATTATTCAACTATGGAGCTCCTCATGAAATGTGAAATTGAATGAAGATAAAACTAAGTCTGCGTGATGGAATGCGAAATTGAATGAAAATAAAACCAAGTCTGTGATTGTCAGTCGGTCTCGTACTCTGTTGCCTCTGCATCCCCCAATAGAGAAAGGTGGGACTATTCTGCAGGGATCAAGCTCTGTTGAGATACTTAGTACCCTTTTAAATGAGGAGCTGGCGTTTGAGGCCCACATTAGGCACCTAGTCTCACATACTTCTGGTATGGTTGGGATCCTGCGTAAGATGGACGCAGTGTTTAGGGACGTAATAGTAGACCGGTGGAGTTTTTTTTTTTGCTTCCTCTGTTAGAGAAGTGTTTCCATGTCGGGAGTTCGGATGCCGCTAGTCAACTCTGTCTGCTTGACGGACTTGTTGACTCTGGCAGTCAGTTGTGTGCCCAGAATAACTTGGCGGACTTATTCTACAAGCGGAAAGTTGCTTGCCTGTGCATGATCTATAAGGTGTTAAATAATGAGAGCCTTTGGGTACCCTTCACTGTTCCTGCACCAAGAATGAAACACACGAGTTGTGTCCGTATCCCCTCCCTTTACTTTGAGAACGGTTCGGTCTGTGATTCATACCCTGAACGGTACTGGCATGAAATTCATTGTCGGGATCCTTGTCCAGTAGAGTCGATCTGCATGTGCTCAAGTCGGCTGCAGCACCTTGGACGCCTTGGTGTTGCTTTGTGCTATTGCCCTCTTTTGTTGCTCTGGCGCAGTTTTAATAACACTCAAGTTATGTGCACTCTGTTGTTACAACTCTTTATCAGAGAATAGTAAAAAAAGCAGGGTACAAAAAAAAAAAAAAAAACGATCGTAGCGCCTTCTTGGCACTTCGTTGAGAAAAATTTGTGCTTTCATCACAACCATTTTACACCCATCAAGTAAAGATGATCTGAAGCCTTGCTCATTAAAATGAGGCCAAATCTCATCAAACTTGGCCGATAAAACCCAAGGTATTGCGCAAAGTTCTGTCGTTTGCACTCAGTTTCAATTTTAGCAGTCAACTGGCTGGGTAATTTATTGTCTCTTTTTGCATCGTAGACTAAAACTAATGCTCATCCCTTTGTTTTTTTTTCCTAGTTCAACAACGCCGCAAATCAACGAATTTATTTCGTTGGAGATGTGCTCTTTATTATGTGTGTGTGTGCGTCACTCTCATACGCGAATATTGCTTTCTCTTCGAATTCTTACGAAAGTAAGTGTTACTAGCTTCTTATTAATGTAACTAACTAAAATTGCAGGCCGGGGCGGTAAGGGAAGAGTCATCATATCCCAAGCGGAGTATAATGCCGAGGCCACACTATGCATTCACCCAGACAACCTGATGCATGGATGCAAGATTCGGACGTCACTGATGCCATTCTATCTAGCTACCAATGCTAAAATATATCGAAATGACGGGCAAGCTGAGCATCCTAGCTACCAGTTGGGCGTAGAAATGAATATATGACCCCGGCATTAGGCAACCTCAGGCAGCTGAAAAAGCCGCTAAGAAAGATCACTAATTTGAACATTTCCAGATCTGCTCGGCCGAACATTGATCATGGCAATA
Source organism: Parhyale hawaiensis (assembly GCA_001587735.2). Lineage (NCBI taxonomy): Eukaryota > Metazoa > Arthropoda > Malacostraca > Amphipoda > Hyalidae > Parhyale > Parhyale hawaiensis. The sequence goes on from LQNS02278070.1 coordinate 13,392,657, forward strand.
AATTTCATGCCAGCATAGATGCAGGAATGAAGAAAAAAGGATTCAACTGAAACTTTTGTCACTGAAGAGTCTCTAGCGTAAGGAGCCGTGCTTCAGCAGCAGCAGCTATAGTCTGACCAATTTATTAAGCCACTTCAGTCGTAGTCAAATTCCTCTATAGTGGTGCCAATGGATGGATATTTCTGAGGTTTTGTTCGGCCCATATCCTAGCCCCGACCACTACCTGTATATAGAGAAATATCAGAAATACCCACAGGATTGGCACAGCTATCGAGAAATTTGACCACAACCGAATAGCCTTGATAAAGTGGTCAGACTATAGTGCATTTTGTCTCAAGACATTGAACAGGAACACAGGACTGCAACCACTGTCAAAAAGTACCTACATACTGTAGAGTGGTAGCCTTGCGGCAGCAACAGGACATTCTTTCTCTGAATACTAACTAAGTGAGTTGAAATGAGCTCCGCCTCAGCCAGAGTGTCAACAGTTACTATACCACAACCTGGGTTTGAAGGGCCTGCAATGAAGGCTCGAGCATCGGAGGCTGAATCTTGCAGCTCATTCCAGCAATGATGCCAGCCTCTTAAACGAGTATTCTCTTTTCAAGGTCGTTCTCTTACGTGAGGATTATTTTTTTCTTGTCAAACTCGCAAGCAAGTATTCTTTTTTCAGGAGTTTAATCCTGTGTTTTCTTGCTTATATTTGATTCGAGGCTCGTGCGGCAACATTTTTGCTCATTTTAAAGTTCGTCTACTCGCGTTTTTGCTTTTTTTACATATTACACAGGCATTTTTTTTTGTTTCGTTGCCAACTTTTCCAGCTGGTAGTTTTCGCTTTTGTTCCAAGGTTCGTACACACTCATTTTTCTTCGTTTTCAGACTCGTTACCAAGTATTTTTTTATCATGTTTTCAAGGTCGTACCCGAACATTTTTTGTTTGCTGTAGCCTCAAAGTAGACCTCTTGAATCCAGAATTAGCCCCGCAGTGGGAGAAGTGGCGTCCTTATCTGCCCTCTGGGAAGTGAAAAAATCTTAATGGGTGCGATTAACGAAACAGAGGCGGTGATGTGGAGAGATGCTCTTATTTATGGCCCCAATTTATCTTCTTGGTCATTAGCTTCTCTCCAAACGCGGTCAAAAATGGCGGCATTGCAACGTCAGATGCGGCGGGCATAAGGTGGCTTGGTAACCCTATTCATGACACCTGCGTTATTTTCCTATAACTTTTAATGGACCCGTTGTATTCTTACGAAAAAAATACTTGTTATCGACGTGTGCAATTAGGGTCCCACCATTACTTTCGAAGAAAACACTCACTCAAACAATGGCGAACAGCAACAGTGTAACGTCTTAACTGAGGCATCGAACTGAAACAATTCGAAGAGCAACTGAACTGAATTTGCTTACTCCTGACAGAGTAGTAATAGGACAGCTATGAATAAAATGTGAACTAATCTGAGCAAAGTTAAATAATAGTTAAACTGAACGATCTGAAAAAGTATTGTCTGTCTATGAACAATTTATGAATTGAACAACTCTGACTAATATCTGACCTGAACAACTGTGAACAGTATATGCATTGGGTAACTCAACTCTGAACAATATCTGAGCTGATAAGCTCTCGTTAATATAAAACCTTAACAGTTCTGAACACTATCCGAATTGAACAAACTTGAATATTATTTAAACCGAACAACTCTCACTAAATGTTTGGAATTCATAACTCTGAATAATAGTTAACTAAAGTGAACGACTTTGAACCGCATCGGAACTGAAGAACAGACCACATAGCCCTGAACCTAGGCTCCAAGTGTGACCAGCGTTGTATTACAACATAGGCACATTGTTCAAGTTTGGAATGTTGATCCAATGTTGTTGTTCAACCTAGAACCAACATCGTCAATGAATGTTGAGCCATCAAAGTAATTGATCATTCTACATTTACAGCAATGGAACACGAGTGCATTATTGGTAATGTATTAATTTCGTATCGATGATTTTTTTTTAATATCTCCAAGCCAATCTACGTTGACTTAAACATTCCGCACCCATTTGGATTGCTCCCCATCCCACCCCCGCCTCTCTGTTCCATTCCAAGACTAAATCTCTGGCAGCAACGATGAGGCGGCAAGAAAAATTAATATTAATATTTTGTTATGGGGCGTCTCTATGTCAATGCTGGGACTGCTGCTGCATACATTATTGCCATCCGTGCATTTATTATTGGAGTGTTTGAGCGACTAACTAGTCGCTAGTGCCACTAGTGGACCCTGGAGAGCCTGAATTATTTACGTTTTCAATAACAGGTACAGTACTGTGCACTCTCCCGCTAGAAGGCCGTGCTCATTTTAACCGTTTTCTTCGCCATCACTAACACAGACTGCCAACTTCGATTCTTTATGTGGATGAATGTCCACAAGATGTGTCATGATTGTGCTTTGATTTTCGCATATACTTTATTGAGTAATGAAAGATTTACTGCTTCTCGAAAAAAATATTGATTTTACTGTAACCTCATTTCATATTTTTTGGGCTTTCATCCCGCTAGTGGACTTGGGAAAGCCTGAATTATTCATGTTTTCAATAACAGATACATTACTGAGCAGTCTCCCGCAAGAAGGCCTTTATCTACAATTATTTAATACTCTTCTAATAGTAACAACACTAATTGTGTCGTTTATATAAATATAATAATATGCAAAGGCAGAGGTCACCACTATTATTCGGTTGGAGCCGACGGGGTCCAGGCAAAACCCATTCGCCACGGCTTCATTTCGCACCCGCTTGGAATGTCCTCCCATTCCAATACGCAATCTCTGACACCAGCTACCAGGTTGCAAGAAAGGGTCCATATTTCTTGGGTTTTATGTCCTTTTCTATTCTGGGCCTCGGTGTGCCCAGGCGGGGTGATTGGATTTGAGTCGAAGATTGACGTCTGAAAGGGCTTCGCGAGTGTTGCAGGAGGCGACTGCCAAGGTTTTTTTCGGTTCCAAAGATAACTTTCCAAAAAATTGATCACAGAGCGCACGTAATCCAGTAAACTTTGCCAACGGACGAGTTTTTGGAGAGGCGGAAACTTCGTCCACTCACGTATTGGAACTTGCGCCACTGACGTTTCAAAGCTAATAGCGAAGTCCCAATTGAGTTACTTGCCTCTGGCCAATTTTAATTATGTTACATTCTAAGAGAAGGAGATACCTTCCTCTTGAAAATTTTAGTGATGTTTTCTTCCATAAGTGTGGGCTACTTTCTTCTGGTCAGTTTTTGTGATGTTTCATTCTATATTTATGAGCCATTTTGTTGGACTTTTTCTTTTTTCGATGTGCATAAACTACTTTCTTCTTGAACGTATTAGGTATGTTTCATTCCTTTTGAAAATTTTACTGATGCTTTCTTCCATAAGTGTGAAATACTTTCTTCTGGTCATTTTTCTGATGCTTCATTCTATGTCTATGAGCTGGATTCCTCTTGACTGATTTTACTTCTTTCTATGTGTATGAACCACTTTCTTCTTGACGGGCTTAGATATATAATTTATGTTTCATTCTTTACGCATGAGCAACTTTCTTTTGGATCATATCAATTATGTTTCATTTTATGAATGTGAGGTACTTCCTATGCTGCACCATTTCAGCTTTGTTTCATTCTATGTCAATGAGATACTTTTCTCTGCGAAACTTTAACCAGGTTTCAGTCTGTGGGATATACTGTACATACTGTACTTCCCTTTGGGCAGCTTCAAACATATTAGATTCTAGGTGTTTATGGGATAGCCTTTATGGTAGCTGATGTTATTGTTTTCTTTAACGGCTGAAAATATAATATATTACAGCCAATATTGCTAGCAATAATTGGCAGAGAATTGCTGTGGCGAGCTCTGTATCAATATTGTATAGAATGGAATACATCACTCTGCAGGTTCAACAATGCAGCAGCCATTCAAATACAGCTCTTGCTGGATAGGCGAAAAATCGAAATTGTCCGTAGCGCAGTGATTAAAGAGGCAGATCTTTTGATATATATTTGTCCATACTGAGTCTCCATTCATCTATTGACTTGTTGACACCGTTGAATGTTATTTAGACAATAGGTAAATAAAAGGTATTCGTCCATAGGGTCAGAGTAATATCTGTTATGGAGAATCATTCTTGGTTGCCAGTGAAATGAATGTTCGTCCACACAGTAGAGTTTTGAGCTACATTCTTGGATTGTAATTTGTCGCGCAATATGAAGGATGGTCCGCACAATAGTGTTTTGAGCAACGCTCGTACTTTGCAGCGTCCGAATACGATGCTGTGTTTATTTAATTAAGAAAAAAAAGTACGCGGCTTTCTAAGGTTTGGTGCATTTCAAATTTGAATTTTTACTACGTAGCGACACTTATTAATCAAGTTGAACTTTACGTAAGAGATTATAGGAAATTATTAAGAGCACGAACAAGTGAACATATAGAGACACTGCATCACATTCACCTGTTTAGAGGCACAGACACAGGGCAAGAAATTAGCGTGTGCATCGGGCTTAAGACTATCATGCGCTAAGTTATATTGGTTTCCATTACTTAGCACATCTGTAGATGCAAATAACTCTAAATAAATTCATCAAAGCCCAAACCCTCCATCAAATGGTGCAGTGGTGTAGCTATATTGTCATGGCTGATGTAACGGTATGTAACGATAACACTAGGCATTTCTTGTTGTTGATCAAATAGTGGTAATTTTTCTTGCCGTGCGAAGTCTCGCTATCTCTCATCAGACTATGATAAAAGTTTTTTATAATTTGAACAAAACGCTTAGACACTTTTCTAAAGTTCTGGAAACTGGTTTTCAATCATTACTTATTTTACTGAGCACAATTCTGGAGCAAAAAAAAAAAGGCTATATAAAAAGCGACGTTTCGGCAATCAACAGATTCCATCATCAGGATCTTAACATCTGATGCAAATGAAAGTTAACATTAATTAAAGTCGAAAAAATACGCAAAGGTAACATTTGGGTGCAAAACATCAAAAGCGCAGCTCTTTATGGGTTCTGTTACGATCTAAGTTAGAGACATACAGATGGCTTACCTGCCGATGGAACAGACGACGAGAAAAGATACTGTGCCCCTGAAAAATCGAGAAAGAACTACTGGTATTAAATTAAATAGTTGACACTAGATTCACCAACGGGCCCATTCCCAGACAGCATCCGGGACTTATGCTCCGGCCCTCTATGAGCTAGTGCCATTACATCAGAATCATATATATATATATATATTTGGAGAAGAAAAGAAGAAAGTGAAGAAAATTAACTCAGCCAACGAGTTGATCCAGTAAACACAATCCATTGTTGAGGATACGTGGCGCTCGACGACGCTAAGTAAGTGGGGGCATGAAAGAAAAAGTTATTACTCTGTACAACTAGCACCAGAGTGCGGCACTTCGACTAGTGCAATTTTTTTTTTAGCTTTTTCAGCCCCGGTCTTGTGGTCGCGTCCTGCTATGCAAAAAGTCCAAGGGTTCGATCCTGCTAACCACCTAATGTAATTAAAAATATGCTAGGGCTGTGAGCTTCCATTCATGATAATTCTGGTTCAGAGAGGGACTAAGAATTTGAAGTTACACATCTCTACAGTGGCGGCCCGTGCATTGCAGCCTGTCCCACCAGCAAATGGAATGGGGAATGCAAAAGAGATATAATAATAAATCCCAAATCCCAAGTTTTTCACATCCAAGACTCAAATTTAGCGTAAAAGAAAGCTTTTCTACCTACTAGGCTCTAAACTAATGCCGACGGGCCCAACTTTTCATTGAGCAGAAACCACCACTGTATCTCTATATACATGCTTATGCGTGTGTTAAAAATAAATACATCAATTAAATTCAAATGAAATTAAAAACGCTACTGAGAAACAAGTCGTATGAACGTCGCCTGAAAGAGCTGGGTCTGATCTCTCTCGAGCAAAGACGACTCAGAAGGCAACCAATAGAAGCATTCAAGTACTTGAATGGCTTTAACGACGTACCTACAACCGTACTCTTTGCAAGAGAACCCAATGATCGCTTGCGAAACAGCGGTCAAAAACTCAAACATAAAGCTCGAAGAACAACCTTAAGTCAGCAGTTCTTTCCCTATTTCATAGTCAGCATTTAGAACAGACTCCCTTCCAACGTTGTTGGTGCGGAGTCGGTCAACTCGTTTAAATATCGTCTTGACATACATTGGGAGAGACATCCTCCACAGCCAAGAACTCCTTCTCCACGAGTTGCAAGCACTTAACGGCCAAAGCTTCCCAGGCCATTTTAAGCTGACTTCTTCTCACTTCCTCCCGATCTATATATTTAAGCTCCGCATATCAGCGGCCATCGATCATGCTTGCGGGCATTCATGACCATCGCTTTGGCGTAGATTTTTCTCCCCCTTCTTTTTTATTCCTTCTTTCTATGTTCTCTTTCTTCTTCCATTGTTTCTCCTCTCGTATCTCAATTCCTCTACATCCTACTAACATAATGGCAATAGCTCATAGAGGGCCGGGCTGTAAGTCCCGGTGTCTCTTCGGGAATGGGCCTTTTGGTTCGTCTACTGCCGCCTATCTAATCTAATCTACTGAAACTTTAGTGAGTCTAATACTCCAATGCGCACGTTTTTGTCTATATTTTACTCACTGGTTCCGTGAATTCGAGCTAAAATCAGGCCAGACACTCCTGAGTCCAAGCGAGACTCGCAGCCTCAGCGCCCGCGGGTTGCATTCTATGAATAGCAACAGCCCCTTTCATGACTCCGTCCATTGTTTATCCTTGCGATATTAAAACAGCTCGCTGACTAAATTTGCATCTCTGTGGCTGATTTGACCTTTGCTCCCGAGAGTGATGAATTCGCCACAAAATCATTTTATAAAGCCACACGTTCTGCATCCGAAAGGAATACCAACGATAGCACTGCTCAGTTATACAATGTACTGATAGATAGCCATGAATTTTATTTCTTCGACTGGCTCGTACTAACGAGAGCACTGTTTACTACACCTGAAACTATCAGGTGGTTATACAGGAACAATTTTTACCATTCTCTACCGAAGTGTGAGATGTGACAATGTTTTCGTTCTGTAAGCGTCTTTATTTTGTCTATATTGGTATGTCCTTCTAACCAAAATCTACCAAAAGCAATATTTAGCTATCATTTCAATCTCTTGATGGCAGTTAGGTGGGTTGAATTAGGACTGAAAAATACCAAATCTACTGAGTCAGCACCCTCGACTCTCTTCCCTCTCGCGGGCGATGGACTTACGCCTAGGGGCCATCAAATTTTATTTATCTCTACAGTATATGTTAACGACTAGTGTACCTGGCCGTCAAAAATGACGACGAAGAATTCATAAGATTAGCTTGTTGCTACACTTTCGTTGATGGAACTGCCAACTTGAAGGAATATAAGATATAAGTGGCACTTATAAGATATAAGTGCCCGCGCTGTCAAAAATGACAGCTAAGAATTTGTGATGACCCGTCTTCATAATGATCACAATTTTCATATTTAGTCCCTTACGTAGGATGCTCTGCAACTGCCAGCTTGAATTATGAAACGCAGCAGATAAGCATACTAGAGTACCCGCGCTGTTAAAAATGACAGAGAGGCGTTTGCGATGATCCGTCTTCATTGACCATAATTTTCTTACTTACTAACTAACTTCCTTATCCAGGATGCCGTGCAATTGCCAACTGGAATTTCGTAGCGGAGCAGATAAACGTGCTACGCTGAACAACGCCAAACCAAACTTTCCTTCGGTGATTTGGTGAAACGCAATATTTTTTATATGGCCCGCAGTCGATATTGCTCCTAATAAATAGTGAACACCATCCAGAATACTCTAGGGTGTCATATAACTCGAGAGTTTTTCTCTTCAAGTGAAAAGTTGTTCTACGGAATGAAGAACCCATATTGGAGAAAATTATTTAGTGCCAAGATATCAGCGAGTTCTTTACCCGCCTGTTGACCGCTGAAGAATATCCTACCATTTGCTTCGATGAATATGCAGTTAATATGAGCATAGGTGTAAACTCAAGATAGCTTAAATTTGGATGAACGAAACCTCAGAAGAGAGTAGAAATCACGATGTAAGAGATTGTTAGAGAAGCTGTATGTATCTGCCATGAGTGGATTTCAGCGCAGGCAAAAAAAAAAAAAGAGCTGCATTCATATATACTTTTGCCATCATCTGTAACCTGGCCTATTTGTTACCCAATAGTTTTAAATGAAGCTTGACAGGAATACCACAGCCTCTAACCTGGGCTCATTTTTGCTCATCTATTTTGTTAAAGTGAGATTGAAAATGAACAAATCAATAAATAAAATAAATGAATGAACAAATAAATGTATGAATGAAAAAGTAAATAAATGGATAAATAAATGAACAAATAAATAAATAAACAAACAAACAAACAAATGAATACACATTTAGACGACCTTTATTTGTTCTCAAATCAATTACAAACACGTGTTAAAAACCTTAGAACTAACCATAAAAATGAGAACGTGCCCAACTGAAAGCAGTTCAAACGCTTATGGGACACTCAGTACCATATGTCCGATACATATGTAGAAACACCCATACCGTCTACATTTGGTCATTTTGAAACATTAAAATGCTCTAGGTAGTTTCACATTCACTATTTTACGCGATACAGTCACTAGAAATCTCACAATGCAGCCTCTCATACATGGCAGCACGTGAAAGGCAGGAAGCGACATCAGTGTAGTTTTACAGACAGTCTCGTCTATGATAAGATGCTTCAATAACGGGTATGAATTAGAGGTTTACTAAAAGATGAGAATAAATGTCAATGGAGATACATTTAACAATAACTATTATTTCATCATGTAACCCCTACATTATCTTTCGAGGTGCATCTAAGTAGCATCATAGAAATAATTGCACATAATACGGGTTGATAGATTAAAGTAGAAAGGATAATCATTTGTTTACATATTGCACATAAACAGAAATAGACAGGCCACACAGGCAAAAGTAATTATTAGATATTGCACTACTATAGGTATTGGCCTAAAATATAGCGTTTGTATTTAGCTTTGAACTGAGGCTTACTCATTGGCTGGATAAAATCAACAGGCAGCGCGTTAAAAGATCGGACACTCTAGAAGATCATGAAACTTTTTTCTAATTCCAGTTTTGCTGGTGGTTGTACATGAACTACAATTTAGTTGATAGATGATATTTGATCGTTCAGATGGAGGTTTCAAGTCTTTAAGATCACATAACTGCTGACGGAGAGTGTTTTCTGATTTCTTTGCTAATTGCACATTGAAGGTTTAGTATTCTGTTATCAGCAGCTATGTCATCTAAAGACTTGAAACCTCCATCTGAACGATCAAACGTCATCTATCAACTAAATTGTAGTTCATGTACAAAAGTGTATGTGGAGAGACAGGCCGTAACGTTCAAACTAGAAATAACGAGCATCAAGCTAAAGTAGAAAAGCAACAAGTCCACTCTCTAGTATTCCAACATATCAGTGAAACTGGCCATAATATTGATTGGCAGAACTTCAGTATACTGCAACAAGAAACTCACTGTAAGAAGAGAAAATTTCTGGAATCTAGTTTCTCAGCTCTCAACAAAAATTGCTATAACCGTTACCAGCAAATCCCAGAAATTTACAAACCTGTCTTAAAATCTTTGCTATGAACTAATATAATAAGTGCTGACCTCTAAAACAAAATAATTTTCGAAAAATCTATGCTTCTGTATCATTGATACATAGTATGTAGATAGTATAACTCTTGGGCTCTTCAAGTTTTGCCTTGAAAACGACTTTCGTTTAGACTGTTGAAAGCTTGGCCAAATATATATTAAAATCTAGTTGAAACACTCAATAAACCTTCCGAAAATTTTGTAGATATTGATATAAGAACACATTCCAAAAAGAAACATCACTCTGCCAACGGATCAAAGGTTAAACATGAAATTTAACTAAGCGACGAATTCACTACGATACAATTTGCTCAAAGATGGCTTGCTTTGCACCAGCGAAAGACTAGATGAGCAAATACCCCTAATGAACTTCACAACCAAATCTTGTTATAGCTTAAGAAGAGCACTGCTGATAATCCTGTTTAGGAGGGTCACCTTATGTTATCAAGTTGAAGAGGGGTTTTGCTGACTAGACAATTTGAGGACACTGTTAGCTTTCCTGTTAAAGAGGGCTAGCACTGATAACCCTCTGTCAGTGAGTCTTGCTGAGTCTGTTTAAGAAAGTCACTGCTAAGTAGCGTGTCTAGAAGGAACACCACTGACTATCATGAACATCCTATGTAACTGAGCTTAATGATGAACATCCTGTTCAACTGAGGTACTGTTGAAAAATCTGTTTTTATACAACAGTCTTCTTGATGAGAGGGAAGGAGACTCACTAGTTTGCTTGTATTTATTTAAGTTGAAGCCCAAACTACAGTAGCGAAGAGAACTCCACACTTGGCCATTTAAGTCATTCCAGTCGGAATAAACTAAAGTCAAATTTTGCAGCTAAGAGCAAATTCTCGGGAAAAATAGCGCAACTGAGGGCACATTTTAAAGAGAAAGTCTGGAGCTGATTGCAGCTTCTACAGTTCAGGACAAATTCCGAGGGTAGACGCTGCAGCTGAGGGCACATGCTGCTTCACAAAACTTGTTTCCCTCACCCTTAGTACAGCCGAGATTATTCATGACGTCGCCTGAAATTTGCGCGACAGCTCGAGATGCACCAGGAAATGAAACTGATTTTTCAGGCAAGTTTATCGTCCCGGGAATTGTGGCGAGGCTAGGGGCGGCAGGCCACAATTGGTCAGATGCGCTAGTATGTAGAAACGGTAACAATTTATGGGGGGGGGAGGGGGAATATGGGCTCTGTATAGTGTGTGGTCTATCGTAAAACATGTAATAAGTTAGGTTAAGCTTCAGTAGGTTATTTTCTCTTTAGCTAGGATAGGTTAACTTAGAATAGGTTAGGTTATCTATGGTTATTTTATAGCTAATGGGTTAAATTATATCGGATGGGGTAGGTTGTTTTAGATTAGATTAGAATCGGTATAGTTAGATAAGTTGGGTCAGGTTAGGTACGTTAGGTTATGTTACAACAGGTTAGAGTAGTAAAGGCTAGGTTAGGATAGTTTCCGTTCAAGAGCCTAAATTAACTAACTTCATGGCGCGGAAACTGAACCTGAATCTCAATTTGACATCATGCTATACCGGTTCAAAAGAACGTTGATGATCGCATTTATTTATTTGTCAGAACGTAGGAGCAGTTTCTGCTTGACAAAGCAGAATTTTTCATTTAGTGCAAAATCCATCAAAAATTTTGAAAATTCATGGTATAATATTCCTAACTTAAGCTTGACGTGCAGGTGTTGAAGAAAATAGTGCAATGTCATATTTCACACAAAAATTAATTTATTTCCTCTATATTATATACACTATACGGCATATTTATGCTAACCTATAATGAGGTAAATCTCAGAATACACCCGATAAGATTTACCTCTCAGAAGTTATATTTAATCTGTTCATTTTACATGAGCGCCGATAACGCAATGCAACAAATTTTTTTATATCTTTTATCTATTGCCTCAAGTTAAGGAGTGATCCTAAATCAATACTGAACGTTGATTTTATACCTGGAACTGGAATTTCGTTATAACTTTAGTTTTTTTTTTCAGTTATTCGTATTTAACCTTCTCGTAGGAATTTTAGTACAGGACTTGTCTGAAAATCTTCCCAGTGGGCGTTCCAGAGGAACAGCAGCGACGAAAAACAAGAAACTGGGCGCGATTACTTGAAAATGAGACATGATAGACAGAAACGGTCTTCAGATTTGAATTCACTTAGTGGAACTGATGAAAATCCTGTTGAAATAATTCTAGGGACAAATTGCTCGGCCTCAATGTAACTATAGTCATTAATCTGCAGCTGATCCAAAATCTTGTGCAAACGATGACACCTGCAAAGCTAAACTAACCCTCCGATTAATTTTAGACGGGAGTCAAATAAGCAGTTAACCAAAACTGGCATCAAATTTCAGAAACAAAATTTTCTTAGGGAAAAAACTAATTGACCTTCGGATACATACAGCCCGTTCAAGGTGAGCATCATTACCCGAACAGGCGAAAGCGGAAACAGAGATAGAGCAATTAACAGACACACATGTTGAAATTGCTCCAAAACCCCATCCATACTAAGGTCAGTGGGTGATGCTTTTGGAAAGGATCCCTTCGGATACACAGACACTCGTTAGGGTATCACAACCATCTACGGAGACTAGTGGGGAAACACAGACCGTTATACAACAAACACTCATTCTGTTCGCTATACAGCTATCCTTGGCTACATCATGCTGTAAAGAAAAATCCAATCCTATAGGGTGTTTCAAATGTTTAAATTTTTGGGTTAGTATCGTAATGGGAGTGTTTAACTGGGGATACTCAACTTTTTGGAGGGTAGGAGAAAAATAGCATTCAACGGGCAAATGTTGCCCTTTTGGTTGCGTACTCGTACATGTAAATCAAGCCATTTTGGTTACACACTACTTTGATAACTTTAATGATTCTTTGGACGAGGTCCAGGTGGCGTTTAGTTGATAAAAAATAGACTTTCATTTATACTGACGATCGAGGTGGCGAGTTTGTAACCATATTGTATCAGAATTTTCCCCATCACTCTTCATGCGACTGTTACTATTTTTCAGGCATTCAAATAGGTGCAGCGGGCAGCAAAGAGTTAAGACAGCTTCGGAATGCGAAGCATACACAAAAAAAAGTTAAGACCCACCATACATTTTTATTTGCAGAACTTTGGATCCTAAAGAGAGCATATTCTCCTCGGCCGTAAATTTGGTTCCGCAAAGCGAAGTTTTGCAGACGTTATCGCTCGCTCCAGACGCCCAGCGTGCTCGTCAGGCGCTACTTCTTGCCTGCTCCGTGGCGTCTTTCGTTCCTTTTTTTCTAATTTTCCAGGAAAGCAAGTCATACACGAGGAAGTCTGCACCAGACCGGCGTGAAGTCAGTGCAGACCTTGCGTTGCGCCGAGGTTAGGTAAGGGTAAAGCAAACTCGACCGTACACTGGTTCGTGCTACTGATATTTGCTCTCTGGTCCCAGTGGCGTGCACGACTGCAGTCGATCATAGAGTGTCAAGAGCTATCCGTCAGAGACAAAAAACTTCCTGCGACCCCTCGCTTGAAGCCGACAATGTCGTTCGGAGACAGAATGCTGACTCAGCAAGCCAAGCGCTACATGAACTGACTTGAGTCATTAGCAAACTCGAACCTGCGCCTCTGGCAGCTGACAGGCAACACTCCAACATACTGCCACTTTGGATACTTAAGCTCAGAGGCGGCAATAGAGATAGGGTGGACCATGGTTGAATAACATTACGTAGTTCAGCCGTAGGGTGGACCTCGAAAAACACCTAACACCTTTGTTTTTAAATCATTTACAATTCAAATTTCAATGCAAATTAACACTTCAAAGTCGAGAAAGCAGTCCCTGAAAGAAAACACAGCTTATTGTACACACGACAATTACCCAATACTTGTGGCCAGAGCCGTCATTTCAAATGAAGGCAGAAAATTAGTATTTCTCGAAAATCCCCGTTGTCACTTGTGCTTTTTAAGCCTCAGAGGGCTTCCTAAGTGAAAATTCAGCATTGTGACTCAAAAGCTGAATATATATTACATAGCGCAGTCAAATGGCATCTCCCCGTAGCACATTTGAACGTATCCAAACACGGTCATACAGGCTTGCTCAGGTCCCTCTGCTGGAGTTCCCGAGTGCGCACCCGTATCTAACATACCGTCTTCGGTGTGACAGGAAAGATATTAATCTGTTGAAAAATAAATAAGAACATGACATGAATCATTATAGAGTTCTGATAACTATCAAACAAAAAAAACTCTAATTTGTATGTAAATTCCTTATTAGACGTGGGTGGTACTAGGGGCACTGGGAGAATATTAAAAGCTTTAACACATTGAAATAATGCTGATCGCCTTCCTATGTCTAACCTTATACTTGACAGATAGCCTAGAAGAGGTAAATCAAGGTAAATTACAGCGAAGGATATTGCTAGTATTCTGGAAAAGACTACATACGTGCTGTAAATTGCTTCATACGTACACAACTTTGTAAATAGAGGTCAAACCATAAAAAATTATAATAAAAAAAATCCGGGGAAACTGGCCAGCTGCGCCAGAAGAGAATGGAGTAAGTCGAGTGTTATAATAATGTAACTACACTCTATACTGTCGACAACATTAAATACAATTATATTTCTTTTGTAGTTTGATTTTTAACCAGAAGACTGTATTATCCTGAAACTTATTGACAGTAGCCTCCTCCTCCCATAATGTGTTTAAAAAATTGCATAAGAACTCTTCCATGGAATTGTACTGCAAATTTCGTTACGTATTGCTTGTTAGCATCGACTGTTCAACTGTAATGTGACTGAAAAGACAACCAAAGGCAAATGTTTTTTCTATTGTGATGACCTACATAATGAGCTAGTTTTTCTAACTAGAGGTACAGTATATGTTGTACTCTTTCAGTAACTGCTGATTTTCACCCTGAAAGTCAAAACTTGTCCCGTTGAGTGATTGACTATAAGAATGTGTTTCTAATGAATTCGGTTTTTCTTGTTCTTTTTTTTGCATACTTTATTTTGTTTACTGCTACTGATGAGTTTTTTATTTGTGCCACTTTGTGTTTGCTGTTCCCAGGTAAGTTTCTCGTTCTATATAGCATGCTATGTGTTCCTCCTTTCTCTCTTTCTTAGGTAAAGCTGCAGGTATTGATGCTGTAGCTAAGAGAAGTAAGTAAACTAGGTGGAACCTTTGGAAATTCCACAGAACAAAGGAATATTCAACGCTGTGCCTGTCAGCAAGGATAAACATATGCAGGATATATATATATATTACATATATATACTGCTATATATATATGTAATATATATATATATGACGTATTCCAGATGTATTCCCATATCACAATTACATTTAGCATACACGTCTATGCAGTCGAGCTCAGGTAGACCCACCGCACCACCATTAATTACCCTAGTAGTTATATGATGTCATTTATTCTTCAACGCTCGAAGTTCTTCCTATCTTATAGCGAATGTCGATATTTCTTTAGCTTTATAAACATTAGACTGATGCTAGTCTTTAATACTCTTTGCTATTGATACTGGCTACACGACTAAAATTTTAAAATTTCAGTTATTTAGTTCACTCAATGTAGATAGCAATCGGTATCCAATTTACGACGCTCCTCAAGTGTCCGTCCCGTCTTGACACCTGAAAGATATTATGCCGCTGACTTGTGTGCTCAGTTTATTTTTCCCAATGTCTATCAGCATAGATTGTATGTAACCAAGTAAGCAAGTAAATAAATAATGTTTTTGTATATAATAGATGTTGCTACATTTACATTCTTGCCAGTGCTGTTTCCTTTTGTTGGCCGGCATTTTTTTTCTATTTTATAGTCAGTATTTTCCCAAGAGTTCACAGAATTTCAGCTTCTTAGTGTACTAAGAAGGACACGCCGAAATTATTCTAGTCACGTTCCATTGTCCTAAGTTTATATGGTACAGCTGGAAGCAAAAGCGTTCCTTGCCATCGAAGCTTTACTGTGAATGCTCTGACCACGTCGGAGTGCGACTGAGGAGAGATTCTCTGTCCCAAAGTTTTCTTTGTTTTTGCACAGTTTATAACATGAATGCTGTGCAAGTGCTAGCGATATTTTCAGCCTGTTTGTTTTAAGTTTCTTTCATGTTTTTACATACAGTAACGACAGCTGATTTTTTTTAATAACGATTGCAAAAAGAAGTAGAAGGGTTTCGCTCGCTTGTACCGTTGTTATTGCTGTTTTTCCACCACTTAGCTCTGTTTAGTTCATTCACTGCTATTGTTGTTACCTCCAATACCAATTTTTTGCTGTACTAATCTGTCGTTACTGAAACAACGTACGCAACACTTATTTATTAAACGCCATTTCCTTTTCTTCAAACGAATTTCTTTACTAGCGATGACAAAACTCTTTGATAGCATGTCAGACTTGGAAGTAAGAGCCCACTGGGATGCAAATCACTCAGTATAGTTTCGGTAAATCCAGAAACTTGAACTTAATTATCGGAAAGATGCTTGCCTGAATTTTGTACAGGACTAGAAACATTCAGCTGATGCCGACGAGTCCAATGCATTGTGAGCAGAATCACCGACCGGAAACAATGTAAAAAATTGTGAATAACAATCATTGTAAATTCTGTGTCCTCATACAGGATCATGCCAACGCATGACACTATAGTGCACATAGTAATATTTATTAGGTATTATATCTGGAGCCAACAATCCTATCGGACTACGTATAAAAACAAGATACTTTCACTTAAACACTTCCACGAGTATCTATATGTACATACAATTATTCCCAAGAAAAATATAAATGAAAGTATATATTAAGCTGGGAACTAAGTCTTTACCTGTTTTTTAGCATACTGGAATATCATAGACAGCAAGAACTTAGTTTCTGACATAATATTTTGAAAATTCATATGCTTGTCTCAAACTTTTGGGATTACACCTGATCCATCTTCAGGAAAAGCCAGTTTGAAATGTCCAATTTATATTTATTCCATAGAATATGATGAGAAGCAGGTGAACAAATTTGTTACCCTAAAAATTTCCTCAATTGCTTCTCACTGTATATTACAATATATTGATGGCATATTTAAAATTCTTATCAGTACACTTTATATACATATATTCACCTCCGCCAAGGAGCTTATGTTTTCGTCATGTTTCTCTTTCTGTCTGTTTGTTTGTCTCTCTGTCTGCACCAAGATAACTCAAAAAGTTATGAACCGATTTAGACGATATTTACAGGGATTGTTAGGTATGTTAGGAAAAACAGATGATTAACTTTTGGTGAAGATATGTCCATCCGTTTTTTTGTTTGTTTGTCTGCCTCGTTTTTCTCAATGCCATAACTCAAAAAGTTATGAATGGATTTTTACGAAATTAATATGAGTTGTTAGCTATATATTAAAAAGTATATGACCAAATTATGGTAATGATCCGTTCGTTCCTTTGTCACAGTTTTTAATTTTATGCTTGTTAGCACAATAACCAAAAAAATAGATGGATCTTTATGAAATTTATAGGGGTTGTTAATAATGTTGAAAGATATAAATGATTAAATTTTCGTTCAAATCGATTTGTTCTTTTGTATGTTTGACTCATGTTTGTCGTAACGTTTGTTAGCAGTATAACTCAAAACGTTATTAACGGATCTTCAAGAAACTTGTACAAGCTGTTATTACTATTGAAAGGCACAAATAATAAGATTTTGGAGTTTATACGAGGAAAATTATGGTTTCAGAGCCAATTTGAATTTTTTGCTACCGTTGCCTCGCTTGGCGGAGGTATGCGCTCTCAGAGTGCTCTAGTATATGAGTAAGACCATGACGGCTTCTAATTTATTCCCGAGTAATAACATTGGTTCAGTGGCAGTGGTACCACTGAGCTCTGCTACTTCAAATTAGATCCTGAGCGAGGCCATTGCTCACGTACCAATCGCATTAATAATGTAATCATAACCTTATTGACGGAGACTTTCTTCGGCAAGTTTGGCTCAGTTGGTCTTTATTAGGTGACATTTTCCTGCGGAGAGGTGCACCGCCTGGCAAAATACGACGTCTGTTTTCGAGGCCAAGGCCTTTGCCAAAATAAAGAGAAGTCTTGGCCAAAATTTCCAGTCTTTAGACCTTTCATTTGCTCTCACTTCTCTCAAGTCTGCAATTCGTGCTTGGGTGGAGGAAGTTAAGTTTGTAAACTGAAGAAATTGGTAAACTAAAGAAGTTTGTAAATTAAAGCTTCATCTGACGCAGAACTTGCGGTTCTTGAGGCAACCTTAAATTTCTTACTTGAAGCAATCATAGACGAAAGCCTATCTGTGGTGCCAAGAAATGATGCGTTTGGTTTTTTAAATTAAAAGAGTGGAAATTATCTTTGCTAAACCTATTCGGTCCTGGAATATTATATAGTTTACCTCAAAGCATGTGTTAGGTTTGGTTAACTTTAATTAGATTAGGCTATACTAGGTTAGAAGAGGTTAGGTTAGTCAAGAATCACTATAGCGAGGTTAGGAGATCTTCCATCCTGCTCGAATAGTTGTCAAACGTAACTCATATGCGTGAAAATTGTAAGTGAATATATCATATAGACCACATAAAATGCCGACTCTGACTATTCGGGCCTAAATGCATTTCCATTTTACCGCCTTCTAATAGTCCTAATTCTGACATTCATTCTTTCCCGACCCGTTATTCTGTTTGCTTCGTCTGTTAAATTCACGTTTACCTATTTCACTGCTGACGTGTGTGTGGTGTGCAGAGCCGACTGTCCTCTTACGACTTTCGCCTGGGCTAGCATCCTAGACCCAACTCAGCTAGTCCGATTACACTGTCCTGACCGTGACTACAGCATGACGTCCATGAACTCTGCGCTCCAGCTACGAAAATACCAAGTTTTGTGATTTTATACAGCTCCATTTACACATTTGCCAGTAGCACTTGCTATCGTGTAAAAATTGCCGCAGCCGCTGATACTTTTAAAAAGTTTTTCAACATTTAAATTTTGCACACGCTGAAGTTGTGCCACAGTAACGTAAATGGATAAGTCAGTTGGCTCTAGGCTGCTAGCGCCAACAAAAGTCGCAAGTGGGCAACCCTCTTTAGGGATGCTAATGGCTGAGATCAGTCGCAGGTACGCAGCGAAAGAGTGACTGGTTGGAGTAAGTTAACTGTTACCTGCAGCAGAGGCTAATAAAAGGTACCGTAAAATGAATCAGACCGACAGAAATTTAGAAAGTTTATTTCGTTTTGCTTAGTATATTTAGAAAATAGTGCGGTAAAGTTCATAAAGTTTCGTTAGTGCTCCAAGTGTAGCGATAATATGGGGCGATATTGAAATATTTTGTATCATAACTTTTCGTGACAGAACAGGAAAAGAATTGCCCAGTTGAGAAGTAATGTTTTCTTCAGTTGAAGAAATTTTACTTTTGAATAATTTTTTCGAGCAGATAAAACGGAAACCATCTACTGTAATTTGAAATTCGTAGACAATGTTCGCATCGACTTTCTGCTTTTGTTGTTATATTTTTATGTATAAATACAGTGCACTTGTACAGTTCGTACTTCTTTTCTAACCTGAAAATAGCAGCAATACCGACTAGAAGGCGGACAAAATTAGAATTTTTTTTTAGAAAGTCTAATTTTTTTTAGAAATTTCATCATGAAATATCTCTAGGCCCAGTGAGTTCATTATCAACAGGGCAATTGTTTTTATTCCAAAAACTAGAAGTCACTTGTTGGACAATTAAAATTGAAGACATACCAATCTTTACTAAACAAGCTTATTATTAGTAGTAGTTTCATTGATTTACCACTGCACTGCACCAGGCAAATTAAACCACAGCGAATTAACCGGCTTCGATTTTGCACGTGTCTCAGATTTTAAGATTTGAATTAGTAGCTGATTCTGGCTTTCTTTCTTCAGTGTTTTTTTTTTGTCTACTCTTTTGCAATGTCACAACAGGCTGCTCACAATAGTTCACTACCTATAGCTAACAAGGTGCTCAAACTCTCGGTTTCGTTTAGTACTCCACTTGGTCTCTCTATTCACATTTATGTCGACGCCGTACCAAGCCGGATAAGAGGTCAAGGGGATTCTTCCCTTCAGTAAACAGAATGAAAGCGAAAGTTACGTTCATGAGCAAACAGTTTCTTGTAGTTTAGGAAGGATGCAAATGCAGCTGGCCTATTCGAGACACGCGACCCTGCCAAAGTTTCAAACTGCCTAAGTTGGACTTGCTGGGCACTAAAGTGCGTTAATTCTCAATTAACCTTAATTAGGCGAAGTGTTGGTCGTGCGATATTTGTGGCTGTTGTTTGCTTTTTTGCTTAATTTTATGAAGACTAAATTAAATTTCGGTTTCACATAGGACTATAGTATTGTTCGAGATATACATAGTTTAGGATGGACGCCGGTCGCTAGAGCAATTTTAACTGGTGGTGGGACTACCGTTGTTATACACAGATATGTATATATATACAGTTGATGAACATGTATATTTATTGTTTGTATACATTTATTATGTACAAAAAATAACGTTACCCATACAAAAGGACACTGCAAGAACAAGTCAACGGTAGTTAGACCGAAAATTTAACTAACTTTTACTTACAGCAAGAATGATACTAACTCATTTTCGTGGAAGCGCCTTACTTAGTAAATTTTGTTCGTGAAGAACTTGCCGAAAAAACGTTTTTATTTAGAAATTTGTTGAAATTCATGCGTCGGAACATCGCCATCGCAATGATTTAATGCGCTGGAGTATGAGAAGCGACTATGTATGGCAATTGAACAACGCTCCTTATAGTTGACCAGCGCTACGGTTTTCTCCGGAAGCTACCGAATCAATTACAACAGAAGAAAACCTTACAGTACTATGAGTATTAGTTTATTCTAGATTTTAAGACACATCTGACACTTCCCCATCACCACTAGCTAAGTTAACTAATTTATCGGTTAGTATTTTAACAGATATTTTGATGGTCACACAGTTGTGTGATAAAATGTTAGCCCTCAAGTCAATTGCCTTAGCAGTCTGAGTTCCTTTGCTCTGTGTAGCAAAACATGTTAATTTATTTTAGAGTCATAATTACATTTGGTTACGTAGGTATTGATTCATAGGTACTTTAATGTTTTTGCTAGCNAAAACGAAAGCGTAGATATGATACGGGTGAAATGAAGTCAAGTCTCTAATTTACGCCTATCTATTTGTGAAGAGCGTGACACACACACACACACACACACACACACACACACGTAGATACAAGCGTATTAATATATAGATGAGGTAAAGTTCATAAAGTTTCGTTACTGCTCCAAGTGTAGCGATAATATGATGCGATATTGAAATAGTTTGTATCATAACTTTTCGTGACAGAACAGGAAAAGAATTGCCCAGTTGAGAAGTAATGTTTTCTTCAGTTGAAGAAATTTTACTTTTGAATAATTTTTTCGAGCGGATAAAACGGAAACCATCTACTGTAATTTGAAATTCGTAGACAATGTTCGCATCGACTTTCTGCTTTTGTTGTTATATTTTTATGTATAAATACAGTGCACTCGTACAGTTCATACTTCTTTACTAACCTGAAAATGGCAGCAATACCGACTAGAAGGCGTACAAAATTAGAATTTTTTTAAAAAGTCTAATTTTTTTAGAAATTTCATCATGAAATATCTCTAGGCCTAGTGCGTTCATTATCAACAGGGCAATTGTTTTTATTCCAAAAACTTGAAGTCACTTGTTGGAAAATTAAAATAGAAGACATACCAATCTTTACTAAACAAGCTTATTATTATTAGTAGTTTCATTGATTTACCACTGCACTGCACCAGGCAAATTAAATCACAGCAAATTAACCGGCTTCGATTTTGCAAGTGTCTCAGATTTAAGATTTGAATTAGTAGTTGTTTCCGGCTTTCTTCCTTCAGTGTTTTTTTTTTTTGTCTGTTCTTTTGCAATGTCACAACAGTCTGCTCACAATAGTTCACTACCTATAGCTAACAAGGCGCTCAAACTCGCAGGTTCGTTTGGTACTCCACTTGGCCTCTCTATTCACATTTATGTCGACGCCGAACCAAGCCGGATAAGAGGTCAAGGGGATTCTTCCCTTCAGTAAACAGAATGAAAGCAAAAGTTACGTTCATGAGCAAACAGTTTCTTGTAGTTTAGGAAGGATGCAAATGCAGCTGGCCTATTCGAGAGACGCGACCCTGCCAAAGTTTCAAACTGCCTAAGTTGGACTTGCTGGGCACTAAAGTGCGTTAATTCTCAATTAACCTTAATTAGGCGAAGTGTTGGTGGTGCGATATTTGTGGCTGTTGTTTGCTTCTTTGCCTAATCCTATGAAGACCAATAGTATAGTATAGTATAGTATAGTATAGTATAGTATAGACTATAGTACTGCTCGAGATATACATAGTTTAGGATGGACGCCTGTCGCTGGAGCAATTTTAACTGGTGGTGGGACTACCGTTGTTATACACAGAGATATATATATATATACATACAGTGGAACCCCGTTTTCCCGGACGTCTAGTTTTCCTTGAATCTTGACTTTTCTGGACTGTTGAGCAAATTGAAACCTAGCCGGAATACCAGAAAACTTGGGTATTTCCGAAAAAACTTTGAAATTTGCTTAACAGTCCAGAAAAGTAAAGATGCAGGGAAAACTAGACGTCCAGGAAAACGGGGTTCCACTTTATATATATATATTTATACAGTTGATGAACATGTATATTTATTATTTGTATACATTTATTATGTACAAAAAATAACGTTACCCGTACGAATGGACACTGCAAGAATAAGTCAACGGTAGTTAGACCGAAAATTTAACTAACTTTTACTTACAGCAAGTATGATACTAAGTCATTTTCGTGGAAGCGCCTTACTTAGTAAATTTTGTTCGAGAAGAACTTGCCGAAAAAACGTTTTTATTTAAAAATTTGTTGAAATTCATGCGTCGGAACATCGCCATCGCAATGATTTAATGCGCTGGAGTATTAGAAGCGACTATGTATGGCAATTGAACAACGCTCCTTATAGTTGACCAGCGCTACGGTTTTCTCCGGAAACTACCGAATCAATTACAACAGAAGAAAACCTTACAGTGCTATGAGTATTAATTTATTCTAAATTTTAAGACACATCTGACACTTCCCCATCACCACTAGCTAAGTTAACTAATTTATCGGTTGGTATTTTAACAGATATTTTGATGGTCACACAGTTCTGTGATAAAATGTTAGCCCTCAAGTCAATTGCCTTAGCAGTCTGAGTTCCTTTGCTCTGTGTAGCAAAACATGTTAATTTATTTTAGAGTCATAATTACATTTGGTTACGTAGGTATTGATTCATAGGTACTTTAATGTTT
>LQNS02278070.1:13425487-13448725 GCA_001587735.2 Parhyale hawaiensis
CGTCCGACAGTTGGTATTTTTTACCCCTAAAAATAAAGTACTGTAATGATTTCAAATTGCGTCGCAAATGAGATTTGTGTACTTTTTCAACGGTGTGTGTGTATATATAGTGAGGTGCACGCAACGCTACTGATCGGGTTAAACTCACTTGTACATTTCCATGAGATGCGAATAATTTGTGGGTTATGTATATGAGATTATTGCTATTTGCGAGATTTGACAGTAGATGTTGTAAAGTAGACGGTGGATGATATTACATGTGGTGTATATAGTAATTATAATAAACTTTATCTAATACTCACGGAGACATTATAACACTGAAATGCTACAGGGTACCCAAGAGGATGTATCTAATTTCTAGGTTACAAACATAGGACATGTCGCAGTGGTCTTACTTTGTATATGAAACAATTGCTATTTACGATATTTGAGTGCTTATGAAAATTAAATGGGCACAAAATACACGTAGCAGTATGAATTATATGATACCGCAGCCTGTATTGGAGAAAGCTAGACTATTACAGTAGAATTAGGTTTTTGAGGTATTTATTAGGTTCAACGCGTGTGAAGCCATTTCTATGAGACTAAAATGCTTTATATGAATTGGATCGCTTTTTTTCAAGTTAAAGCTTGAATACGAATATGTTTTCGGGGTTTCATTCACTGCGTAGAAGCTGGAACCTATCACATAAGTTCGCTTTTTCAAAGCTATGAGCCTAAATATGCTTTTTAGGGACTCTTCGGGCTGCAGCGTTGGAACCCATCACATAACGTTCGTTTTTTAGGGTAAAAGCCCCAATCGCTCAAAGTTCACAGCTTATGGGTCTGCGGACGGGAAGGCGATCGTCCGAAATTGCTTCCTGGTCCCGCGACTTGGGAACTAATTTGCCCTGAAAGTTCCCGTTGAAAACAGCGAACATCTTACGGAGTGTGGACTGTGACGTGAGGGAGTGAGTGAAGGATTGTGGTGTTCACTTCCGGATTTTATGCGTGTGAAGTGAAGGAATTATGGCGTTCCCTTCAGGAATGGATACATGTGGACTGTGAAGTGGCTCAAGTGAGGGAGTGAGTGCAGGAATTGTGGTGCTCACCTTCGTACTTGATGCGTCTGAACAGTAGCAGGAAGCAGAAAAATAGATTCTAAGTCGGAAAGGGTGTTTAAATTTATTACCTGTGAGCAGTATCCTCTTAGAAACGACTATTGATACTGCGGACCATGTCAATGATACCGTATCTTTCGTTTGTCTAATACTGAAAGCGTAACTTAGACATTCGATTGGATGAATGAATGGAACCACTAGTAGTATGACGATTTTATAGACTGGATGCCTACTTACTAACTAAGGGAATCTAGTTTCACTGTAATAAGAATCATAACGCTGGGTTAGTACTTGGAGTAAGCAAGCTCCAGGAACAAAGTTTTGATACAGAAAGCATCGTGACATTTGGGTAATGATCAGTGTTAAGGCGAGTTCACACTAGAAATTTTTACATAGCCTAGGGTTATAAGTCGTTCTGTGAAATTACTGTCGACAAGCTAGTTGGGTTTCACGCTTGATCGTACGTGTAAGCGGTGCGTCAGTACTGTGTAGAACGTTATCCACAGTATCATTGAAAGTATAACTATTGTAAAAGTAAAATAGACTTTGATTGCACCCTCCATTGGGAAACCCACTCGCACTGGTTCGTGCGATAGATATAGGTCAACTGGCCCCAGAGGGGTAAGTACAGCTGCTGCCGACCACGGGTCGCCACGAACTATGGCGCATTAGCGGAAGGTTCAACGACCCCGCCCAGTCCCTACCCTGAGGTAAGTATCCCCGGTAGTTACGCACACCAACCAAGTTTTGCTGACTCAGCGCGCCGAGCGCCACAAAGATCGCTCACCAGGCTTGGGGCTCCTTCCCGGGACTCTCAGCTACAACTGTGCAGCACGCAAAGTACGCTGCTACTGTGGGTATTCGCAAAGTAAATTGATTACAATTAACAGAATTACTAGTGTATTTGTGTCAACTACCAACATTTGGAATTGCAATATTTTTTATGTAACACTTATTAAAAAACAGGTTATCAGCAACTTGTTGTCGACAGGCTGCTCAACGGCAGTGTGCAATAAATTGTTACGATGATACGAACCTTCTGCCTGTTTATGTTCTGCTTGCGCTTCAAAAAAGACAGAAACAAAATAATCAACTTGAAATCATAAACAAATCTCTCATTGCCAGGGAAGTCTTTATACATATATTTGTTTGCGTTTGTTTACAACACGAAGAAATTCTAGGTTAGGTTTACTTTACAAAAGGCCTAAACTAAGTTGCTTCGAACTAACATTTGGGCTGAAAACAATGAGAAACACTTATTTTTGTCTGAAAAAATGTAGTTATGCCAGCATGTCCTAACGTTCTAGTTTTTCATAATAAACTTAGTTAGCAACAGACTCCTGCTTGCGCACCGTTTATCAAATATTCACCAAAGCTAAAAGCTGCGGCCTCTTGTCGTGGCGTGGTAGGAGTTTTACTATGAAACAGCAAAACATTCAAAACGTTTTTGCTGCTCTTTCGTCATTTTTCGAAGAAACGAAGTGTTTAGATATGCAGTCAATACTTTATTGAGCCCAAATTACAGTTCAAAAGCAATTGATAGACAAAGCTCACGCGAAGTTCGGGTTGAAGGCGTCAAAACTACAGTCTGCAGCATTCTGCCATCGCACACCCTACCTCTGTCAATCGTCAGAGTAGCGGCATCGTTTGTTGGCAAATGGGCTGTAATGGCAACAAAACCTGCTAGTGTGAATCCACATTTAAAGACCGAAGGCAAAGTGGTTATAGTGCAGAAAGCATTGTAGCGTTGTGGTGACTACTATTATTAAAGGGTTAAAGGAGCGCAGGTTACCTTTTGAGTGATTCTTGATGTTGGGTACGTACCAGCAAAATTGAGAAGAGGAATTAAGACTCCTGCAGCCTACGCTTTTCAACACAGAACGGTTAACAGAAAAACAAACGGAAGAAAGAACATTTATTAAAAAACAGCCTGCTGACCACAGCAGAATATAGCTATTAGCCTCATGGCGATCCCCAAATCAATAAGCTGAAGCAATGCAGCAAAGCAAACCCAACTCGACAGTATGTAATTGGATTCTGTTGACTACAGAAGGAATCGAATATTTTGGCGTCGAATATTTAGGCGCTGACTGAAATTGAAGCAGGATATAGGGACAATATGAAATTACTATAAAACCTGTTTTATTACATCTCGTGTTTCTGGGCTAAACCTCGCAAATATTCTAACGGCTCATTTTCTAACCTAATCTAACCCTTCCTAATCTGACCATTACTAGGCTTACCATACCTAGCCTACCCATACCTACCCTAACCATTCCTGACCAGTAACTATACCTTACCTAACCATACCTAACGTAACATTACCTTACTTAACCTTTCCTTACCTAAATTAACCTAACGTAAATATTGGGCGCCAAAATATTCGGCTCGCTAAATTTCTTCTATGACCCCTCATTCAAATTCAGTATTTTTGTAGACATATTTAGGTAAAATAAGGTATTCTAAGACTCTTTTTGACGGAATTGAATGCTTAGTTTTCGAGATATTTGATTTTGAAGTTCCCATTATTTTTCTATGGAGATATAGCCGGCGTCATTATAGGCTTGCTAGCAACCCCACAGGAACCTAACCGAACCTTTCTAGGCTAACCTTACTTTACCCAGCTTAACCCAACCTAATCTAACCCAACTAACCTAACTCAATTTAACCTAACTTAACCCAACCTAACTCAACATGATCAACCTATAACTTGACATAACCTAATCTTTTTCAATCAAAACTCCCCCAAAAACCTATGAAAAGAGACTTTCCATTACACTGTACCAGTGTGGTTATTTTTCCTCGTAGAAAAACAAAAGAAACTTCAAAGTTAAATATCTCGAAAACTAAGCATTTTCGATGAAAATGTTATTCATGAAAAACGTCTTACAATGTCTCATTCTACCTATATATGTTAACAGAAATACTGGATTTGAATGGGGGTGGCAGTAAAAATATAATATCGCCGCCAAAACAATTGTGCGCCAAAAAATCGGAGCCATAATTATCCCATTCTGCTACAGGAATTAAAAAAACCTAAACTAGGACGTTTGAAGCTAACACCGGACTACAGCACCTGCCCACAAAACGATCTGTTAAACTCAATAAGCAAAATAAACTTAGCATTGCAAAACGAAGCATTGGTGTTAATGCTATTGACCATAGACCGATTTCAGAAACAAAGATCTCTAGAGCACTCTCAGAGCGCATACCCCCGCCAAGCAAGACTATGCTAACGAAAAAATCAAATTACTAATGAAATTAGGATTTCGGCTCTGTCATCACCAAAATATTGTCAGCTGTGTTTCTTGACAATAACAACAACTTCTTGGAGATCCGTCTGTAACTTTTTAAAATATTTTCTGACAAACATTTTGGCAAATATTAATCAAACACCCAAACGGAAAAACCGATCTTCACCAAAATTTGGTTATTTTCGCCTCTTACCAATTCTAAAAAATAGGAAAAACTATAGCAGGATCCGTCAATAACCTTCTCAGTTATACTGCTAACAAATATAAAAAATTAAGACAAACAAAAAGATCAACGCAGAAATCTCAAACAAATAGATTAACAGAGAAATCTGGTAATTTTCTTGTAGTATTAACCCCAATAGTTTCTGAAAATTTCATAAAGAACCGCCCATAACTTTTTGAGTTGAGTTACCAAGAAAAAAGAGGCAGCCAAATAAAAAAAATACAGATTGAACTGATATTCACCAAAAGTTAACCATCATTTGTTCTTCCTAACATATACCTAATAGTCCCTGTACATTTCGTTCAGATCCGTCTATAACTTTTGAGTTATCTTGGTGGCAGCCAAACCGAAATGTATACAACCAGACAAACTTATCAAACATGAACATCTTTGTGGAGGAAATAAATCATAAACTAACGCATGGACAGTTTGGAACATTGTAATGGTGGATGCCAGTGCCCTCACAGCGAGACTTCCCACCCTTTCTTACTATTGCAATAAGTAAGTAAACTAAAGATATTTTACAAGCCAAAGTACTAGCAATGGCAACTCGATACGTTCTGACAAGCAGTTTTATTTACCGCTAGGAGACTTCAATAACTTTAATGAAACTTAAACTAGGATAATTTAAAGCAGCAACCAGAGCAATAATCTTGACAGCAAAACGACACAAAGTCAGCAATCTAAAACGATGACAATAATATTGGTAGAATAACACAAGTTAATGCTGAAGTCCACAGAATGAACTTCATATCAATGAGAATACAGATAATAAACTGAACCAAGGACAGTATACACAAAGCCGCCGAACAATCAGTGAACGCAAATAACCCAAAAGCAAATCACTGCATCAATCAAAGCAGGGCCAGTTCAAAACGGCCTCCAAAGCAATGCTATTGACCACAAAGGGACCACGAGATCAATAAACTGTAGAAACTTAGCAAGCCAAAACAAGGACAATTCGAAACGGCCTTCGAAGCAATGCTATTGACCACTGAATGGTTTCCAGACTGATGAAGCTGAGGCCCATACCGAATGTTCCATCAGCCTGAGACTGAGACTCGGCAATGAACATTTGTTGCCTCCGTGCGCCGAATGCCTGCAAATCTCCAATATTCCTCTAAGTTTGACGGTCAAACAAGACATGGCGGGGGTGGCAGCAAATAGAGATGGATGGCTTGAACCTGAATTGATTGATGCCGCATGGAAGAGGGGAATCTTTAGTTGCCAGTTGATGCTGCATGGAAGAGGGAATCTTTAGTTGCCAGTTGATGCTGCATGGAAGAGGAGAATCTTTAGTTGCCAGTTGATGCTGCATGGAAGAGGGGAATCTTTAGTTGCCAGTTGATGCTGCATGGAAGAGAAGATATTTAGTTGCAAGTTGATGCTGCATGGAAGAAGGGAATCTGTAGTTGCCAGTTGATGCTGCATGGAAGAGGCGAATCTTTAGTTGCCAGTTGATGCTGCATGGAAGAGGGGAATCTTTAGTTGCCAGTTGATGCTGCATGGAAGAGAAGATCTGTAGTTGCCAGTTGATGCTGCATGGAGAAGAAAGCTTTAGTTGCCAGTTGATGCTGCATGGAAGAGAGGAATCTTTAGTTGCCAGTTGATGCTGCATGGAAGAGGGGAATCTTTAGTTGAAAGTTGATGCTGCATGGAAGAGGAGATCTGTAGTTGCCAGTTGATGCTGCATGGAAGAGTGGAATCTTTAGTTGCAAGTTGATGCTGCATGGAAGAGAAGATCTTTAGTTGCAAGTTGATGCTGCATGGAAGAGAAGATCTTTAATTGCAAGTTGATGCTGCATGGAAGAGAAGATTTTTAGTTGCCAGTAGATGCTGGTGGAAGAGAAAATCTTAAGTTGTCTGTTGATGCTGCATGAAATAGAAGATTTTTAGTTGCCAGTTGATGATGCATGGAAGAGAAGATTTTTATTTGCCAGTTGATGCTGCATGGAAGGGGAGATCTTTAGTTGCAAGTTGATGCTGCACAGAAGAGGGGAATCTTTAGTTGCAAGTTGATGCTGCACGGAAGAGGGGAATCTTTAGTTGCAAGTTGATGCTGCATGAAAGAGAAGTTCTTTAGTTACCAGTTGACGCTGCATGGAAGAGAAAATCTTTAGTTGCCAGTTGATGCTGCACGGAAGAGGGGAATCTTTAGTTGCAAGTTGATGCTGCATGAAAGAGAAGTTCTTTAGTTACCAGTTGACGCTGCATAGATAAAAAATCTTTAGTAACCGGTTGACGCTCTATCGAAGTGAAGAGCTTCAGTAGCCAGTTGATGCTGCATGGAAGAATGCAACCCGAAATTAGCAGTTGATGCTCAACGGACGGAAAGAATTTTCTTGTTAGCAGCTGCAGCTGAAGGGAAGAAAGAATCTTTTGTTACTACATAGTTGATTTTGGACGAAAAAGTTTTTAGTTGTCAGTTGATGCCGCATAGATGAACGAACATTTAAATGTTCTAATACTGCACGGAAGTAAACACTCTGTCTCTGTGTTCCTGATGCCGTATGCTGGTTGGGAATTCTTATTTACCTGTTGATATTGCATGTAAAAAGAAAATCTGTATCGGTACTTAGAACTCATTGGTGAAACTTTACTCACGTGGCACCAGGAGCACTGAACTATATATTAGCTGTACAAAATGATTCTAGAACATCAGAAACTATTACCTAGCCAGGATCACTCCACAACACAGTCCCTGCACTCAATAATTACCTGTGCCAAGAAGATTACATTTTGGCCAGAGCTTGTCTGTCTGGCTTTTGTCATTTTGTAGTATGTCTGTCACCCAAATAATTCAAGGAAGGATCTTTGCACAAATGTTGTGAGGTGTGTTAGGAGGAACAAATGATTAAGTTTTGGTGATTTGTTCAAGCCTTTCTTTGTTTGTCTGAGTATTTCTTTCTTTTTTTTTCTTCGCAACATGACACAGAAAGTCATAAATTGATTTGCATGAAATTTGCAAGAAATGGTACGAGCAATAAGTGACCAAATTTTTGTGATGAACTGTTAACAGTTTGTCTGTTTCACCGTATGTTAGTATCACTGTTTGTCAGGAACAAATCCCAAAAACTTGAAAGTGGATCCTTACGAAACATGCAGATGCCATTAACATAGCAGCAGCACATTAAATGACCAATTTCTGGAGATGCTTTACTTCTATGTCTGTGTGTTTTCTCTGCCGTTTGTTTGTTTTTTACGTATCAGAACGAAACTGAGAAAAAGCTATGGACAGATCCTCGAGAAATTTACAGGAACATTGCCTAATTATGAGGATAAAAAAGAAATCCTCCATTCAGGACCAATTTAGAATTTTCATATACGTTGTATTGCTTGGCGGAGGACTTCTCTAGCTATAGACATAATGGATGACATGGTTACGTTTGAAGAGGCACTAAATAGTGTTGTTTGCATGTACTTCATAGTTACTTCATGCAAATTTGGCAAGAGGTTCAGTGATATGAGAAAATTATGTTAACATCAGTATAAAAAAAAAAGAAAATTGCTGAGCAGTGACAACGGTACCTACTTCATCACGAGGCTGTACACCCCTAAGAGGATTTTTAATGCCGCAGCAGCTACCTTGGGATTTAATTTTTGTCACAGCTCAAAGTTCGGTGGAGATTCAATGTAATTGAGCTTACGAGTTTGAGGATTAGCGCCTTGGTTGCTGAAAAAGACCGAGTCCGTCAATATCTGGAATAGTGAGTTGACGTTTTAACTAGGGTGTAGGAGAATCAAAAATCCGAATGTGGGTTCACACGATCGTCTAATGATGAACGAGTCTCCCCAGTTACAATTCTCAATGCTCCGTCCGTTTTAATTTCGCTACAGAGCAAATTTTTCAGATTTCTAATGCACTTCAAATTTGAAGACGCATCTGAAGCTTCGCTAGTGGCACTTGCTAAGTAAACCGATTTGCCGTGTAAAATTTTAACATCTTATGTGGTAGACTTACAATTGTGTGTCTATATGCCCACGGCTGCAGCAGCCTTGCGTGCTGAACTCAGGCTTCGGATGTCGCAGGTTCGATGCCAACCCAGGCATGCAAGCTTTTCGCTGCACTAGGCACACTGACTCAGCAGAAATAGGTATGCACAACTGCCTTGAGGGCACCTACCTTCCTCAGAGAAGGGGGGTCATTGCAACTTTCTGTCGATGGCGCCATAGTTCTGGACGATGCTTGGTTGACTGCAGCATTATCTACTCCTTTAGGGCCAGTTAGCCTACATACACAACACAAATAAGTGTGTGTTGGTTTCCAACTTGAATAGATTAGATGGGTGGCAGTAGACGGACTAACAGGACCATTCCCAGAGAGCCGCCAGAACATACGCCCCGGCCCTCTATGAGCTATTGCCATTATCTCAGTATCATATGCACAACTGGTGAAAAGAAAAAAAGAAAAGGGAGGAAAATAGGCGAGGGTGCGGTCAAGTTGATTTTACTTCTATGAAGGTACGACGAATAGTTGGGAGATTACATGAAAAAAACTTGTTCGTTTTAGTATCATCACGTGAAGATATCAAACGTTTTGGAACTTGAGCAAAGTATGGTTGAAAATAGGTGGAACAAAGTTATGTAATTCATTATTGTGTTAAGCTTCTGTTGGAATCGAAAGCTCGAAGACCTATTGCTTTATGAGAATCTACAAAAAAAAATGAAGTTATAAATTACTCCCCTCCTTATGCTTGAAATGTTGACCTCCTTCTTTGGTGGCGACGAACAAATTCATTAAATTTTTAATGAGCGTATTTCATATTCAGCCGTCCGAATTCTATTCTAAAAAAAGGAGTGAACATAGCACAAATTTTAAAACATGCTATTGCTGACTAGTCCTGGGGTAAATAATCGCATCCGCGGAACATCATCACCTTTTTTTTAAATCCGCATCTGCATCCGCGGATGCTAAGATGGTAACATCCGCAATCGCATCTGCAGAAATCTGAACTGCAAAATCCGCTAAGGATCCGCACCAAAGGAGCCGCGGATGTGCAGGTTTATCACTCTACACTAAGCTCATTCATAGTGCTGAAAACTGCAAATTCTCATTTGGATTGAATTGTGTGCAAGCGCTGTCCCTGTCAACAAAGCGCCATCTAAGTTTTCTTTCCACGTGTTGTGGAAACTGTCGTCGTGAGAGGGTACGTGTGTTTGTGGCGGGGCGAATATCCGCATCCGAGGAATTTCCGCATCTGCGTCTGCGGATGTCGAGATGTAAAATTAGCAATTGCATCCGCATCGGCGGATGTCCAAAAAAATGACATTTGACCCCTCACTAACGCTGACAAAATGCAACTGTAGCACAGTAAGGCGTTGAAGTATTACGAATAAAAGAATTGAATTAAAAAGCTTTATCTTGGATAACTTTGAGTTCATCGGACGAGGTCCAGGTGTCGCTATGCACTCCATCAATCTCGTACTTACGTGATACTGCTTACTTTGACAAACGGGAAAGTTAGAGGCGAGTTATCTCCACATTGCACGTAACCGCGTACAACTGTTTTTTTTTCGAATAGGGTTTGTGAATAGGTGACGTTTCGGCTTTGGAGAACAAAAATGCGTTGGGCATTTAGCTGTAATATTGCTGCACTGTTTTGCCGTAAGGTGGGCTAATATCGCAGTAAACTGCATGTAAAGCAGCGAATTTAGCGTCAATCCGAAACTTACGTTCCAAATTGCAAGTATTTATGATTTCACAAAGGACTAAAGACTCTTCTCTCCAACATATATCCTTACTGATGCACTATTTTAACTATGCTTTAGGACTATTGTAATTATTACGTCGTTACCAAAAGCAAACAGTTTCATTAACTCTGCATGTTTTTTGCAGTGTAATTCATGTAGGTGTAAGTGCACAATTTGTCCTTGATTGTTCTTCTGTGCATAACTGGAACCGCTGTATGTTTGCACCTCACAGCCCGTGACCCGCCTCATTGGACTAGCTGTGGTATGAAAATAATATATTCAACCCATTAGAACAAGTGGGCTTTTTCTGGACGCTTCAAATAATGTCATTCCTATTAGAAGGCCCACTTCCTGGATACTTAATGGACTAAATCCCAGTAGGCGTTTTTTGGACGTTTCAAATGATGCTATTCCCAGGAGAAGATCGATTTCCTCGGTACTTAATGGGTTAAATCCCAGTTAGTTTGACTTTTTTTGGACGCTTCAAATAGTGCTGCTCCTGTCCCTTTGGTCACACTGCTACTGAATCGTTTACCTGCTTCTTTGCCGCTGCCAGGGCTGCCAATGGGATTTTTAAGAAAAAAAAAACATGATTCTGGCTTTAAAAAAACATACTCTGGCAGACACGCCGAAAACAGTACATCTCAGTAGATATTCCACTGCTAGTAATTGCAGCATCAGCAAACCTACTGATCCGACCTCTTCCTCCGTGCTTATTATAATAATACTATTATTGAACCACGTATGTCTGTGCCACATTAGTTCTTGTTTATTAAACTCTTCAAAATTACGATATTATTGATTCACCACGTATGCATGCAGCATCAATAATCTCTTTTAATTAGTCCTCCCGTGCACAATTACAACATAATTGCTCAACTACACATTTGTTCGCTATTAGTCGGTCTTAAAAAAGCGTTGCAATGTTCTTTTCCGCAGCTATGCAGGCATGAAGAGGTCCGGAATGCACTGTAAGGCCTAAATTTATCGCAACCATGAACATTCAACGAGATTTCTATTCATGAGAGAGTCAAGTTTTCTAATTTGGCTTAGTGGAGGCATGACAAACACCAAAACATTTTCTTGCAGNTCTTCCATAATAGCAATTTCCTTTTATTAATAGAAATATTTGTTCATTTCAGAAGATATATTTGTCAGACCTACAACCTCTCAATAATTTGAAACTAGGTTCGATAATGTACTTCTAACCTGTACATTAGTTCAGTGAAGAGTATCTGAAATGTAAATTACAGAGAAATCTACTGAACACAGCATCAAATTATTGACTTTTACTGGACCTTAAAATAGTATATCGAAGGTTTGATAAGACCCCTTCAACACATTTGTTCGCTATTAGTCGGACTTAAAAAAGCGTTGCAATGTTCTTTTCCGCAGCCATGAAGGCATGAAGAGTTCCGGAATGCACTGTAAGGCCTAAATTTATCGCAACCATGAACATTCAACGAGATTTCTATTCATGAGAGAGTCAAGTTTTCTAATTTGGCTTAGTGGAGGCATGACAAACACCAAAACATTTTCTTGCAGCACCAAATCCTCTGCTTCTGAATACCGCAGGGGGCTTGTGGACAGAAGAACTGTCGTGAGCAAGATTTCCGGGATTTCGTTTGGATTTAGGGAAATAATTCGTTGCACAGTTGCTTTCTGGCTCGTTTCAAATGCTGTTGTTACTGTGTCTTAATATATTTCTATTTTTTTTTGCAATGGACTGAGGAATTATAAGCCAAACAGCTGAATGTTGGATTGCTTTAAATGATGGTGTCACTTCTTTCAAATTTATTTTTTTGTAATGGATTAAATAACAAATACTGTATTTTTATGAATTTTTAAAAGGTTAATGGTGAGTAGCCCCTTAAAGCATACTTAACCAAAACAGTTCATTTTTGGCTTGTTTCAATTGCTGCTGTTAATTCTTTCTAAGTTACTTCTATTTTTCTAATAAATTAAGGAATTATTAGCCAAACAGCTGCTTGCTGGAAAGTTTTAAATGTTGCTGTTACTTCTTTCTAGTTTAATTCCCCTTTTTCCCAAAAGACTTGAAGAATTATTAACCAAACAGTTACTTTTTGGATTGTTCTAAATGCCGTTGTTACTGGCTTCAAATGTAACTTAGAAAGTAAAAAATTATTTGCCTCACGCCTGCTTGCTGGCTTATTCTAAATGAAGATGCTACTTTTTTCTATTAATTGTAAAAAAATTACTTGATGTTTGCTGGCTTACTGTCTTGTGCTAAGTGTCCATTGTAGTTATTTCTAGGGAGCTCATATTGTAAATATTGAAACTAGAAATTATTTTCCACAGATATGCTTGCTCACTTGTTCTAAATGCAGCCGTTATTACATTCTATCGTGCATTGCCTTTTGCCCTACATTAAGACAATTATTCACCTCACAGGTGCTTTAATTATTTTGAATACCATATTGTCTAGTCTTTTTGGGGTATTACTGTGCTTTGTTCTCGATTGCTGGGAATATTATTTCAGTAGAGCTATGATCTCGGGTGTTTAAAACGCAGCTATTAATTTTTTTTAAAACGTTATTTTAAGTCATTATTTAATTTGGGGAGCTACGTGCTTCAGAACTGCGCACATGGCGCCCATTTGAAGAGCGTTGACGCAATATTTAAATGAGCTTTCATTTTTAAACTTCTTATTCAGGTAAAAGTTAATTCTGTTGTTGCTCTTTTTTGACGAGTTTTGATCTAAAGAGTTCCATTTTTTTTTAATTTTTTGTCAACAATGTCAATACTTTTCAGATATTATTAAGTTCAAATAAACTTGACCGCATCCACTACTAGGAAACCCACACGCACTGGCTTGTACCACAGATGCAGGTCAACTATCCCCAGAGGAGTGTACGGCTGCAGTCGACCTCAGATCGCAAAGAGCCATGACGTCATCGACGGAAGGCTCTATTGCAACGACCTTATGCCCCCACTTCACCGACCCTCGCCTTTTATATAAAAGGTCGTTAAGTTAGACGAGCCGAATTAAGTTGGGCAAGGGGCGTTTGGTTGGAGAAAGTAAATTAGCTTGGAAAGGATGAATCAGGTGGAGGAGAAGCGTTGGTTTGTAGAAGGAGCGTAAGGTCTAGGTCGGGTAAATCAGACGAAGTGAGGTATGATAGACGTATTGCGGTATGGTAGAATGGTAAATGAGGTGCGGTAGGGAACAAGAGGGCGGTATGTGGACGTATCTTCCACGGTCGCACTTGATATCCTAATTCCGGTTTGAGAGTATCCCGATTTTGTTCGATTCACTATAATCGTTGCTGCGTTATTTTTATCCTAACCAATATTTAAAGTGATTTTGTATCAATGATTTTCAAAGACACTGTGCAACATATGACTTTTATAAGAGAAGTCTGCCTTCGATAAGACCCTTGTAATTCAATAATGCAAATTCGAATTATGGCTCTAAGTGGCAAGCTAATCACTCCTTTAGCCGATATTTTTAGGGTACATTTTAGACTCCACCATCCTGGACTGCCCACTGTAATCTGGCCTCTCGCTAGTGGGACTGGAGGCCAATTTACGCAATTGTTGATAAAATGAGTCTTAATAATCACAGAAACCTCAAACAAAATTGATTTCTTTATCTCACCGTGAGAAACGTGTTGTAGTGCAGGGAAGCCAAGTTCATCGTTATACGAAGAGGATTCAAAAACTTCCGAAAAAATTTCTCGTAGCGTCATTACCGAATCCATAACGTCAATTGCTGACTGATACGATAATTGGCATCCGACCGCTATACATGGCACATGGCACAACGATGAGATAAAGGCCCTCATTTTTGGTTAATATCATACTACTACTAACCTTTAGTGTCAAATCCGCTGTCAAAATAAAGGTCTAAAATTTATTTCCTATTCATCCGAACGCAAAACAATTACCGCTCCCAACACAGAAAGCAAGGCGTAGGAAAATTCGATACTAACGAACTTCCAGCGACTTCGGTAGACTTGGTAGACTGAACCCACGAGAAGAGTACCACACTTGGCAGAGCAACACATTTACAAGAACGCAAGAAAGGTCAAATTTACATATGTTAAATATTTTAGTAATTCCGTGAACTTTTAGAATTCCCCTCGTATGTCATCAGTGGGCGATAAATGCACCTTCTGACACAAAAAACTATTGAAAATTCGTCAGAAATTCTGAAATATTGGAATTTTATGAAAAATAGGCACACACATACTACATATAATGTGCTTTAGTATCCCATAAAATTGAGTTGTTTCCCATTGTCGGAATGAAAGCAATCACCCCAGAAATTGATGTACTATCTGTAGAGCTGTCGGCAGAGCTCATTCCAATAGCCGCATTAACGAGGGAGGTTAAGAAAACCCAGAAATACTGACGAACTGAATTAAAACCACAGTAATGACACGGAATGAAACAACATTAGTAGCCATGAACTAAAATTGCATGATTAACCATGCGATAAAGATACCAAGGCAGCAGTGAAGTGATCTCAAAATATGGCATTTTGGTGGTGATACAATTATACAACCCTTCATTGCTTTAACAACCTTAAGCTGCACAACGAGGGTGTCTATGTCATTTTACATAACCGCCAAGGTAATTACATAACATCACTTCATGGTGGACTATGCTACATCATTTCATGATTCCCCTATGTTAGGTCACTTCACTGTTACCCGAGTTAAGTCACTTCATGGGTGTCTGAATTTCAAGTATTCAGAGTTGCCTACGTTACATCATTTTATGGCTGCCAGTGCTGCATCACTTATCGGGTGCCAAGAAACTATGCCACTTTATAGCTGCCAATGCTAAATCCCTTCATGGTTGCCAATGCTATATCACTTCATAGCTGTCAGTGTTATATCACTTCATTGCTACCAATGTTGTATCACTTCATAACAGCCAGTGCTATATCACTTCGTGGCTACTGATGTTGTTTCACTTCATGGCTACCAATGCTACATCACTTCATAGTAGCCAATGCTACATCACTTCGTAGCAGCCAGTGCTACATCACTTCATAGCAGCCAATGCTACATAACTTCGTAACAGCCAGTGCTATATCACCTTATGGCTTATGGTGTCTGCAATGATTTTCACGTTTAGCGCCTATGCCAAATTATTTTCAGTAACAAATCCATTAGCTACTTATTTGAATTTCATTACAAATCTAAGTGCACCACCAAATTCAGAAGCCTCTGTTCTACAACATGAGACTGTTTACCTAGCCATAGATTGCAACAGTACTTGATTCTTAGGTCTGACGCTGGCGGCCAAAAGTCGGTAACGGAAAAATGGAATTTTCTCAAGAGCTTTTCTTTTCTACCTACCTAATACTGAAGAAAAAAATTCCAAGGTACCCAACATTTTTCTTGCGGAGAAGATATCTTGGATACGGCGGGACGCACTTGGGCGCTTGTCTGCATGACCGTGTCTGGACATGTTCATAAAAGCTCTTGAGAAAATCCCATTTTTCCCATTTTGGCCGCCAGCGTAAGAGGCCACTTGGACCTAAGAGTCAAGTACTGTTGCGGTATATTACCTAGCATAGGGTATTTAGGTTAGCATAGCACACGTTTGGTTAGTTTAGCCTAGTAATGGTTTGTCTAGCTCAGGATAGGTTAGGCTAGGCTAGGTTAGCCCCAGTCATGCTAAGTTAGGTCATAAAGTTTTTTTTTTTAATAAAGAAAAAGGCATCATCACGCTTTGTCCACAAAGTTTACACAGTTCCTACAATTGCTGGTTTCGCCGCGCTAATGAGTCTTTTATATGTGAACATTTAAAACATTATTTATTCTTAAAACTCTGTTAGACCCATTTTTCCATTAAACAGTGAAATTGATTTAGACGCGCCGCTAAAATTTAATGTTGTTACCTCAGAATAAGAGCATTTTTGTCGACGATCACATCGGTTACATTCTTTCGTGTTTACTTGCAAAGTTTACATGCGTAAAACTTACTCTATGATTACAATAAACACAAACATTGGCGAACAGATAATAAAAATACTGTACCTTCTGCCCCAGCTGACCAATAACTGCCCATGCGAGCCATTTACTGTTCAGGTAATCCCCAATGGCATCCAAATTTGTAATCCCTTATATCATCGCTATCTTTGTTTCCATCACCGGCACAAGCCGGCCATCAAAGCGAGGCTGTTGCTTGCCATGATTAAATGAAAGTTGATGTATCGCTGCGATAATAATAGCTGCAAAATGCGATTATCGTCACGCAGGTCCAGTAAACTTCGTCTACAAAGTACGCCAAGCTATGTCGATTGGACCACACGCGAAGGTCTAGCACCTATAGTTCGTGACTAGGTTCAGCTTTTTGCCAACTCTGCGGGTAGGCGCGGCACCATACTTCGCTACTGTCAGTTTTATAATGTGGAGAGTGACTGAAAATCCCGAATGAAATATGTTTCATGACCATGTTTTTGCCATGTTGTAGGGCGAAGTAGTAGTTAATAGTAGAGAAATTACTAGCACAGCATTACATTGTTGCAGGATGGAGTAACACACACTCAACTTTAGGAGTTTTAGGTTGAGAGAAGTGCCTACATAATCCAGTCTTTTATATATATATATATATTTTACTAATAAACCGATAAGTATATATTTTGAATAACTAGATAGTATTGCTTTTTTAGTAAAGGCGATTTGAGGCTATTAAATTAACACCAGCTTTAGTTTCATAGGAGTAAGCATTTATTGTTTGTCATGAACTACATTATAATTTATTTGTAGCACCCGCTTCGGAAATACCGGCAATGCCGCTGTCAAGGAAAGTATACAATTGCAATAATTGCTGGAGTCTTGAACGTTACGTCAACTTTGACTTCACTCTCCAGTGGAAACCCTCACTCACCTTCGTGCTGCAGATGTAGGCCAACTGGCCCTAAAGGAGTAAGTGCTGTTGCAGCCGACCAACGGTTGTTAAGAATTATGGCGCGTGTCGGAAGGTTCAACGACCACCGCTCCCCCTACTCTTCCCTTCTGGGCAAGATGCCCCCATAGTAGCTGCGCACACAAAACAATTTTGCAGACTCAGCGTACCGGGCGCCACAAAGATCACTCAACAGGCTCGGGGCTTGTTCCCGAGACCTTCTTTACAAGTGTGCAGCCCGCAAGGCCTGCTGCTATCGTGGGTACAAAATACCTGGAACACAAGCTGTTAGCGGTTACGAGTAGTGCGGAGGTATTTTGCTGACGGCATCCCGTTGGTCGCAAGCCGTGACCTAATAGGAGCAAACCAGGATCTTGGTGGCTCTGCACGAGTGGGGAGGCGAGATCAATATCACCAGGACTTCGTGATAACATCCTTAGCATGAATCCTGTCTGCTACTGGCAGAGGCATAGCAGTACGCTGCAAAGCAGTCTGCAGGCCGGTTCACATGCTAGTATTTTGACAGTGTTCGTTCAGCACACTGTCCAAATGTTCTGTCGAGTCGTTTAAACACAACAGGGTGTGCATCAGAGTATAATAATTCTTAAAATGATTGCCGCCAAGCCATTTGGATTAGGTCATCGTCACCAGAAAGGTTTCTATCATTTTGTAGACTCAAAACTCAGAGGGCGTTGAACTTTTCTGCTATAAGGGTAAAGCGGTACTGTAACGTATTCAAAAAATCTCCTGAAAGCAGGCGTTCAAAAGGCTAACGGTGTACACAGGCCCCAAGCGCAAAGCTTGCACGTAACTTGAGATTTTTCACAGGGTAATATGCATGAATAAAACAGTTATCAGTAACAATAAGTTGAAATATTCAAAGAGCTTGTGGATTGGGATCATACTACCCGTAATAATTATGTTGAACTGCATTCATGTTTAATATATGAGCGAAGCTTATACTGCTAGTAAGTTTCATACAGGTATACATTGCCGTCTTTATTCATCTCATCTCTTTGGCTGTGATTCTTCTCCCCCTTCTTTTTTCTTTCTTTTTTTATTTCGTCTTCCATTTTTGATCCTCTTGTTTCCCCAGTCCTTTACATCCTACTAACATAATGGCAATAGCTCATAGAGGGCCGGGGCGTAAGTTCCGGTGTCTCTTTGGGAATGGGCCTCTTGTTTCGTCTACTGCCACCTATCTAATCTACTTTAATCTGATTTAACTGGACCCCCACAAATTCCAGGGCAATAAAGTAGCCGCTATAGACATGTCAAATATGTGTTTCAATAGGATCCTGCACTGGTAATGATCACTTCAAAGATGCTGAATAGAAGTAGGTAACCCTGCCATATTTTTCTGTACTGATCATGGAATTTCTCGGCTTTCGGTGGCTTCTCTCTTCCCTCCAATCATCACAGGCTTCCAGACATTTCTTCCTACAATCATAGGCTTCTAACCATCCCTTCTCACAAGGCTTGTACCCTGAGAATATGTTCTGGGTAAATATTATTTAAAAGTTATCTTTGCCTTTTTGCAGTGGAAATATACTCTCTCTTTATTTGTAGCAAAGAAAATGTTACTTTTTCATAGACGCCAAAAGAATGATTTATGCCCAGTTAAATTTTGTTCAGTCGGACATTTTTCATAGATTGTACAGCAGGTGATGAAAGCCTTTCATACTGCTGCTCTTGTAAGTTTTCATTCCATTTACTGAAGAAATCGACCTCTCGACAGAAACAGCTGTTTG
Organism: Parhyale hawaiensis; assembly: GCA_001587735.2. Lineage (NCBI taxonomy): Eukaryota > Metazoa > Arthropoda > Malacostraca > Amphipoda > Hyalidae > Parhyale > Parhyale hawaiensis. The sequence goes on from LQNS02278070.1 coordinate 13,444,392, forward strand.
AATAAGGGTTAATATTAACTGTAGAAATTTTTCAGCGTCGGAAAACGCTGAACATCGTTGAAACCGAGATACCTCCCAGCCACAGTGCATTGTAAATTTCACTCAAATTCGCTTCTAAACTTATAATGTCGAAGAAGTTTCCATAGCTCTTAAAAACGGAAAATCTTATTTTAATTTTTTTAGGATGTTAGCACAATTNAGAGATCGTGTTCGAAAACCTAAGTAAACATCGTTGAAACCGAGATACCTCCCAGCCACAGTGCATTGTAAATTTCACTCAAATTCGCTTCTAAACTTATAATGTCGAAGAAGTTTCCATAGCTCTTAAAAACGGAAAATCTTATTTTATTTTTTTTTTAGAATGTTCGGACACTTTTACAAAACATTATTTTGTTTCTTTTTAAACTGAAGCGCCTTTTACGTATCCGCACAACCGCGACTATTATTTTGTTCTATCGCGCTCTTTAAATTCTTTCACAAGTTCTTGCAAGTTTTATCTTTTTTTTTTAGGTCGTTAAGTTCTGGTGTTGGCATGGTATGTTTTATAGTTAGTTTCTTTTCTTCGATAGCTAGCTTTGAAGATGCTTTCAGACGAACACTTTTCATCTGTAATATAGGATAAACTAAAAATAAAAGAAATGCGATGCAACTAGTGTAAAACAGTCAGTGAAACTTATAAGAGAAACACCCAATCACGGGCACACACCAACAACCGCATGAAATGCAAGGAGGTTCAATAGTGCATAAAACCTCCTTGCCCTAAGGCACACAGAATTCTGCCTCTACCGCCCCTAGGCTCTCAACGATGCCTCTCACCGCCACGGCACGTGCACCGCACAATTATTGTATCCGTAGCTGTCTCACAGCGATGAAAAGGCAGATACAAATCATGCCTACCCAATGTACAAAAATACAAATATTTACGTTTTCTGCATTTTAAGCATACAACGTTACCATCATAATTATGTTGGCTTTTGAAATGTAGCTGCCAGCATCTTTCTTGCAGAGTAGGCACTGCCTGCTTTGCCTACCCTGACGGCACGCCCCTGCTTCCCACCAATCACATTCTGCCAGCCATCCCTTTCCACCAACTAATCACCGACTTCCAGCCATTTGTGCAGCCAATCTGCGAGTCTGGCAGGCTTCAGCCTAGGGAAGAATTTTAGCTTCCGATCTTCTTAGCGGTTGCTACTTCCTTTATATTAAATCTCCTTGATTCATTTTCATAGTAATCAACAGATGTACCTTGGTTTTGTCCGATTGCTGCCCAATATCTTCGATACGTTAGCATCATTTTCAAGGCTCCAATTTCCCCTTCTCTTATCTCCTTAGAACATGAGCGGAATTCTTAAACAGGAATGACTGTATTATATATGTATAAAATTTTATATACATGTATTCATTTATGTATATCGCTTGACGTACTGAAGGAATGGGGTAGGAAAAAATTCGAGCATTGAAGAGAATGCCAAGGTATCGGTGATACAGGATTGCATTCGAACAAACCAATGGTCGGCTTGTTAATTACAATGGACCTGAGATCGCATGCACGACCATATTCGTACATGTCCAAGGTGATAATAGAAACGACAATTTACTGTTGCCATATATATACTAGTGGACATGTGCGTGAGAAAATTTAACCAAAAATAGATATGTCTGCCTAATACCTATTAACCGGTGCGGAATCTTCTCTGACATACTTCTTCATTTTCTTCACTGATACTTTGTCGTGCTCTCATTCTTAGGTCTTCTATATTGAAAGGAAGAAGTAAAATTTTGAGTAAAACACTCAAATAAACTTGAATGTAACTCCAGTGAGGTTAATTTATATAGAATGTGTGCGCTCCGTAGAAATGATACCGTCTTTCCAACTGAAATATCTGCTTCATTTGAAGTGCTGAAATATTGCCTATGAAGAGAAAACTGCTTCGTCACATATGAAAGACAGTTAGCTAGAAGAAAATTGTCTACTGCCCGTGGAAAATCATCATCTCCAGAGCGCTTCCCTTGACCATCTGCGAATTTATACGTCGTGACCTGGAGGGAAAAAGTTATAAAATCGGACTCCAGAAGCTGCATACATATTGTTCCGATTTCAAGAAGTGTTCAAGCAAGAAGTGTGTTCAGAAAAAAGGATAAAAATCAGCCTTCGCCATCTTCTGCAAACTGCTCATCGATTTTTAAATAATTACAAAATCTACAACCTGGCCTTTTTTTTCGCCTATTTCGTTCAGATGCGGACCCGAAATTTAAAAAAAAAATAAATACACGAGGCGTCTCATTGTACAAAGATATCTCGAATTTTTAAAGCAGAATGTTGAATTTTCATTTGAGAAGCCCTCTAAAGAGGGAAAAAAAGTTGAAATAAGACAACGGTTTTTTTTTTTGTGAAGTAATAATTTTCTGTAGTCTTGCAGGGTCGGGCTACTAGTATGTAAATAATCAAATATATGGAAACAATGTCCTACCTACCATAGTGTGTTTATCTATTTGGTTGGGGATTTTGTTGATTACGTTGGGTTCTGTAAGACGCCAATGGGCAAAAATTAGACTAGTTTGAAGACGATGGCCAAAGTGGAAACCCTTATCGTCAGAGTTGAATGCACTTCTTGCTCTGCCAACGATGAAATCTAAACAAGGAAGATACTAATAATTTCTTTTACCTCTCTGAGCGAGTGTCATTTTTAAGTTCTCTCTGTGTCAAAACTTTATTTGGTATCTATTCAAGATGTAAAAAATGAGTAAATGATAGATGAAGCCAAGGGGAAGCGTCATTATCATGATGTAGAAGAATCAGCAATTATTTACGCCATCTTGATTTCTTTCCTTGACGAAAGAGCATTTCGCTGAGCGTACAAAAGTTCAATATTCTGAAGTTGTATCATATGTAGATAAGATTCGCGGCTGAAATTAGCCGTGCTCGAATGCTTGATAACAAACTCTTATTTTTTTACGCCAGCTAAGGAAATAAAGTATTGTCTGTGCTCTAATGACACCGAAATCACCCATCTATTATGATAATTTTAGTACGCCGTTGTACAGTAAAACCTCGAAAAAAACATACTCCTAATGAATGGATCATATCCGACTCCTCACGTTATTTTAACGGCATGGGTACTATATTCTAGTTTATAAATAAAAAATACACACTTCAAATTATTATATAGTTTAGTCAACTTCGTGGTCTGTATTAATATCTGAACTGAACGTCTTAGCTGAGAATATTTTAACTTTCTTTTCAAGCTGGATGTAAGAAGGAATTACTGTAAGTTATTTCATAGTTCATGTATACTGATCCTCCTACCTCTTGAACTTGCGTACGTTTTTCTTTTTAATTTATTTATTTTCTGCTCTGATGAGGGTTGAGAGAAACAGCCCTCCATACAGCCAAGCAATACTAAGCTGCCGGAGCCATGTCATTTGGAAATCTCGTTTTACGTTGCAGACCTGATTTGAATGACAAGATCAATTTTTGAAGCAAATTTCGCGTCTAACGGAAGAACCTCCCGTTCGTAATGACCTGAGTTTTTGCATGAATGAAAACGGTGACGCTCGCGACTATAGTAAATAGCAATAATGGCGTGCTAAATAAATTTACTTCAAAATATGTTTTCTAATGCACTGCCGAGAGCTGACATGCCAATTTTTAACATAAAAATATCATAATAATGTTACACCAAATGCCGTCAAAACTAAATAGCCTGTTTTTCGTCATACGTTACACTAACAAGCTCCTTGTTTTACTTAAATTGGATAACACCGACGCGAACAAATCTCATCGGCGTCGGCCTCAGTCGCTTTTCAGATTACGTCGGCTGCCGTCGCCTTTACCTGACGTCGGCTGTCGTCGCCTTTAGCTGACGTCGGCTGCCGTCGCCTTTAGCTGACGTCGGCTGCCGTCGCCTTTAGCTGACGTCGGCTGCCGTCGCCTTTAGCTGACGTCGGCTGCCGTCGCCTTTACCTGACGTCGGCTGTCGTCGCCTTCAGCTGACGTCGGCTGCCGTCGCCTTTAGCTGACGTCGGCTGCCGTCGCCTTTAGCTGACGTCGGCTGCCGTCGCCTTTAGCTGACGTCGGCTGCCGTCGCCTTTAGCTGAGGTCGGCTGCCGTCGCCTTTAGCTGCCGTCGGCTGCCGTCGCCTTTACCTGACATCGGCTGCCGTCGCCTTTAGCTGACGTCGGCTGCCGTCGCCTTTACCTGACATCGGCTGCCGTCGCCTTTAGCTGACGTCGGCTGCCGTCGCCTTTAGCTGACGTCGGCTGCCGTCGCCTTTAGCTGACGTCGGCTGCCGTCGCCTTTACCTGACATCGGCTGCCGTCGCCTTTAGCTGACG
>LQNS02278070.1:13483186-13515170 GCA_001587735.2 Parhyale hawaiensis
AAAGCTACTAAGGCGGAGTCATGAGAACGCAAGTAACAGCTGGCGAAAACATCCGCAGATCTAAGGGGCCGAACACGAATCACGGCAACGGATTACAGACCAAAGCGAACCTGAGTAGAAAACAGCGACTGAGTAGACAAGTTCGCCACCCAATTGTCTTCAACCTACGGAGGAGGGAAACAGCTACAGCAAGTGTGTTTCTCCAAAAAAACCATGGCGGTATGGAGAGATAAATGAAACCTGTGTCCTCCATTATTGAATATCTTATAAACGTAAAAGGGCAGGCAACATCTCACCTATGGGTTAGATTCTTCAAATCATTCTGAGCCCAAGGCTTTTGTCACTTAGTGGGACATTTTAGCCTCTTCGAGAGGCCCCTGATTCACCTGATGGGTCTCCTTTCACAAATTGAAAGGGCCTCTTGATTCACTCTGTTGGGCACCTTTGGTCCCTTAAAGGGGCACTCTGAGTCATATGGCGGGGTCCCTTGCTCCTTGAATAGTACTACTGAGCTACCCGGTGCGGCTCCCCTGCCCGGTGAAGGGGTCCCCTGAATCATCCAACTGGGTCGCCTGAATTACCCTGTGGTAGTAAGAACCTAGTTGACTTAGGGCTGGCCCTGACTAGATATTTATATTCTCTCTCTGAAGCTACTTTATGCATGAACTATACACCAGACATTAACTTTATTTATTGACACTTGAAGTATAGTCTTCTTCAAAACTGATGCTGACCTAAAAGATTTGAACCTGAAACACATTCCCGTTGGAAAGCACTTCTGGTTTAACTACTAATTATAATGAGGTTCTGTGTGCATAAATAACAATAAGGAAGTCAAGAACTAAAAAATCATAACGCAAAGATAGGGCGTGAGATAAACACGACCCTTAGCTTAGAACTATTAATGTGCAATTATTTATGGAAGTGTCCAGGTAAGGAATTGAAAATATTCCTCTCTGAAGCTTACCCACACATAAACTTTAAATTTTCGTACAAAAACACATTTACCATAGGGTCGTACTTTAGCTTCATAGATAAACCACCCACACAGCTTCTGCCAGGTATTATCAACCGTTTCAAATGCAGAGGATGCAACGCATCGTACATTGGTAGCACTGGAGAACATTTTGAAGAATTTTATTGTAATAAAATTATATTTGATCATTAATATCGATAAATGATATATTTCGGGCGTTTCTTGGAAAAATTGGCAGTTTATAGTTGATTATAGCACCCATTGTGTTCTTAATAAAAGCTAATTATTAATTATTATTAAAAGTTTTTGGCTTAAAAACATGGACCTGGCATTCGTGAAAAATGCTTGGATATTTTTCCATAGCGTTGTTCAGACCTTAGTTGAGCTATTAAAATTGACTTTCTTCTACGAACGCACCTAGTAGGCCTATAGGAAGTCCTAGTGATAGGTGATATAAGTCTTGGGCAATTTTTTTTTAGTTAGGGCGAAAACAATTAGTTCTATGCATCGGTTGCATCCCCTGTGCGTACTTTTGATTCACAAGTATACAGATATGGGACACTTGTAATAGAAAATGTTGAACAAAAATCAAGGTCTGCATAAAATGAATATGAACTGTATCGAGGACTCGGTGTATTATTGGAAGCGATTGCATCGTATTTGGCTTGCCCTTGAGTTGCTATTTTCATGCTAAATCACCTAGTAGCATTAGTGGATATGATTATGTTATTGGATTGTCTTTCAGCTGCCATTTTGACACTGAAATACCCCATAACATTATTGCAGATGAATCCATTATTATTGCTTTGTCTTTGAGCTGCCAATATCATACTGGAAGACCTTGCTATTTTTGGACTGATTGCAAGCTATTATTTTTGGAAACTACTCCATTGTTTTTGACTGACCTTGAGCGTCTGTTCTGATGCTGCAAATACCCATATCCTCAGGTAAAATAACATTTAGTAATTCTTTAGACTCCGCTGATTCTTAGTATCCAAATGTTTTTTTTTTATTATTATGGGAAAGCGATTCCATTGTTTAGCAAATTAACCGGAACTCGAAGATGAAAAACCATGATTTTTATGTATAGTATAAGGTCTTATGTTAAGGCAGTAAGGGCTGCGACTAATGGACATAGGTTGACGACTAGTTTTAATTACGGAGAACGTCCGGCGACGGAAGTGGAAGTAAGCTCCATCAGCAGCTAATGAGATCATCCATGTTAATTAGTATTCATGCTGCTCCCCTGTCAGTCTCTCAGCTATGCTAACGAGTTCTGTGATAACGCGCCCTGTCAATTACTCAACTCCTATAGAAATAATCNTCACCTTCATAGCTCCATCAGCAGCTAATGAGATCATCCATGTTAATTAGTATTCATGCTGCTCCCCTGTCAGTCTCTCAGCTATGCTAACGAGTTCTGTGATAACGCGCCCTGTCAATTACTCAACTCCTATAGAAATAATCCAGGCCAAGGTAAAGGGAATGTTACTTAAACTATTAAGTTCCTTCACTACCAATGGAAATGGTAAAAAGTTGTCCCATCACCTGATCCTGTGTGATTGAAAGGTGTATCACGAGTCTTCTCACCGAACCAGAGTCAATGATGTGAAGTGTAAAAACTGACAGGACTTATACTTACTACTAAAAGTTCCCAGAAAACCAGCTGCAAGAGGTTGCGTGTAATGTTGGGACAACTCACTACTCCCTGTTTTGATGGTGAAGTATATCACGTCACTTGAAAATCGTCTGAATAATTTCTAAGGTATCCAAAAGAAGGTAGCAGCTGATATCCCCAGGAAAAAGCATAAGAAAATGTCTACTGTTTTCCTAAGATTTTTTCAATTGGGCACGGAACCCAATAGTTAACTTCAATTTACCTAGGCCATAGGGACACCTTGTTTTCGTGTCCACATTGTTTTGTTCCATCTTCCTACTCCTACTACCAGTATTTTATTCTGGTGTTTCATCTTTTTATTTTTTAAAGGCACGCATGTTGATCCAGGGTGGGAACATACGCGAGAAGGGATTCCACGTTTCTCCTGTCATATTAAGTATCGTTTGTTCTGTCTTTTGAATGATCGACTGCACAGCCAGTTAGATTTGAACCACTTGCTTGTGCAGGTTAGGTTTAGCTCTTTTACTTTCAAACTAAACCTTAAAATCAGTCGGTTTGGCACTTTTATTAACGTTCTTGAATAAGTACCATGTGCGGTATTGAGTTCACTTTATTTGGGATATGTTTTTATATGTGAAATGACATGAGAAGCAACTCCAGAAAAATTATAGGAAAGTGCTGATAATTTTCCTCACCAGAACGATATGTGCAAGCTATGAATTAATTAACTGAAGAAAACTGACTTCCTGTTTCTTATGACTCTCGTAGTACTAGAAGCTCTCAGCTGACGTTCTATGTGGGTCGTGCCAAAAGTAATACTTCCTATATTCAATGAGTTGTAGAGCTACGAAGATAAAAGTGACACCATTAAAGCGAGCTCCCTTTTGTGCTCCAGAAATTATTTTTCTATATAGTTTCCACCATTCTTAATGCACTTTTGCCAGCGATAAGCGAGTTTATGCTTGCCTTACAACTCCATTTTTGCACGGCTGTGATTACGGCGTTGTTGTAGAGGGAACACTGCCCATGTAATTCGTTTTTCTGAGGTCCGAACAAGTAGAAGTCTAGCAGTGCTAGCCTGCCAGGTCGGGACTATACAGTGAATGAGACAGCACTGCCCAGTCGAACTTTGTCACACAATGCGTGGTCTTCAAACTTGTGTGTAGCGTGGCACTGTCGTCTTGCAAACAGAATGTTTCCTTTTTCCCTGGCTTTATACAGACAATCGGGGCTTTCAGCTAGGCCAATGTTTCAACGTAACGGTTGGAGATGACTATCGCCCTGGTTCTTAGAAATTCAAGAGGATGACGCCCTTCCTGTCCCAGAAGACGGTGCACATGACTTTGTCTGGTGGCTATGCATAGCGTCCCGAGGTATGTCATTTACATCTCTGTCGCCACTCTGAAATCAACGAACCCTCACCCAATTATGCTGACATCATGAAACTGCATCGGCTCGGTAACGTTCACCAGACACCGCTGAATGTTTTGTTGATTCAATTTTTTTCTGCTTGGACGAATTCAATGACGTATCTCTGCTTCTGACGCACTTTAATGGCAGGGATTGATTTCTTAGAGTGTCACGATTTCCATATCTGCAGCGGAGGGATGAAACTTTCAGGTCATGAGTGCACATTTTCAGTCATTATAACAATGCAATTTGCGATCCCCTTGGGTCCCTTCGGGCTGAATAAAAAATAAAATAAACATATTAGGCGTTTCTTTGGAACGGCCCTTGTACATCACACGACTCTCATTGTACTGAAATCCTGTCTATTTCTATTGACTTTACTGTTGCACTACTGGAAGCTCTCAACTGACCTACATATTTTGCATGACTCTCACACTACTGTATGTCCTCAATTTTCGTCAGGCAAGATCCCTTTGAGAATTGCTTTATGCTTGGGCCACACTATGCATTTGCAAGCGCAACTTGATGCAAGGATTTGCCGCTCGCATATAAATATTTAAAGTCTTTAGCAGGAGCGACGTGCGCGCTGCACATTTTTACGATAAATTGTGCTTGCGAATACTTAGTGTAGCTCCGGCTGTACTGTCTTGGGATGTTGCCAACTTACCGCTTGTAAACCTGATTTGCAAAAACCCATCGCATGCACAAAATTCCATGCGCCAGATCCGTGTTTACTAAACTAAATTTGATCCTTGTACGCTTTTTTGCGTAATAGGTAAATGCATAACCCTTGATCGCCGAGGTTCAATTTCACGGCTCGACTAATGGCAGTTATTAACCCCACAACGTGTCTTCAAGCAAGCGGGTTTCAATCAATGTCGTTCCTACCACAAGCAAAAATTCTGTTTCATTTTCCAACGGGCAAGCGTTATACTAATTTTAATTTGGTGCCTTAGGAATAAAGGCGGACTCACCAGGCGGTCAAATCAAGGCGTTCACTCTGAATGCTTCGCTGTTTTCTTGTATACACCACTGCGTAGCTACCAAATTATCTATTAAAATATTACTCGTAACAACAGCTGCCTTATTTATTGTAAGTGTAACTTGCTATGTCTCGGAAATCTCGTCAAATTTGTAGCAATTTAGAACTCAAAATACTGGACACGTCTCTGTTTTTAAACGGACTTTGCCACGCATTTTGGAACTTAGCTGCCTGAGTACGTTCACCGCAGCCGGCTGCGCGGAAAAGGGGCTGTCGAGTTGACAGTGTTTTGTGTGTGTCTGTATTCCTCGCCCTTGGGGCACCAAATGTTCGTCGCAAAGGACTCGATGTATGCCAGAGTGTTGTCTTCTGATGTTGTGCCATACTGCGGGCTGTGTGTTATCACGAGGACTATAGTTTGACCGTCATTTGCATTTCGTCTGAACGCTTTAACAGGTTGTCGTCTCGTTTGTGTTTGTTTATTGATCTGTTTAGTTGAAAAATCAAGCGTCACATGAAGAAAAACCGGCGCTAGCTTGCGTCTGCTTGCGGAACATTCTATCAGTCCTATTCTCTCTGTTCTGAAATAGTTGTTCGGCAGCCAAAAAGTTATTTGCAGGGCATTTGAGATTTATAAAAAAAGACGTAGAGAAGACCTTGTCTGAAAGGTTCTTTCACTCGATTGTATCTGTGATAGGGAAGTTGAAGGGGCAGTCGCATTCTTTCCATGCATTAGCTTTTTAATTCGATTGTATCTGTGATACGGAAGTTCAACTGAGCTGGGCCTCAAGAACGGGCATGATCAATTCAGCGGTTCCATGGGCGATACAACTGAAATACGTAACGTATAATAATTTGACCTTGCTTACAACCTATGTGTTAAATATTCGTTACAGAAGGTAAGAATGTGCAGATAATGAACCGAACGGGCCTCTCCTTGACGGGCAAAAGATGACGGCCGAATAGCGGGTGGTCTATGCCAGCTAAATAATACCTTCTTTTTTTGCGAAAGCAAAGACGATCGTGATAACGACCCGACGGGTCACGTGCCGTCTTGTAACTCAGTGAACCTTACTTGATTACTTTTTTATTTACTTGTGTCTTGTATGACACAGCCTCTTCGCTTTTAGATGGGGAAAAATTCGAGCTCCAGTGCTGCACACAAGGAGGTTCTAATAAGGAGGAGCATTTCGAGTAAACTTTTCCCTTGAACTGGCTCAGTGGCATATCGAATCGGAGAGAGATATTGCCTCAGACAGCCTGTATAGAAAGGAGTCCGGAGCGCAAAGTTTTATAGCCATTAACCATGAACAAAATTCCTAGCGGATGGAAGTATGTAAAGGAAACTAATATCCTGTATACCAGCTTATGATGGAAGTAACATGGTGAGCACTGGGATATAAATCTTCAGATATGATTTCTGGCAAAAATACTGAATAACTGCCTATCTGTATCTTCCTTAGTTATAAATATGTGCTGACCACTGCCTTCGTCTTACTGCATGAGTGCAGTTCAGCCACTTCAAGGAATCCAAACGCCAGTTTCGATCACGTGACAAATGCACGTGTTTACTCGCCCAAAGAGTGCTTGGGCTTGCTCCTCCCATTAGAAGCTCATTGGATGCACATGGATGTAAAGCCTTGAAAGTCTTAGAGTCCATGTCATCGTCAAAGAGGTTCTAATAGAGAGGAGCGCACCTTCTCTATTTATCCTACGGGAGCGTTGCGAGTAAACTTTTCCCTTAAACTGGCTGAGTGGCTTATCCAATCGGAGAGCGGCATTGCCTCATGCAGCCTATATAGGAAGGGGTCCTGAGCTCAAATTTTTATAGCCATTCACTATCGACGAAATTCCGAGCGGATGGAAGTATGTAAAGGAACGTGTATCCTGTATACCATCTGATGATGAAAGTAACAGGGTGAGCAATGGGATATAAATCTTTGCACACGATTGTCTTTGCAAAAGTATTGAAGAACTGCCTGTCTGTATCTTCTTTAATTATATGTGCTGACCACTGCCACTTCAGCCACTTTAAGGACTCCAAACGCCAGCATAGATCACGTGACAAAACCATGTGTTTACTCGCCAGAGAGTGCTTGGGCTTGCTCCTCCCATTAGAAGCTCCTCGGTCAGCGTTCAGGACTCAGGAGTCAGATGGAGACAGATATTTATGGTGCTTGGTATCGTGGATACCGACCTCTTTATAGCTACGCTGAGTGCAGGAAGGACTTGATATTTTGTTCGTGGCCAGTATCAGTAGCTCGGCTGATGTTTTTTTTACTTGTGTCTTCTTTATAGACAGAAATTTGACGGCTGAAGATCCATATTACTTCGATTGTATCTGTGGTACGGTTGTTCCTAAGCTCTACTAAGCACTCTAAGCTCGAAATGGCTAGGGAAATACCACTGGAATACGTGTAATATAAATTGACGATGCCTACAGCCAGGGCAATGAATATTCTTTATAGAAGCAAAGAATTTGTTGATAGTGAGCCGTACGGGGAGGAGAAGACGACCGAATAGCGGGTGGTCTATGACCAGCTAAATAGCACCTGTTTTTTTTTTTGCGAAAGCGAAGACGATCGTAATGACGACCCAACAGGTCACGGGCCGTCTTGTTAATAACTATAGATGCTTCCAGTTCGTCCTTTTTGGTGTTTTTGTTATCAAATGGAACAATTATATCTGAACAACTTGAATTATATTTGGGCATAGCTATTTCGGAACAGAGGGAGTAGTTGTTTAGAAGCACAATGCTCGGAAGTGTGATTTATAAACAGGTTGCGGACTCATTTGTGTCCATTGTTGGGACATTATTTAATATTAAGAAAAAACTTCAGTAAAGAATGCTTTCGTCATTTCCTTTGATTTCTGAAGAAAAGTTGCTGCTTGTGTTAAGTATGTAATATTCTACGACGATTTAAAGAGTTTTTGGCATAAAATATGCAAACAATTCTTATATTCTATTATAACTTGATGGTGTGATAACGAAAATCACTGGATTAAGCAGGCCGCATAAGAAGAATAAATTTGGTATGAACCTGAATACATAAAATATATGTCACTATGCTAGCATGAAGACTTGGTCATTTGTACAATGAAATTTCCTAGCTGCTAAAAGAATTAGCTTGGGGAATCACAACTACCATCCCAAAAATTGAAAGTCAGTTAATAAAATCAAGAAATCCAAACTGACTCTCATACTACATACGCATGTAAAACTGTATATATTTTTGTTTCTGTACTGAGGCTTGCACCTCAATTTCAATATGAATGTAAACGAGTCGTATCGGTACGCACAAAATTTGTTTCCACCCATATTACTTTGTTTCCTCGATCCTGTCGGGAATACCTCGCTGCCTGGCTGCAGTCAATTCCACATCAATTTGAGCTTGTTGACTTTTTGTTGATTCGATCACTGAAAGTTTTCCCATTCGATGAATTGAAAAGACGTATCTGTCATTCATCAAACCGTGACAAATTCAATTTGGGCTTTCGGCGGTGGTGATGACTGTCATTTTGAGTCTTCGTAAAAATTTCCACATAGCACCCGATGCTTCTTTTTGTTCCTGAGTGACCTTGCAATTGATTCTCAATCTTCAAAGGGGCAGCGCTGACGCTATGAAAGGCCGAGTGGAATGTTAACGATAGTCAGTCAAGAGCCTCGTCAACGGCATATGAAAGTTTCAAGATGGAATGCATCTAAAATTTTCCAGCCACGAGCATCGGCACGACGAGTGAAAGTTTCAAAGTGGAATGTGCTTGCTAACGATAGTCAAAAGCATCGTCAATGGTAAGTGAAAGCCTGAAGATGTAATCCTGTACAAGGGACCTCTCCCTTGGTTTCTAAACCAGCAATGTATTTAGTCATCAACAGTCAAGCGCATCTGCATCGATAAGTGAATATTTCATTATCAATACACCTAGATATCGACAGTGAAGTGCTTCGGCAACGATAAGCGAAATTTCTAGATGGAATGCACTCGTACTTGATACGACAGTTTAGAGCATCCGCATCGATAAGCGAAATTTCTAGATGGAATGCACTCGTACTTGATACGACAGTTTAGAGCATCCGCATCGATAAGCGAAATTTCTAGATGGAATGCATTCGTACTTGACGTCGACAGTATAGAGCATCGGCATTGCCAATGAAAATTTCAAGGTAGAATACGTTTTGATGTATACAATGAAGAGTTTTAGCATAGCAAGTTAATATTTCAAGCTGGAATGCACCTATAGACATCGATAATGAAGAGCATCGCCATTAGAAAATGACAATTTCAAAATGGAATGCACTAACTCATAGACAGACAATCATGGGTGTAATCAACGACACGACGAAAATTGGAATAGACTGCAATTACAGCTCGATAAACATGAATGTAGTCAAAGGTATGCGACAGTCTAATAAAGGAGCGCATCTTCAGGATTGAAAGTCAAGAACATCGTTAGAGATAAGCGAAAGTTTCAAGATGATATCTAACGAACGACTTTCATAAGCATCGGCAGTGTCAAGTAAACCTTTCAAGATTTTTATCATACCTTTTACTATGATTGTATGTTAAATTCTCCACAGTATATATCCCGAATTTTACTGGAACCTTCAATAACACTTGCCTCACGATAACAGTTCATGAAACTCAACCCTTACAAATTAATCAAATTTTGCGAAGTTCTTGGAAGATTTACTATCATTTGTGCTAAATTTTGGATTTGCTTCCATTTGTGATAAATTTTGGATTTGCTACCATTTTTGCTAAATTTTGGATTTGCTACCATTTGTGCTAAATTTTTGATTTGCTACTATTTGTGCTAAATTTCGATTAATGTTATTGAAACTCATCACTGGAACTAAACCTAATGAAAAAAAAGACATGGATGATATTTACCATCATTAACAGTACGCAAACGACGCGATTGTCGTATATTAATTTTATAAATTAAACGTATCACTGTAAATATACCACAATTTTTAAAAAATCTTTAGTATATTTTCTATCATTATTTACACAATTTCCACGAACGATTCCTTTCGAATCTGAAAATATATATTTCTATATTAGGCGCAGTGTCGTGGTAGGCTTTCACCGGAACGTCTACGATAATTTTGTCGCCCCCTGAACGCCTGATCCGATTGTCCTGAAAATTGCCCCATTTTTTAGACTCCCAGCTAAGCTGATGGGGCGATATCTCCTGTTGAGCTTGACGTAATTTCAGCGGGAATTTTAGGGTAAAATTTCTGGCGACATTAGAGCTCTTCTTTTGGCGATTCAATGTTTTAGGCAATCGCTGCGAATTTTTAATGGCAGTTGCTTTAGCTTGCCGCGCTGTTAACCAAATCCAACGAGTGAGCACTAAAAAAAACCTTACTTTTAGCTTGATCAGGGGGAAAAATATTACCGTTTTCGTTATAAAAGAGCGAGCACCATGTAATCTTAAAGGATAAAGAAAAAAACACGGTATTTTATGAAAATGATAACATCATTGTCCGAATCATCCTCTATGAATGGCACAGTGTTAATGGACTTATATGAAAGTCCATTTCAACCTCTTGTAGACATGATTTTTTTTCCTGTTAGAGAGCATTTTCCTAAATTTATTTTTCAATTCTAGTAAACATTCCATTAAAATTGGCATACTGTGGTAGTTAATTCGTGAAAACACAAATCAATTAAAACTATTATATTCTCTCCTTAAAATACGAGTTTCTTGCATTTGGTCTTTTAGAAGGCAATATAGTCTTCTATTGTTTCATTTGAATGCCAAATTATGTTATTTAAATATTTTGTTAAAAATGCAATGGTTTCGCATTTATTCAATTAAAATTCCGTTTTCGCTGCAATTCCAATACAAACGCCATATTCTTGCATTTATTAAGTTAAAATGCAATATACTTTCATAAACTTATGGCAATATATCGTATTGTCTGATTAAGTCCTTTAAACATTCGCTATTTTAGCTAATATATATAGAGCTGAAACTACAATATTTTTGAACGATTTCTGTTAGATATAGTGTATTCCCTTATTATTTCCGTTAAAAATTCAGGGTTCTCCCTTTTATACAACAAAAAATGCAATACTTTCACTAGGATTCTGTCTTAAATTTGGCAGTCGGTCATTTTCCTTAAGTCTGCTGTACCAATATGAGGAGGTTACAGTATGTGTTATTGTTATGAAAAGTGAGTATGATTTCGGGCACGAAAAAGCAAGTTAAAGATAAATGAAGTAGGATGCCAGCATTTGCAGCGAGAGATATGGAAACTATTTAATGTCATTTCTTCTAAACCTTTATTCAAAATATTCGAAGTTTTCATACAATGGAATTAAGAAACTGCGCTCTTATTTAATTAGCTATCTTGGAGAGGAGACAGGAAACCGTGCTGTTATTAAAAGATAAAATTTTTGAAAGATAACTAGACATTAGAAGACAATATCGCCGTCAAAATCTGGGCTCCAAATAGAGTAACTGGTGTTGTTGGTCCGTATTTATTCAATAACTTAGTTAATTCTGCGGAGAAAGAGTTCCAACGTTAAAACATAACTTATCTATTTATAACGAAAGCTTCCTGGAACTTTAAATAACAATGGTATCCCGAAAAAAAAAATAACTTCTCAGCTGCGGCGAATTTTTCTCCCCAACTGTAAAAAACTTCGGACTGCGCCGCCTCTTTCGAAAGTTTCCAATTTTTTTATATCGAACACAAAGGAATTGTTAGGAATTTCGAGAAAAGTTCCGAGATGCCACGATGGAATCCAGGACAACGAAGTTAATTAAATTTCTTCGACAGCTTTGAAGTAAGAATTTTTTCCAAGTGGAAGTCCGTCATATCTGAAAGGGGTAAAAATGGACTTCAATTTTTGCTTAATTGTCGCTCGTGTCAACAGTAAGGTGCATTCTAAGAACTGTGGTGCATTTTTCTGAGCACTGAAGGACTGTGTTAGCTCTCCACTCTAAAGTGTTGACGAAGTTCTGCAAAATTAAATTTTAACTGCGATTTTGCTCGAGATGAAAGGTGAGTTGGCGTTGGGTCGGAGTGCCTGACGGACAGTGACATAGCTGACAACGCGTCCATACTGAGAAAATTTAGCTCTCGGAGCAAGTATAGATGGAGGAGCCACAATTGGGACTTACGCCTCATTCACCGGCAGCGTACTTTGCCTGCCCGTCATACTCGGAAATTTATAGGCACTGCGAGTAAATAGTAAACGAAATTGAATAAAATCGGATAAATGCCTGTAAATTTCCGATTGCGATGTATAGTGGCGGCACATGTATACCATCTCAGTGAACATACAAACAAGTGTGAAGCCATAACGTAAGCCATCTCAGTCAATGTGCGTCGCCAGCCAACACCACCAAGCTAAAGAGAGAAGCTGACTTATATGTCTCCTCCAACTGCAATGAATCACCTCCGAAAAGGAGGTTATGTTTTCGTCGTATTTGTCTGTCTGTCTGTTTGGCTGTTTGTCTGTCACCATGATAACTGAAAAAGTTCTGGACCGATTTGGACGAAATTCACTGGGATTGTTAGGTATCTTAGGAGAAACAGATGATTAACTTTTGGTGAAGATATGTCCATCTGTTTGATAGTTTGTTTGTCTGCCTCATCTTTCTCAATGTCATAACTCAAAAAGCTATGGATGGATTTTTATAAAATTAACATGAGTTGTTAGGTATATAACAAAAGTTAATAAACATATTTTAGTAATGATCCGTTAACTCGTTCGTTCATTTGTCACTGTTTTGAATTTTATGCTTGTTAGCGCAATGACTCAAAAAATAATGAATTGATCTTTATGAAACTTATAGGGATTATTAATGATGTTGAAAGACATAAATGATTAAATTTTGGTGCAGATCGGTTAGTTCGTTTGTATATTTGACTCATGTTTGTTTAACGCTTGTTAGCAGTATAACTCAAAAAGTTATGAACGGATCTTGAAGAAAATTGCACAAGCTGTTATTACCATCAAAAAACACAAATAAGTAGATTTTGGAGTTAATACAACAAAAAATTATGGTTTCAGAACCAATTTGTATTTTTTCTACCGTTGCCTCGCTTGGCGAAGGTATGCGCTCTCAGAGTGCTCTAGTTATTCCTAGGACTGAGCAGGTAGTTCACGGTCCCATGTGAAAGCCATTCAAACTTCTCTGGACACACTGCCGGCTTGATAGGCAGCCTCCATTGTTGCTTACTGCCTGGTGTAGCTAATAAGGACCTATATGAATACGGCAGAGTAGAGGTTTCATACCTCATTTCTGCCCCACCTGTATTACGGATATGAAGTGCGATAATACCAAGGAGGTTTGATAGAACGAGGGAGCACAGTCGCATTTTGCTGTACTGGCCAAGGAAGTTTTTTGTTCTTCGGTGGTTGCTCCCTTCCCACCAATCACAAGCTCTCAGCCATCCCTTCTCAACAATAAGAGGCTTTCAGCCATTCCTGCAGCCAAACATTGTGCGTGCTAACTAGACTTCAGCCATGTCGGAAAAATCAGCTTCAGATCTCAGCAGCTGTTGCTACCTCCTTCTTATTAGAATTCCTTGGAATTTACTTTTCAAATTTGGCGGTAAATCAGTCGTCTGTGAAGAGAAGCAACTCCAACAGACAGTTGATGACCCCCGAGTCCGTATCATGGATGCCCAACTTATTATCTCCGCAAGGAGATTATTTTTTTTTTCTTCAAAAGTTATGAGGCGATATTCATGATATTTCCAGCAATTGTTAGACACGTTAAGAGGGACAGATAATTGACTTTTGGTGAAGATCCATTCAAAAGTATGTTTGTTTGTCAATCTGTTTTTTCTTGGTAACATAGTATAAAATAAAAGGATGTTCATTAAATTTGCAGGAAATGTATGGGATATTACTAGAAGTGTCCAAAGTTTTATGACAATCTGTGTCTTCGTTTATCTAGTTGTCTTTATATGTTTATTTTTTTACTTGTAAGTAACATCGCAAAAAGTTCATATGGATCGTCATGATAGTTGCAAGAACTGTTTGGGATGTGAATGAACAGAAATAATCAAATGTTGCTCATCTATGTGTTTGTTTTGGATCTCTGTTTGTCTTTTTCTTTGTCACAATATAACTCAAAGAGTTACGGATGGGTCTTTAAGAAAATTACAGAAACTGCTACGACTGTTTCGACGAACAGTTGGTAAAAAGAATGCGGCGAAGATGAAATATAAAGCCTGAATTAAGAATTTTTCGTCTATAGCGTTTGAAAGAAGGATACCGTTAACGCTACTTTTCTAGTTTCTTATGCAATAATGAAAGAGTAACTCGCAAAAGAACTAAGAGACGAGTGGAAAGACAAAAAAAAAAATTAATAATAATAATAATGGGCTAGCATTTATCTTCTTGTTCAATTTATAAAACTAGCTATATGTATATTGACGTTTCACTTCGCAACGCTTGGTATGTAAAAACTCTGCTTGGACTTAATTTTACGTGTAGAATATGTATGGTTGCGCCACATAAAGAGAAGGAATAATATGCTAGAGAAGCACTCCGAGAGCGCATACCTGCGCCAAGCGGTACAATGTTAACAAAGAATTGAAATTAGTCTTAAATCCATTATTTATTCTCGATCATCACCAAAATTTAGTAATATTTCCTCGCAACATTCATAACAATTCCCATAATTTTTATGAAAAATCGTTAATATTTTTGTAACTTATGTTTCGCCAAAAAAGAAAGCAAACGCACAAAACGATCAATAAATTATCACCAAAACTTGGTCATTTGCACTTCTGAGCCGTCCTAACAGTTCCTGCGAATTTTAGAGGAAATTCTTTCAAAACTTTTCAGGTTGAGTTGCTGTCACACAGTAAAATAAACATGCAACTAAATAAAGAAAATGCATACGAGTTCAACTAAAAAATGAGGTCATTTGCTCCTAATAACGTTCCTAACGTTCCCAGCAAAATTTTATAAATATCCGTCAATAACTTTCTGAGTTACGTTGCTATAATAAAAAGGTAGGCAGACAAATAAACGGTACGTCGAATGGTTCTTTACTAAAAGTTAATCATCAGTTCATCCTAACGTACCTAAGAATTCCTGTAAATTTCATAAAGATCCAAAAGTAACCTTCTTGGTCACCTCTGGAAAGGAGGTTATGTTAGTGTCGAGTTTGTCTGTCTGTCTGTCTTTTTGTCTGTCACCAAGATAACTTAAAAAGTTATGAAACAAGAAAATAATTTTTGGTGAAGATCCGTCCATCTGTTTGTTTGTTTGCCTCATTTTTCTGGTCAGCGTGCTCTAGTTTAGTATTGATAATACTTCTACTACTTTATGTATAGTGTCGCATGCGGCACAGAACTATACGCTCAGAAGAGCATATCTTTTTGTATGTATTTAAAAAAATGAGACAGCGAAGACGTCATACTACCAAAGACACCAGTATCATGATACTCTCACCGCACCAATATCCTTGAAATTTGAAATTGTTAAGACTATTGCTTTTGTCTATAGCGCTGGCACAGACCGGCATTTCATTGAAATTTTTGCAAGACAATTAGTGACAACAATGAGGCCACAATGGACCGCTTGCCCTCAACTATATGTTTGTAGGAAGGAGCTTTAATAGGAACGAGGGAGTCCTACCGCTTTAGGTTTGCCCAGCAGGCGTTAGAACCATTTCGGGGTAGCTCTGACGCGTTCATGAAAGTGAGGGCCTCTGGCACCTGGCCCCACATCACAGTTCTCTCCAAAAGCTAGTTTCCATACGTGATGATGAAGCTCAAAAGCTTGACATTGTGTACAACACGAATAAGACTGTGTGTATGTTGCTTGAACCTTGACACAGCAAGCAGTGCAGGATTAGGCATACATTACTAAGCGGTGTGAAGTTAGCCTATGTGTGTCATTGATAAGGTAACTCCGATAGTAGAAAAACACTGAAACTAAGGAACATTAATGGCGGTATCACGGAACTCAACTTAGTAGGTGTATAGATACAGGCTAACTACGAATTTATACGATACACGGAAACTTTATGATAATAAGAGAGCAGCTTATCTGTCTGGGGCTTTTTTTATGATCCAGCCCTCATAAACCTCTTCAGTACTCAAACATTGTTATCACATCAGACTCTGTTAATCAACAGAAGCTTTTCTGGCTCAGACAACGATGAACTTCTTAAAGAAACACCAAAAGCTATCCAATGAAAGCCTTTTTTTTTCATAGCGAAAAGAAAATTTGTGCAGCAAGTGTCTCATTATTTCTATTTTTACCTCTTTGCTACTCCGTTAAGTACAATTATTATTATTATTTATGAGCATGTTTTCTATTTAATAAGGAATACCTATAATACTTGTCGAGCAGGTAATAGTTAACTGATTTACCAGATCAGTGTCTTTTCAGTATGAACCACCGAAATTATTATCACCTCGGCTGATACTGCCTGAAAGGGGGCAAGAAATGCTGTATTAATTCACGGGATAATTTCCAACCTTAGATCTATAACAGAAATTGCTGTTCGTTCAACTGACACTTGCTGAAAGCTGCCACTGATTTTTTCTGCCTTATCTGAAGAATAAAAATTGCTGACGGTCAGCCCAACTGACACTAGCTGAGAGCTGCCACTGGTTATTTTCTGCCTAATCTGAAGAATGAAAATTGCTGACGGTCAGCCCAACTGACACTAGCGGAAAGCTGCCACTGATTATTTTCTGCCTAATCTGAAGAATAAAAATTGCTGACGGTCAGCCCAACTGGCACTAGCGGAAAGCTGCCACTGATTATTTTCTGCCTAATCTGAAGAATAAAAATTGCTGACGGTCAGCACAACTGACACTAGCTGAGAGCTGCCACTGATTATTTTCTGCCTAATCTGAAGGATAAAAATTGCTGACGGTCAGCACAACTGACACTAGCTGAGAGCTGCCACTGATTATTTTCTGCCCAATCTGAAGAATAAAAATTGCTATCACATCAACCGACAGTGCTTATTATGTCCAGGAGCCTACAAGGTATTGATACACAAATTCATTGGATTTTTACCGCCTAACAACTGAAAACCAAAAATTGTCAGCTCAACTGACACGGTCTAAAAAGAGCTCGCACAGCAACAGTTAGTTTATTTTTCGACACTCCCACGATCTAACAACCTAGCAATAAATACACTGTACGTTTTGGGTCTCCTCTCTCACCAGCACACGCCAATTAAGCGCTGTTATCACATTATGGTCTATGCTTCCATTAGGGAATGAGGCAGGCAGGTGGTTCAATTTCCACCGCCGGTCTATTAATAGCGAGAAAAGACTGTCCGTAGCTTCTAAGCTACGCTTGTCTGTCTGAGAACTGATTCTGAATTCCCCATCGGAAATTTAATTACGGCAAAGTTGTACAGGGAGAGGCCGAGGCGAGCAATGTGGCTCAGTCAGAATTGATTTCTCGTCCTATCATCAATTAATGTGAACGTTGTGGGGCGAAGCTACGGTCTTCTGCTGCAAGGTTGGATTTGACTCGCTCAACTCCTGAAATAGAATTGGAAATTTAAAGGGAACATTTGTTAGCAGAATTATTATATACATCTGGAATGCAAGGCTGGGTTTTACTCTCTGAACCTGAACTTCTGCCACTGTATTGGAAAAATAAAGTGAATGCATACATGGTAGCATATATACTTCTGCAATGCAAGGCTGGGGGTCACTTGCTGAACCTGAACTTCTGCGACGGAAATGAATATTTATAGTGGAAGTGGTATAGCTGAGATACTATATACTTTTGCTGCAAGGTTCCCTATTGGAAATTTATAGGCATTTATCGGAATTTATCGGATACCTTTCACTATTTTCCCACAGACAGCCGATAAATGCAGATAAACTTCCGATTGGGAAAGGTTTGACTCAATCAGCTTGAACTTCTCCTTTCCCAATCGGAAATTTATGAACATTTATCTGAATTTATCGGATACCTTTCACTATTTTCCCACTGGCAGCCTATAAATGCCGATAAACTTCCGATTGGGAAAGGTTTGACTCAATCAGCTTGAACTTCTGCAATAGAACTGGAGCTAAAGCGGACACCGAGTAGCAGAGTAACTGTACTACAGTATACAAGGTTAGTTCTTACTAACCGACTTTGAACTCAAGTAATTGTACTGAAAATTGAGAATGAACATTGGGAAGCGCTTGTGTCGTCTTATGCTGCAACAAGTTTAGTCTGGTACTCTGAGCCAGGTCAGACTTTCAACACCCATAATAGAATTAAAGTACACCAATACAATCTTAGAGAGACACAGTTAGTAGCCCTGCGGAAGGAATGTGACTGTAAATACTACGGAGATCTGTAGATTGATTTAGTAAATCTTTATTGAATTTTCCAAGTTTGTACAATTTTGAGTTGAATCATTTCAAATCAGAAATGTCAACTGAATGTGCTGAAATGCATGGAAATCATTATGTATTTCCTCTGTGTGTTGATGTCAATACCTAAACACAAAGTCATTCATTTGATGCTGGTACAGAGCAAAGTAACACAGGCTGGTACAGAGCAAAATAACACAGGATAGTACAGAGCCAAATAACACAGCCTGGTATTCTCGTTTAATGGTTTCGGACCACGTCTATCGCAATATTATCATCGTTACAATCGTTGTCTACTTGTCAGGGTAAGCAGAGTCCGGCTCCGACGTGAGTCGTAAGTGTGTCTGTTGGACTACGTACCAGTCGTACCTACGTTCTGGGCAACGTTATTTATGCAACCGTATCTATGCTACCGATTACAAATACTGCATGTATGTGTCGAAATGGCCCACGAGCTGTGCATTTTCGAAGCCAGTTGAGCGTACGAATGCATACGTGGCCCCGACATAGGAGTGCTGACTGCGATTTTTAATTCATGGGAACCAAGTGAGTCCAAGTTAACAAACCACAGCAGGTGGTAATATCTCTTTTTTCGTAGCACTAGCTAATATTAGGGAAGTTTATATTTGATAAAAATACCAGTGAAGGGTTAAGCCCCAAAGCACAGCTCTTAGCGAGTCCTGCCGTACCCAAATTTCAGTGTAAATTTCAATGTTTTCAATGTTTTATTTAAATACAGTTTTATTTCTCGCTAATTTTAGGTTGCACCTTATAACTTCTTTGGTAAGTTAACGGTTTTACTCACTAAAATGTAGTGAAAAACCTGATCGGGGCTATTATAATTAACTTATCTTAGTTCAACCTAACGCAACTCTTCTAATTAAAACCATCTCATCTAAACTAACTCACGCAACTTACCTTGACGCACTGCGTCTCACCTAACAGACCTCATCGACTCTAGGACATCACGTCTATATTAACGGACGTCGTCAATACCAATGCACGTTGTATATCTTAAGATGCATCGCTGAGCCTAACGCACCTCAAGCAGGATATATCAGAGTGTCTGCTCTTAGCCGTGAAAGACGTGGGTTCTAGCCAACTGACCAGACAGATGAGTTTTCGTGCCAATGTCATAACTCAAAGAAGCTACGGACGGATTTTTATGAAATCGATATGAGTTGCTAAAGTACTTCACGAAGAGTAAATAACCAAATTTTGTGATGATCGGTTTGTTCGTTCCTTACTTTATCACTGTTTTTAATTTTATGCTTGTTGACACAATAATTTAAAAAAATTGAGAATGGATTATCCTGAAATTTGTTTATAGACATAAATGATTTAATATTGGTGATGATCGGTTGGTCCGTTTGTGAGCTTGACTGTTTGTCAGAATGTTTGTTAGCAGCATAACTCAAACAGTTATGAACGGATCCTAAGAAAAATTACAGAAGCTGTTAACACTGTTGAAGGGCACAAATAATTAGATTTTTGTGTTGATACAAAGAAAATCATGGTCTCAGAACCAATTTTAATTTTTCGTTATCGTTGCCTTGGCTAGCAGAGGTATGCGCTCTCAGAGTGCTGTAGTAATTAATATAATTACTATTTTTGTTAAAATTACATGCCCGGGCCTCCACGGACAGTAAATGAAACTTAAATGAAGTTATGTGCAACACCAGAAAGCCATAGACGCTGCCAAGAAAACTCTAACTAACAACCATTAACATCTTAGTTAAGTGCATGTACAGTAGATCTGCATAGCTGAATTCGAATCCCGGCAAGGACTCGTGTCAAAGCAGACCAGGGTTAAGCAGACCGCCCCAAAACAGTCCACGGTCAACAGACCAGGTGAACACTGACCAGAGTAGAAAACACCAACTGAATAGGTAAGCTCAGCACCCGAAAGTCTCCAGTGTAAAGGGGTTAGCATAAGGCGCAGCTCCTGTATGTATTTCTCCCGAAGTCCCTGACAGCTGGGATAGAAGAATACAACTAATGTCTCTCGTTCTTATGCTCCTTAGAGGCAGGACACCCTCGGCTTGAAGAACAGATTCAAAGCATCACTCTCAATACACAGCCTACTAGCTGAGCTAAAGAGTCGGTCGAGCAGACGTAAGTGGCTGGCTGCAGCCGAAGTCTAGACCGGGGAGCAATACTCCAGCAAAGGCAGCACGAGTGCAAAACAGCATCTATGAACTAGCTCCCTGTCACCACACACAGCTTTCACCTGACATAGAAGACAAATCTTATTCGAAGTACGTAACACGAAACATCTAATATGCTTTTCAAGCGTAAGCTTCTCATCGAAGAGTACTCGAAGAATCTCCTGACAGCTAAACCCCTGAAGCACAGTGTCATGCATTTCAGAGGTAAGTGCTTGGGTAAAAGTGTCCGAGACCGACTAACAATCATAGACTTAGTCTTAAACGCATTCAGCTTCATGTTGCAGGCAGAGCTCGATGCACTACGAGGCGACAAGTCCCTATTTAGAGACTGGGCGACAACGTTAAGCATGCTAGGGTTGATATCATTGCTATCAAATTACAATCGAGAGAACAGTTGATCATTGAGCTCTCCAGCGAAGACAGCACGTTGCTAGAGCACAGAAGTGGCTCAAGTTTTGTATCTACACTCCCTCATTTCGCTTGGTGATCTCGCAACTCCTGCTTGCACCAGCTAGGCATTCGAATTTGCATCTTCATAAAGTCATAGAGATGCGAGGAAGAAAAATCTCCTTACTGACAGCAAGTGCTCTTCAATGAAGTCGACGTTCATGACAGGAATTTGGCTCACAGCTTTCTCCTTTCTAATACCTCGTTCTTAGGAGGTGCTCCTTCAAGTATTTTTAATCCATATTTATCCGCCTATCATATTCCCTGCTCCTAACAGTTCGATGATGATGTTTTTGCATTTCAAAACCTGGGGGGCAGAGTTCCGTGTTTATTTCTCTGTATTTGATATTTATTAAAACTATTGCATGGCGCGGGAGAATTCCATGCAGGCAAGTATTTTTTTCTATTGTACATAGTTTTTTTCTGTTTTACATAATATAGCTGACAGCCATTGTCTAGTTTAACTATGTCTATCGTTCAATTTTTAATAAAATATTATTTTTGTGTTTAATGTTTTACTGCTTTTAAGCAATTTGCATAAAAATACTGATATTCACGTCTAGCTGACTAACGACCAAATGGAACAAAAGTTATAAAGAAAAAGAAATTTAAAATTCACGAAAAGTAACGAAAAACTGTGTTTTTTATTTATTTAGGAAAATTATGCCAATAATAAGTACTGAGTATAGGTACCTGTACTGTGGAAGTAATTCCTCGTTGGCTTCTCTTTTGGTCGCTAGCCGCGACCCCTAGGAAAAAACAGTATCGTGACTGCACACACGTGAGGTGATGTGTGCAACGTCACCTGGACTTCGTCCGTAGACCCATATGGCAGGTACATAGTACCTAATCTCTACACGAAAACCCCACTTATTTAAACTTTTTAAAAATATTCGCTGTTCCTAAGAGTATTTACTAACTTAGAACAATTATCCGTAGGCAGTATAAGAACTTCAGATGCAAGCTGAATTTCAACATATTTTCTTATGTAAATCACATATTATTGTAAGGGTAGAAATAAAGTAATAACTGTATGATGCCGCCAGGGGGCGGAAAATATCAGGTCTGCATTCCACAGGTCACGTCTGACTTGTATTGATCCGAGAGCCAATTTAATGTTACAGCGCAGGAGCACGGAAGTTTCACAGCAGACTCGTTATAGTTAAAAACTAGTGTTTCACATAAACTGGGCCGGGTCAACTTCAGCAAAATACTTAATATTTTGTTCAGAAGTGTACTAGTATTAAAAACAAGAATCCATCCATCTGTTGGAGAGCTTATTGAATTAGATATTATTATTAATCGGCACCGTGGCTTCAGTACGACATCTATAGTTTTAATAAAAACTAAACTGTCACAGCTCCAGTCTAAATTGCTCATTAACATTCGGTTCACAAAATTATTAAGCTGAAATAACTTCAGCATAAACAACTACCCTAAAAGAAGTTTTGGCCGCCACGCAGCTGATTTAAGGTTTTACTTTCTGGGGCAGTCCATAATTCTGTTAGTGTTTGTTATGAACTAAACCGTTCCATTTCAGTAACAGTAGTGAATATTTCGTTCAAGAAATTAAATGATTATGACATCAGTAAAAGTAAAATCAACTTAACCGCACACGCTAAGAGGTAAATCCCCACAGACTGGTTGGTGCTGCAGATATAACTAGAGCACTCTGAGAGCGCATACCTTCGCCAAGCGAGGCAACGGTAACAAAAAATTCAAATTGGCTCTGAAATCATATTTTTCTCTATATAGACTCCAAAATTTAATCAATTGTGCATTTTGATAGTAATAACAGCTTGTGGAATTTTTTTGAAGATCCGTTCATAACTTTTTGAGTTATACTACTAACAAACGTTATGACAATCTTGAGTCAAACATGCAAACGAACTTACCGATCTACACCAAAATTTAATCATTTAAGTCTTTTAACATTGCTAACAACTCCTATAAATTTCGTAAAGATCTATTCATTGTTTTTTGAGTTATTGTGCTAACAAGCATAAAATTAAAAACAATGACAAACGAACGAACAAACAAACGGATCATTACCAAAATCCGGTCATTTACTTTTTGTTATATACCTAACAACTCATATTAATTTCATCAAAATCCATTCATAACTTTTTGAGTTCTGGCATTGAGAAAAATGAGGCAGACAAACAAACAAACGGATAGACATATCTTCACCAAAAGTTAATCATCTGTTTCTCCTAACATACCTGACAATCCCTGTAAAGTTTCATCCAAATCGGTTCGTAACTTTTTGAGTTATCTTGGTGACAGACAGACAGACAAACAGGCAAAGAAAGAGTCAGACAGACAAACACGACGAAAACATAACCTCCTTGGCGGAGGTAAATATAATTATATATACTCACGGGCCCCAGAAGTGTGCACGTCTCCAGTCGACCATAGGTTGTCAGAGCTATCATGACGTCAGAGACGGAATGCCCATGCGACAACAGCGATGCCCGAACATCACTGTTTCTAATTTACTGTCCGCACCCATGCAGCAGGGTCCGATAAACGGAGAGCTGACTCAGCAGTTCAAGCACGGCAATAAAAGCCTGTTTGTCAAATAGGCTCGAACTCTCGAGCTCTGTGCCTGAGAATCCGATACTCTAACATCCAGCTACTGCGGATATCGTTGTCCGCTAAGCCGTTACAACTTCGCGGATATAACTAAATATATCTAAAAAGTGTTGAGTCAGGGATTCGAACTAGGGACCGACAGATTACCATGCCGCCACTAAGCCACCATAGCTTAAAACTGCATCATGGCAAATATGTTAAGGCAGAGCCGCATGTGCAAAGAAGGGAACTCAGCCGTCTACTCTGGACAGCTAATTACATGAACTCTCTTCATACGCGTGTAGTTCTGCCTCAATAAACTTGCCGTGATTAAGCAGACTGCAGAAACACCAATTGTATGCATTTGCTACTTTATCCTGTAGAGGCTTAGTAGCAGAGTGGGGGGCATGGTGATCTCCAAGTCCACAGTTCGAGTCTCTGACTTGCCTCTTTGTTTTGAACAAATGGCATCCATTACAAAAATATATATATATGTAAAAAGAGGAGCATGTAGCTTATTTTAAAACTGGGAAACCGTTCCTGACTACAGGAAACTTTAGATGAGACAGACAAATGAAACGTGTGCTGCATTCAATTCGATTAGCCAAAAATAATAATTAAAAGAAATTAGTGCTTAAACGGAAGAAATCGAGTCATAATTCGGTAAATGGAAGCCGTTACTTGCAATACATATACCTAGCAGAAGACGCAACATGTAGCAACACTGCAGGGAAACATTCCCGAAGGAAATTGCTGATGAGATAGAAACAGGTGATTTGTACATGCACTGCGGTTATCCAAAACCGAAAAAAATATGCTAAAGCTGAAGTAAATAACTTTCATTACTTTTTTCTTTAAATGAAGAGCGCGCGCATCGGGAAACAAAATCAAAGATGGGCGCCTCCGGCCATTTGCGTTCCTGCCACATGTTTAAGAAAGTCGACGTTTGCGCCCCTGGCATTTTATTGCATAAAATTACTCCATCAATTGAATTGCTACACAAGCGCTCATCAATCTTAATTTTTCCCGACTCACGTTCAGCTCACATTCATTTTTTCCCCGCGCCAGCAGAAGAAAAGCATGCATCAAAAAAATACAAGTTCGAATTTCTAGACGACCACTCATCAATCCTATTTTTTCTCGTCTCTTAGACAGTTACTTCTTACCTCTTATCACACTTTTCCAGCGAAACTGAAAGTATACTGAAAAAAATAAACCATTTTCCGCTATCGTCGCTTCAGACTCTCGACAGCATCGCGCTCGTATCTGAAGCAAATTGAATACGATATTACCCCAGACTTGTATTCCAGTCTCATCTCGTCGTCTTCCATCTCAAAAGTCAATGAAAGACAGCGGCTCAAGTTGTATTCCCTTATAAAAGTAAATTCTTGCCGCTTAGGCAAACTTTGGATGCTTGACCTGCTGTTCTATCTTCATCCTATGAATATTAAAGGAGTTCCGTAGCAGCCATAGCGGTCGGTGGCTAGCAGTGTTACGTTCAGACGCCTGTGCGGTACCAGGCTCCCTAGCAAAGTTAATGAGTCAGGGGGGATTTTGTAGCAGGCGTGTTATACGCCGTGATGCTTGATTATTGTGTCATGCCAGGTTAAACAGTTACTGAATTAGCTGTTAGTTTGTAGCAGGTGCAGCAGAGACTTAAGTCTCTTCTACACGTGCGTGGGAAATTTGTTGGTGCCTTTTCACAAACCGCAAAGAAAATTGGAAAAGAACGCCACTCTATCGGACCGCGTTTGCTATGTTCGCCTAACACGAATGCTGAGAACCTCGTTGCTGACGTTCCTTTAGCAAAAGACGTTGTAGTTTTCGATACTGCAAATAACTCTTTTTATTGCATAGGAAAAATGAAATTATGAATAAGAAATCACTGTGAATGCTGAGATCATTTCTTCTCCTCCTCTGTCAAAGCCCTGGCTAAAAACTGGCATAACGGCTGGCACTTTTTCAGTCATTGGGCAAACACACAGTCCAGTTTAGGAGGTCAAAGTCAAACTGTCGGATGATTATTATCGAAGAAAACAACTTCAAACCAGTGTGAGTGAAAGTGTCTGTCGTGTAGGGCCAGTCAATGGTTTTTAGTGCCTCGTATGAAGGGCAAAACGTTCGATGTCGACCGCTTTGTTTCGTCGTTTCAAACATAACTTTGTTTATGCGAGAAATTGATAAAACGCGATCCATCAAGTCAGTTTGCTCAACAGGTGCCGCTAGTAACGCTTCAGCCAAAGTTTCGGGTACCTCTTCAGATTTGCATTGAATTAGAAATAAAGAAACAATGCGGTGTTCTAATTATTATCAGGCCGCAGCAAAACATTAAAACGCTTACTTTATTCATTTATGCCGTGCAGGGAGAACAAATGAAAATTGCTCGAGCTCGATTTCTTTTTGCAACCTAAGTTGAACTAAAACAGTAGGTCGGAAATTAGCGAAAAGACGCACGAAACTGGGGTTTGCAACGGCAAGTCCCAGCGATTGATGGAGACGTAGCAGATCTGGGGCAGCGTGAATATGGCTTTAAATGATTACTAGTGTACTGTGTGCTGCGAATTTTGGTCCATCGTGCGGTGCCACGATACACGGCAAAGTTAAACAATGAGCGGTTATTGTTAGCAGGGACTTAGAGATACACGCATCTTGACGGTTAGTTAGTTTGAGGCGTCATGCATGGCATACAGAGAAGTATGACCAATATAACAAATACGAACAAGCCAAAGGAAACTGAATAGAGCTATAGTCTATCCTTCGCTGGAAACAGTAAAGAAATTAAAAAAAAATAAGGGTACAGAAGCTGACGCTTTTGCCTAATTATTAAGACTGGTACTCAAGCAAATTTAGAATAAAGGGCTGCTGAGGTGCTGACGTCGGAAATAATAATAATTAAAATAAAAAACTAATGATGATAATGACTAAAAAAGTTAAAGGAAGGAAACCTGCGTTTTCTTTCTGTTAAAAAGTAAAATTATAAAATTGCTTGAAAAAATTGTTTGAAGAACGTTATTTTCTATCCGTTGAGAGATGGAACAAAATCAGTCAGGAATTAAAAAAAACAAGAAATATTAAAGACCAATGCTTTTTTTTTTATTCGTAAGTGAAAAAGTGGGGAAAAACTGACGAAGGCCAAAGGTTTTCCTCAGTAAAAAAAAAAAAAATGCACGAAGACCATTCGTTTGACTATTAAAAACAGAGAAAAAACACTTACCTAAAACTAGGATCGAGACCAGCATTTTCTCTCAACTCTAAAATCATAAAAACGAAATACTAGACAAAACCCGACGAAGACAAACGGTCTAGCGTTGTTGCTGCTTGCCGCCTGGATCGAAATGATAAATAAGGACTGACGTAGCCATCTTAAAACTATCCCCAAAACTAACACGCGTTCGCAGGACCGATGCTGCAAGTGTCAGTCTCTGTACAAATTTTCCCAGCAGGCTTCCTGTGCAAGAAATATGACTTTGGGTTCGAGAGGAAACTCGTAATAAATGCTATACTCACCGTGGGGAAACTGCTCCACGATTCTTCATTTTATGGGTATTTTGTGATATGATATCAAAACACACCCGCAACAGAGGTGTGAGATTTTGACTCGACCTGCTTGGATATTTTGTGGCAGTGTCAATTCACAAGAAATTTATTCCGTAATGATTAAATATTTCTGGGTGGTTTGTGATAGGGTGTCCAAACAATGTTTGAACCTTCCATACCTGAACTATAAAAGGTCACGTCAACTTTATATTAAGAAAAACCATTCCCTCTCTATGTCGGACACTCGCCTTCTCTTCGTTTTAAATGTTACAGCTAAATTAAGTGGTTACATAACAAAGTGCATTGGCTCTATTGAGTGATTAGATATACTGTAAGTAACTTAATATAAGGTGAAATATTTATGTTTTATTATAGCATTCTGAGAGATAATGTGACTGTGGTAATATACGAGTAAAATTGTATAGTAAAACTTATTTCGCACGATATGCATTGCAGAAATATTCTTTTTGCTTCAAGGATGCGTCGCGGATATAAAACGTTTAATAGCTACTGTACTAACTTATAGATACTTGTGATTGTATTAATAAAAAACAATAGATAGCTCGCTTCTTCTTCTTCTACTAAAAGTCAAATCTGACTCTCTCTTCTTGAAGTGAACTCGTGCTATGTGTTTAGATCTAAAGAGTTGGTTTTTTGCACCTCTATTTACAGTAAAGTTTTGGGCTATTCGGTCAGAAATAACTCGATAATAGCAAAAATTATGCGAAAATATTAGGTGCCAATTCGCTTGTGAGCATGTGAAGGAAATTATCATCATTACTGGCTGAGAATGTCTTCGGAAATTGCCAAGCGTATAGCATCATTCTTCATTTCAAGTATACCAAGAGCTGCAATTTACTAGTAAAGCTAGAAAACACATTTGGAATCGCAGCAACGAGGAAGAGAGGCCAAATCAATAGGTTCCTAGTTTCCTCTCACCTCCTAGTGTTGAAAGCATAAGGATCAGACGGCCGAATGAACGGATGTATGCATGTATGGAGGGGCGGATGGATGGACGGATGGCTGGATGAAACCACAAACAGAATAATAACACCTAAATGTTTAGTTAACCTCGTGATAGACGCTAAGGCAGTAAGTTTCACTTATTCCTTCACATTGTATGCTGCAGCCTCAACAAGCCGTCAAACTGATCTCCAGTCCACCAGTAATATACGTCGGCCCTGTTTCTTTGGAGGGGGCAGATTATCAAGTTGAGAGAACAATAATCAAGTCGACTGTACGATCATCAAGTTGAGTTCGGAATCATCAAGTTGAGTACGCGATTTCGAAGTCCAGGGTGGGATCATTAAATAGAGAAACAGCTCGAAATTTCTTCTAATCCATCTTCTTCTGAAACTGAAGTTTCTCCTCGATTTGTTAAAATCATAACGGAGAGATGAACCAAGCAACCAACCAACAGACTCCGTTTATTTTATTCTTGATAAAATAGTATCGTACCATCTGCAGGCAAGAATATAGAAGATAATATTTACCTCCGCCAAGGAGGTTATGTTTTCGTCGTGTTTGTCTGTCACCAAGATAACTCAAAAAGTTTTGAACCGATTTAGATGAAATTTAAAGGGATTGTTAGGTATGTTAGGAGAAACAAATGATTAACTTTTGGTGAAGATATGTCCATCCGTTTGTTTGTTTGTCTCGTCATTTTTCTCGATGTCACAACTCAAAAAGTTATGGATGGATTTTGATGAAGTTTACATGAGTTGTTAGGTATATAAGAAAGAGTATATAACCAAATTTTGGTGATGGTTCGTTTGTTCGTTCGTTCGTTTCTCACTGTTTTTAATTTTATGCTTGTTAGCACAAAAACTCAAAAAATAATCAATGGATCTTTATGAAATTTATAGGAGTTGTTAGTAATGGTAAAAGACATAAATGATCAAATTTAAGTGCAGATCAGTTGGTTCGTTTGTATGTTTGACTCATATTTGGCATAACGTTTGTTAACAGTATAACTCAAAAAGTTATGAACGGATCTTCAAAAAAATTGAACAAGCTGTTATCAATATCAAAAGGCACAAATGATTAGATTTTGGAGTTTATGCAAAGAAAATTATGGTTTCAGAGCCAATTGGAATTTTTGCTCCCGTTGCCGCACTTGGCGGAGGTATGCGCTCTCAGAGTACTCTAGTTCTTCTTGATAAACTCATAGCAAGGCTTCTGAATAGTTTCAAGATTTGTTTTTAAATCCTGTACGTAAAGTTTAATAAAAAAAAATACTCATGACCAGGTGAGCCTGAACCAGATAGGTAGGCATAAGCAAAGAGCTGGGCACATGCAGCCTCGACCTGAAAAAGACAGCAGCCATAAGCCAATTTTAGAGTCCGTTGTTGCGAAGCGGAAGCAGGTACTGTATTGGCGACAACTTAGTGTATTCTTTGTTGGTTCAAGTTCTGCTAGCCAATGTCTGTCCAATTAAAGTCATAGCTCAGCTGTTGTTGAGGGTGGTTATTATGATAAGATTTGTCCAGGAGCAAACAGGGTTTATTCTTTCGCTACTTATGCTATTGATGAATACCGGCTTGCCTGCTGATTTTACAGTCACTCAGGTGGCTCATTCGTTTATAATGTTGCATATGGACTCTGGTTTAAACTTTCACTACTGGATATTGCGCTTTTCTTCCTCTTTTAAAACCGTGGCGAGATCCCAAGAACTTGAGTTTTCTCTCTTTTTATTTTATTTCTTTACCTGGAGTATCTTGAGGGTCTTCGGACGCAGTCCAGGTGACCTTTGGCACGTCACCTCACGTGTGTGGAGCCACAATTCTGGGTTTCTGCTAATGCGTTGCCAGCTCGGAATGATCTCCACAGTGCACGTAACCGCTGGCTGTTAGTCTATCTGGCGTACTTTTTAAATGAGAATACAGCAATTTTTTTAAATTTATAACTTTCATATCGATGAATGGAGCTTTAAATATGAAACGGTATTTTGTTACACAGTTTTCCTCCCCGTACAGTGAAGCTGTTAGGAGATTTTGATGCTATACGTGGATTTGTCACCATCTCTGCTTGAAATGCATATATCACAAGCCCTAACAGTCCTTTCTGATTACCTGGCAACAATTAGTTCATACACATTCACACTCTATACGTTTCAGAATTTTCCAAACATATACTGCTTGGTTTTGAAACTTCCGAAGCTTCGTTTTGCTGGATACAATTGGAGAGGTAAGTTAATTGTGATGGTCAAACTCTTCGTGCTTTGCATTTGGCACTAAATTATATT
The DNA here is from genome assembly GCA_001587735.2 of Parhyale hawaiensis. Taxonomy (NCBI): domain Eukaryota; kingdom Metazoa; phylum Arthropoda; class Malacostraca; order Amphipoda; family Hyalidae; genus Parhyale; species Parhyale hawaiensis. The sequence goes on from LQNS02278070.1 coordinate 13,513,467, forward strand.
TCACTAGCTGCAACGTGTTCTAGCTTTTTTCTCGAACTCTGCATCCAAAGTCGAGAACATTACTCTGTTCTTGGCAGAATTAATTGCTTCGATAGTTTGAGGTTCACCCATCCCCTCCATTTATTTCTTAACAGCGATAACTCCAGCTATATGTTTTTCAAAGGTATCATCGTCTTGCATTATCACGCCAAGGTTTCTTAAAGCTGTCTATCTTACAATTTCATGCCTGTGACAAGTAGTACATTTTGTGGACTCAAAAAGTGTTAATCTTTTTCCGTATCTAAGCAGCTCAAATTGCGTTTAATAGACAATCAAGTTATTCTTTGCGGATCATTAGCAGATACTTTGCAAGCATAGGTGGATAAAGAACACGTCTTTCGCTCATTGTACAGGATCTAATATTCATGTGTCGTCAGTAAATAACGAAGGGACTGCATAGTTGCATCTGTACCCCAAGTTATTACTCATGATAAGATTGATATTCACGGTGAAGTTCTTTTTTTTTCAAGCGCAGGAGAAGCTGAATTGATTTTATAACAGTAAAGGGTTGTAAAATACGAACAAAAATATTTGCAACAATGCATCAATTCTAATTTATCATACAAAACTAACAAGCTATGCTTCCATTGTATTTCCATCCGCAAATGAGCAACATTTCTTTTCAAGTGTCTCTGAAAAACAAGTAGAGAATTGCAGTCCATCACCTTTATTTATTTTGTCTCAAAACTGTTATATAAAGCTACTGTCTTTTTATAGCATTTGCTTAATTGATCATAATATTAATTGTTCATAACAGAAAACCAACTGAGTTTGGAAGGAAGCTTGTGAACTTCAATGCTTCAAAATTGGCCTTTCATATACATTAAAATTTTAACAACATAGAGAATAAATTGAGATTCCAATAAAAAAAACCGACGAATTGCGTTTCTTGAGCGCTTTTTTACTTATTTCATGCTTTTTTTTACATCTTAAGGGTTAATTAAACTGTGTCTCCAACACGTCAGTTGAAACATTGTGTCAGCGTTTATATCCCTTATTCCATCCTACGTGATATCATGATGAATAATGACTCGGGTAGAATAATTCTTGCTGACTGCAAGTTTTGAGCGTATGCCTCCTATAGTTTCACATCCTACTTAACAAAGTACGCTCTGAATAAAATCAGTGAATTACATTCCTTGAGCTCTTTCCTCTCATATTTTCATATCATAAGCACTAAATTTTGTCTCGAATATACCCAGTGAATTACATTCGTTGAGCTCTTTCCTCCCATATTTTCATATCATAAGCACTAAATTTTGTCTCGAATATAACCAGTGAATTACATTCCTTGAGCTCTTTCCTCCCATATTTTCATAAGTAATAAATTATATCTCGAATATAACTAGTGAACAGCCTTGAGCTTTTTCTCACCACATTTCGATATTATAAAGAATAAATTGTGTCTCGAATAAAACCGGTGAACTGTATTCTTTCACCGTTTTCCTCTCATATTCCACAAAAGACTGAAAACACCCCTACGGTTTTTGCGTTTTCCTCAATCCCAGAAAATCTTCTGCAGGCCACCGCCATGCGGGGAAGAAAAAGTCTTTCTTATCGCCCACTGCACCAAGAGATGGAGATTGAGCGACAAGTGTTTTATTCCCAAAGAAGTGTTTTTTAACGCCTGGGCAGCGAGCTTTAAGATAGGAAGTTTAGGTTTAC
>LQNS02278070.1:13587992-13610703 GCA_001587735.2 Parhyale hawaiensis
TTCGCTGCTGGCTCTCTCTTTGGTCGCAAACTGCGGCACCACAGAAGACACCCAGCAGAGTGACTCTACACACGTGGGGTGACGTGAACAACGTCACCTGGACTTCTTCCGAAGACTCTCAAGGTAACTCAAGGTAAGGTATGGGCAGCCACCAGAAAAGAACCGATGGACTGAGCTTACAATATGTGAGTTTCTGTCAGTGTATTGCCCCTCACGAGCTTGTCCTGGAACCGGGAGGATACGTACGAGCCAGCAGTTTCGTTCGTTTGTTCTATCATGTGGAGATGTTTGGAATAATCTAGATTGCTCTGCCTGTGTTGGTGAGGGCATTCGCAGCTTTAAGCAATCTGTAGAGAGAGCGATTCTCTGTTCTTTAATCGTCTCTTTCTTATTTCTCTTGCTGGGCTGGTTGCGTGGGGATTGATAGCCTTATGGAGTTTCCTCCGTTCACACGTCTCCAGTCTGGTGTATCTTATTACTAAAATTAATAATAATGTTCTATCTTAATAATAATTACCAGTATCTTAAAAATAATAAAAATAATGTTCTAAGAAAATATACAATCCAAAAATTTATACGTCCACTGTGTGCCTAATTTGATAACATACTCGACAGAAAATGCAGTGTAAGGGTTTCTATGGTACCAATTACTCTGCACATAACTCTCTTAATGGCACTCTATGGGTCAGCTATAAACCAGTTTATCTTCTTTTGCTATCTGAAGTCACCCGTTGTGGTATACTATCTGAACGCTGTAAAATTACTGTTTGTGAGTCCAGCTTCCATTGACGATTATTAGCACATAATTCTGTGACTCAGGACTTAAATGAATCATGGCCAGAAGTGAAAAAAAATTCAATAAGTGTTAATTTGCGAAAATAAATTATTTCACGGACGGTACAGCAGCTTTCGCAGAAAACACTTCGAATACTGATCTTTCTTTAAAAAAAAGCAGTAATTCCAGTTATTCATAATAGTCTCTTGAAGTCAGCCACAGTAAACAACTTTTGATGCGGGTTGTTTGCTCAATTGTCTGTCAGTATGTCTATTTGTCTGTCACCAAGATAAATGAAAAAATCATAGACTGATTTTTACGAAATTTACAGGGGTTAATAGGTATGTTAAGAGGAACAGGTGATTAACAGATGATTAAGCTCCGGTGAACCGTCTGTTTATTTACCTGCCTCTTTTTTTCTTAATGCCGCAACTCAGAAAGTTATAGACGGACTTCTATGAAACTTGCATGAGTTGTTAGGCATATCACAAAGAATATGTGACCACATTTCTGTGACGATATGGCTATTCATTTGTTTGTTTTTCTTTTTGTTCGAGTTTTTGTCTGTTAGCAAAATAACTCAAACAATCTTGAACGCATATTTATTAAATTTACAGGATTTGATAAGGATGTTTGAAGACATAAAAAAGTTAATGATCACATTTTGTCAACGATCGGATGGTCTGTTTGTGTGTTGGACTAATCGTTGTTAGAATGTTTGTGAGCAGCAAAGCTCGTAAATTTATGAACGGATCTTCAAGAAGAAAATAACAGAAGTTCTTAATACCAAGGTACAACATAAATATCTAGATATTTGACTTAATACCAAGAAAATAATAGTTTCGGGGCTGATTGGAATTTTCATTACTGTTACTTAGCTTGGCGGATGTATGCTCTCTCAGAATATTCCTTTTATACCTGAGACACGTCACACTAGTATTACTGCTACTTGAAAGATAAGATGTAAATTCTCTGCTATCCTTATATAATAAAACGCTTGGTGTATTTATTTATTTCGTGTCCGCTCTTAAGGAAATTGATAGGCGAAAAATAGGCCAGGTTGCAGATTTTGTGAATCGAAAACCAGGTTGCAGAAGATGGCGAAGGCTAATCCTTATCCCTTTATCTGAAGACACTTCTTGCTCGAAAAACTTCTTGAAATCGGAAGAATGTGAATGCAGCTTCTGGAGTCCGTTTTTATAACTTTCTTCTCTCAGATAACGACGTATAAATTCGGCAGATGACCAACGGAGCACTCACGAGATGATGATTCTTCACTGGTAGTAGACAACAATTTCTTCTTTTTTACTGTCCTTCCCTTCTTCTTCTAGAACAGTATTATTCCTGTTCAACAGGGGTCTCTGAAGCAGATCTTTCTATTCCACGTATTTCTGTCCATCACCATGTGCTCTTCCAGCTCCATACCACGCATATCATCCCTCACACTGTCATTCTCTAAAGGTGCGAATTTTGCTTCAGATATTTAAGCAGGCTGGTGTTACGTTCAAGTTTATTGCATTGTTTTACTCAAGATTTTTTTCTGCCTTTCACTATTGCTGCGAATGCATAGAAAGAGATGATTATCGTCTATGCGATACAGTCAAGAAAGATTTGAAGCAGAAAGGTTATAGAAGTGAATTAGAGCTGCTGATATCCGTGAGCGGGAAAATGAGGAAACGACAAGTCAGAGAAAAAAAAAGACCTAAGGTTGAAAGCACGACAAAGGATCAATGAAGAAAATGAAGCAAGTCAGTGAAGAAAAGATCCCGCAACGGCCGCAAAATATCGATTATTGCGCGAATTTTTCACGTGCGGGTCCACTAGTAGGCTTAAAGGATAGGTACGTATCATCATATATGATAAACAATGGAGTGAATCATTAGAATTAACACGGGGAGCGAAAGGGGACGCAAATACATCTTAATCTGATACCAGAAATTTTACACCCAAGCTTAGTATTCAAGTTATGACAGATATCAGTTCGTTCTAAGTTTAAATTTATGCAATTTTTGTCAATCATCAGCACTCCAGCAAGCGAAAACAGCAAGAGAGACTTCGTTCCTCGGCTTTTAACTCAAAACAACAAAAACTAAGCTTCCGAAAGCAAAGTAGGGAACGAAATACTCCTATTTCTAAGTGGTGCCAGTGCCAATCACTGGAAATAATAGAATACAATGCGCATGGTGTAGCTGCCTAACGTAGTTTTAAACAAACACAAAGCCTCCAATACCGAATATAAATAAATAGGTTTATTTTAGAAGATAATTAATCCACTGTGCAGCTGAAGGGAATAGCTGCTACCATGCAGCAGTTGTCTTTAAGTTATTATAACACCAGATTAAAAAAATATCAAAGAAATATAAATCCCTGTAGAGGCTGAATAACTGACAATAGTTTTTAAACGGACCTGAGAGACCGAGAGCTGAAATAGTTCACATAGGAACATGTTAGCAAAGAGAAATGGAACCCCTACATCTAATTTAAACATTCAAAAATGAAGGGGCAGCACCCTCACCCTAATTGAAATGATTGCTAGTAAAAAAACTGTTCTATCGAAGTTATAAATTTCTACTAATTTATGATTGGGCGCGGACTCGATGTGTAACTGATACTTGGCCCAGACTGAGTATTTTAGACACTTGTCATGGACTTTTTTGTAGGAATAACATGGTAAAAAATGCTGCAGAAAGCTCCCCAGTGGGCACTCTGCAGTAGTAAAACTGATGATATATGTATAACATATAGTACGTAATTGCTGTAAAATGGGACCTGCTAATAAACACGTATCTTTAGATTGTGGCTAAAAAATAAAGTAAATAAAAATAAGGAATTGAGGAAAGGATCTCTAGCTGATTCATGCCTAGATGCAGAATATGGTTGACCAGAATAATAATTGGGAAAACAAAATAAAAACGTTAACGATATCAGCAAACTCCAAAGCAAATAAAATAAAACTTCCAGAACACAGCTTTACTTTAATTTTTAATTGAAGAGACTGATAATATAATTATTAAGTCTCAAATAAAAAGCCTCAAACACATTCTTACTTGATCAGGCAAGATATCAATTCATCAATTAACCCTGCCTTCCTTATACGAATAATATTATTTGTAACGTGGCATATTACAAGGACTACAGCTAACCGTCCAAATACCAAGCAGCGCTAGGTTTATTCCAATCCCTGATTGAAATAAAAGGGCAATAATTAAAAAGACCGAGGAAGGTAGAAAAGGGCCACAAACACAGCTCAGTGTCGTCGACGGTGTCGCTTCTAATCAACTGAAGACAACGGGAATTTTTCATAGGTAGCTGCTCCGGTTCTCATTAGCGGACGTCTGTTTTCATTTAAGATTCATCAGCTCCAGAAGAAAGGAAGGAAACTGTAAATGAGAATGGGACAGGAAGTGTGACGTTCATGAGTGGATCTCCGTAAAAAATGGTGCGAACTGAGGGTGAAAAACTCTGCCCTTTACACTGCAGGTACTCTCCTAAGAGACATCTTTATTCTACATACTAACTGGGTGTAAAATTGAGACGGGAAATGTGACGTCCATGAGAGGATTCTCTGTAGAAATTTGTACATACTAACTCGGGGTAAAATTGAGACGGGAAATGTGACGTCCATGAGAGGATTCTCTGTAGAAATTTGTACATACTAACTGGGGGTAAAATTGAGACGGGAAATGTGACGTCCATGAGAGGATTCTCTGTAGAAATTTCTACATACTAACTGGGTGTAAAATTGAGACGGGAAATGTGACGTCCATGAGAGGATTCTCTGTAGAAATTTGTACATACTAACTGGGGGTGAAATTGAGACAGGAAATGTGACGTCCATAAGGGGATTTTTGTAAACATTTGTACATGCTAGTTGTGGGTGAATTAGAGACAAAAAAATGTGACGTCCATAAGAGGATCTCCGTATGAATTCCTGCAAATTGTTAATAAAAATTGTGCAGGAAGTGGGCGTCCATGACTGGATCTTTCAAAGAAATTGCATGAACTGAAACTGGGAATTGAACATGTAGTGCAACTTTCATAACTGCAGGGATTTCTATAAAATGTCCCGAGAACGGTAAGTGAAAATCAGACAGGATGGGTGACGTCCACAACTCGAGAACATTCGTGAACTTTTGTTAAAATTGAGACAGAAAATAAGACAACTATATAGCTTTATCTTCGTAGAAATTTGCTACCTGCAAATTAAAATGAGAGAGGAGATAAAACACTCGCGGCCGGTTACTGTACAGGAACTTGCAAAGCGTGGTTGAAAATGGGGAATGAAATGCGACGGCAGTGAATGGGTGATGGCTACGCTGTGACAGGAACTGTAATTGTATTCTATTTAATGAGAATTAAAATAAGCGAGGAATTAAGCGATCCGTGACTGGACTTCTGTATAAATTTTTCAACTGAGGATGAAAATGAAACAGAATATACGACGTCGATGACTGGAATCTATTAGCTGTGACGGCTGTTTGCTATAATAAGTGGGACATTGCTTGAGATTTGTATATTTTTTCTCAGATTTGCTATCGATTTTCAGATGTAATTTAGATAAATATGTAACAGACTAAAGAAAAGTAAAAAAAAATCATGTGAATATTTTTCATGATGTTGCATAGCTGCCTTGGTGCTCGCTACAATAGTTATCCATTTTCGCTCACTATTCATCAGCTGGAATGGCAAATAATGAACCTGTGACTAAGAATGGGTGAAAATAGGAAATTATCCCTACCGAATTTCCGTGTGTCGTAACCCTATTTCTTGTAGCCTGATCAATGTACAACATTTCGAATAGTAATATCCCACAAGATAAGTAGAGTAATTCATGTGAAAAAGCGGTACATTACGAAAATAAAAATATATGCCATCGAGTTTATTCGGAGCATAAGCTCTTTTTAAGATGTTGGTTGAAATGTTAAGTAGCTTCTCTAAGAAGAACTTTCAGTAGTTTTGCAGGGGTTCGTTTGTGTGTCTATTTCTTTGTCTTTTAGCCCCATAACTCAAAAAGTAATTACATATAATATACAGGGTCTTTTGGACTGTCACAGATAACTAAATGTACTTGATGGTCTGTCAGTCTGTTTTTTTTTCTTGTCGATCTACGAATCTGTTATTTAGCACTACGTTACTTGACGAATATTTGCGCTCTAGAAAGTGTAGCGATTGTAAACACAATGAAAATAGGTCAGAGGTGTGCCAAGGTTTTCGTTTTGTATGTGCATGTCTTTCCACCAAGATACTGCTAGAGGTCACCACAATCTCTAACTGAGAGTCAGGTGGGTTAGTTGACCTGCAAGTGAAAAATTCCCAAACTGCTGACTCAACACTTTCAGCCTCTCCCCCTTATGCGTGACTGATGGTTTTCAGCCCCTACGCGTTCCACTTATTACTATTCTCTTCGGCAATGCTTATACATTTACCAAATCACATTAATATCTACAAATCCTCATCACAATTTTTTTCATTCATTGTAGAGTATTGCAGATCGGTGCTGATTCTACGATGGTTGTCTGCGCTGTAGGTACGACGACTGTTGCGATAGGAAATAAAATTCTAGTTTTTTTATGACATACAAACTCATGTGATGTAATGCCAGCTTTGAGAATCAGTTGGTTTCCTTTAAAACTACAGTAATATGAGTCATTTTCTGCATATGCGGTATGGAGATAATTTGCTACTGGTTCTCAGTTCTCTCACTTTCTGCGACTCCACAGAAAAACTTTACGATCATGACCCCACACACGTGAGGTGACATGGAGAACGCCATCTGGACACTGGCCGATGACCCATACGGTAGGTAACTCTTGCTGCTACAAACATCATCCAATTTGTCTCTCAGACAGTTTCTGTTTTTTAAAGATTTCACTTTCATAAAGCCAAACATCAATAATCATCGTATAGGCATTTGAAGAATTTATATATTCCTCCCAAAGAAGGTCATGTTTTTCTTGTATTTGTCTATCTGTCTCATTGTCTGTCACTAAGATTACTCAGAACGTAAGGGGCGGATCCTCAGGAAGTGGGGAACGTTTGTAGGCATGTTAGGAGGAACAGATGATTAACTCTTGGTGAAGATCCGCTCAGCCGTTTAACTGTTTGTCTGCCTATAATTTTTTCTTAGTACCATAACTCAAGAAGTTAGGGATGGATTTTTCTTATAAAATATACATGAGTTGTTAGGTATATCACGAAAAGTAAATGACCAACTTTTTGTGATAATCTATTACTTTGTATGTCTCTGTGTTGGATTTTATGCTTATCAGTAAAATAACTGAAAAAGTTATCAATGGCTCTTTATTAAAATTACAGGATTTGGTGCGAATATTAAACGAAATAAATGATTAAATTTTGGTAATTATCGGTTGGTTTGATTGTGTGTTTGACTAAAGTTTGTCAAATTGTTTGTCCGCGGCATAACGGGAAAAGTTATTAACGGATCTTCAAGAAAATTACAGAAGCTGTTATTGTTGCTATAAAAACCATATATTATTAGATTTTGGTGGTGCTACAAAAAAAATCATGGTTTCAGAACCAATTTAAATTTTTCGCTACCGTTGTCTTACTTAGCGGATGTATGCGTTTGCAGACTGCTTTAATTTTACAACAATTTTACGGCTGCAATCATCAGAATTACCTACATTTTTACGCAATTCAGATATCGCGACATTACAACCATAAAGGCTAAAGTGAGTAACAATAATGTCGAAGAAGATTTGAGATTATGTTAATTTCATTACACCATAGCTACGGGTCAAAATAGGAAATTATCCCCACTGAATTTCCGAAAATTTAGAAAGCAGCTTCCGATTTTTAGGTGGTACCGTAAAAAGTAAAAAGCTACTTCATTTTATCTTTGCCAGTTGAACACAAAACGCCTGTAACAAAACAGACTATTCAATCCCTTTATAAGGCAACCTCAAAATGATGATCATTCTCTTTCTATTGCAAACATATTGATGTTATTTAGAGGACATGTGACGTGCCATGGCGTCAGCTTGGGTACTGGGTAGCTATACGCGAGCATAACCTCTCAAAACAGCTACCAAGCACACACACATACTCCAAGGAGCTTTAGTAGAACTATTCAACCTCGACACACACAAGGAGGTTGGAAGCTGAACTTTCTGAAGTCTGTGATTGGTGAGAAGGGATGGCTGGGAGCCTGTGATTGGTGGGACGAGATAGCTGGGAGCCTGTGATTGGTGGGAAAGGATGGCTTGAGCCTGTGATTGGTGGTAAGGGATGGCAGAGAGCCTGTGACTGGTGGGAAGGGATGGCTGGGAGCCTGTGATTGGTAGGATGCGAGTAACTAAGGAAGGAGAAGAAGAACAACAACAACAACAGAAAAAAAAATCCCCTGCCAGCTCGGTAAAATGTGGCTCTGTGCCCTCCTTCGATTATACCTCCTTGCCCACACAGACCTTGGAGGCCACATTAACGATCACATAACACGAGCGGGCAGTTCTCGGCGGAACACAGCTTTGCTAATAGCACGTTGATTCGGTGCTTCCGTTGAAAGTATATCAGATTACTTCATATTTATACAAACACAAGAGGATTATAGAATAGTCCTTATTTTATTATCTGCATGAAATTATCAATTTATGTCAAAGTTATAGCAGAGATCTCCTTATCATAATTGGAATATTCTACTATATACAAAAAAAAGCTCTTGTACCGGAAACGGGCTATTGTACGTTTCCAGCAAATAATATCTTAATCCTAACGGCTGTGAACATCATTCACTATAATTTTAGGAAATCAACTAGTGGAATCACTTTCCAACGATTACTGCCACGAATAGAAACATTATTCCCAGACGAATTAATTACCTATAATTTAAATCTCATCAGCCCCGGAAAGCTCGCTCACTGTATCTTCCTTTCATCTTAATGCTCCAAACGACGATGCAGTAATTGAATAAGCTTCTTTTTGTGTGTCCCAAACAGATCTGTTTATCGCTGGCGAGACGAAGTTGTTGCTGCGCTGTTGACGAACTTCTGCCTGCAAAAAATAAGGGCTTGTAATTCGTCACTCTTTGGTGCATGAATTGGCTCGAAATGGCTCCGTGAGTTACATTTGTTTTGAAATTTTGCATTTTTGGCGGACGACGCTCGTAATTAGCATTGGATTAGATTTGAGTAAAATGAACATTGTAGTTACGTTAAGCGATTCAATGCTAAAGGGATAATATTTTATGCTAAGTAAAGGAATTTGAAGCCAAGTGAGGATAATGCTTGTTAGATGAGGGTATTTGACGATGAGTGGGAGTTTTAATGCTTAGTGATTATACCTATTGCTAATTGGAAATTTTCCAGGCTACGTGTAGATATTTTTGAAGCTAAGTGAGGATTTTCAATGCTAATTGAGGGTCTTCCAGGTTAAGCGAGGGTAGTCGATGTAATTGAGGATATTTCTAGCTAAGTAAGGTTTCGATGCTAATCGAGGGTGTTCGATATAAGGTAAAGGTAGTTGATGCTCATGAAGCCAATCGATGCTAAGTAGATGAGTACGGTGCTCTATTATGGAAATCAGTGGCAAGTATAACAGTTTAATGTCGAATGAAGGTATAACAATATGCTAAGCAGAAGTGGTAGGTACTTTTTGCAGTTATTAGAAGTTAAAGAGATGGTATTCGGTGTTGAAAAGAAGCCAACCGATGCTAAATGGATATATTCGACGCCAGTGAAAGCAATCGATGCATCTCGACTTATTTGATTCTTTAGTGAATGTAATCGTTACAAAGTAAAAACAGTTGATGCTCAGTGATATTATTCGATGCTGCTGTTATTCGAGCTAAGTCAAGCCATTCGTTGTCAAGGGAAGAAAGTCAAATGGTGAAAAAGTTAAAAAAATACATATTTTTTAGCTCATTTACTATAGAGGTCATCATGCAATACAACCGTCGAAATCCATCTTCTTATACATACAGAAAAACGGTTGTTTGCCTTTAAGCAAAATTAGTTAACTGTAAACTAACCTTGTCGTCTGAATTTGCGTCAATGCACATTGTCGTTTGTGATGAACAACAGATGAACAAGAGCGGTGTGATGAGCAACAGTGTCGTTACGATTAATTATTATTGTTTCGTAGCTAAAGTATTACTTCGTTAGTGATAAGAAACCAGGTGTTTTTTATCGTAAAGAACATACTTTTCGGCGTGTATATATACGACGGTAGCTTCATATATACTCTTAAATAAAAGCTCTTTCCTATAACGGTAGCTCCATTTAGGACCCCAAGTAACAGACATTTGCTACGGTACAACTCCAAGTAACTCTCTTTGCAACAGTAGCAACATGTACAACCTTAAATAACAGTCTTTTTATGGTGGTAAGCTTTTACGCTACCCTAAATAAAAGCTCCTTTTCTTTACAACTGTATCTTCTTACATTAACCTGAAATAAGTGTTGTATTACCACGGTGGTTCCCAAGTAACAATCTACTTACGACCGTATTTCACTATAAAACTCCAAGTATATATAACGGTGTTTTTACGACGGTAGCTTCATGTACAACTCCAAAAATAGTCATTTTACGACAGTAGCTCTGCGTGCAACCCTAAATAACAAGTTTTCCCGTAAACTTCAGATTCTTCCAACAACCGCAAATGGGTGTCATTTTACAACGGTAGCTTCATAATATTATTATTACTATAGAACTTTAAAAATAGTTAATATTTTTATGACGGTATTTTATACACTGCTCCCAAGAACCCTTTTTTTTGCTAATAAAGTAATGCCCCAAAACCATTGAAATGCCCGAGATACAACTTACGTTGTTTGTCTTTGGACAGAGTCCAGGGGATATTCTTCACATCACCTCACGGCTGTGGAGTCATGTGAATAACAGACCTCAGCCAAACATAGCCTCCATGGCGGAGGTAAGCTTTTTAACAAAGTGCGTAGCTGATACTGTGGAGTTTATAGGGCCTCTTTTCAAACCACCAAGTTGCCCTTGACAATAATAATGGTTTGGCATCTTCTGATAGCGTCAAATCACGCTGAAGTAAATTATCCTAAAAACTGCCTTGATATTGATCGAGCACTCAAAGCGATTTGTAGATGTGCTTCTAAAGCATGACAAAATAATAAATTAATTCAGCATTTTATACTCGAGTTCATTAGAATGAAGAGAGCATCCGAAAAAATAAGACTTGGACTTTTTAATGGGTTCAAATGACACAGCTTAATTATGGCCAAAGAGAAGAAAGTGATTATTATTTGTGGTGATTGTCCCACCCGCTTTCACAATTTATACTTTGAATCAGGGGTAAATGAAAATTACCTGCGATAAGAAGTTAATTCATACCTGCGGCCTTCAAGTTCAAGGTCTGATGTTTTCTAGCTTGAGTTTATCTTTGTCTCATCTCGCGTAATAGGAAATGCAAATTAGTTTTCCATGTTATCATATCTGCCAAAACGTATCTCATTTACCTCAATACATTATTTTTCTGACTCGGAAACTGGTAAGCAGAATTAAACAGCTGAAAATTAATGGGATTATATTCCTATATAATGAAATATCTCAATGCCATCATTGCATATTTTCTAGTGGAAACAAGGGGCAGCAAATGACAAGCAATATTTTTAGTTAAAGATTATTTGCATTTCATCAGTATCGTAATTAATAGTAAGCAAAAACGACAAATATTATTTTCAAGTAAATATTTGTCTCGTTCCTAAGCTTACCTTCTCTTTGTTCGTGAAACTAGCGTAGAATGAATGATGAGCTAAATATTTTAACACATAACACATAATTTACATCAATATGATAGTATCGATATTCTTTTTCAGGAAAGTGGCAAGCACACATGGCTAATAAATGCTAACTCATTTTCCTAATTGCTAACGTCATTATCTGAATTTCAAACATTTCCATCCTCTCGCAAAGACTCGATCATTTTATTGCCTTCCTCAGCTCCAATAAAAGTTGGTTAACGAGACCCATAAATGTGTTGCGACGAAGCGGCATTTAACGTCGTCTTTACCATAGCTATGATTAAAGTAATTACTTTGCAGAGCATCACAGGATAACCGAAATGCTTAGCCTTTTCAACTAACTTACAGTATAAATTATCTAAAGATTTTCAGCAGATTATAGTCATATTCATTCACCACACCTTTCAGGACCAGTTACTAAAATTACGGATATCCGTAGGAATGGCATTCTTTTGAATGTCTTTCACAAGGACCACGCTATACGCATACTTAACGTAAGTAGATTGGTATATATTTAGATTGTAGACTGGTAGGAAGGTATGTAGGTAGTAGTTCCTGGGGCTAATTAAATCTTTACTGATTTAAATACCTACCTTGAAACATTTAACATATCCCAAGGAAAATATTCATTAGCAACAAACACATTCATGAACATGAGCTATTGCTGAAAGGCAAAATCAATTTCGTATAATTATTGTCAACAATATTCACCCACTGCTAATCAGTAGCTGCGAGTTTGTGTTTCTTACCGATCAACACATTTCTTGCATCACAAGAAATACCTCTCTTTGGCCAACGAACATTTTACTGATTAGTTTGAGGTCCCTGTGTTATTTGGAAAACATTTTAGTGAACGAAGTTTCACAATACAGTTTCAGAGTCTTTTTCACTTTCCTAAAACTTGACAGACTTCCACCAGTCAGTTTCTTCAAATCCATGGGAGAATAAAATTTTGCTACAGCAGTGATCAGCATATTAAAATTGTGCTCAACGTTTCGGCCTGATACACTGGCCATCTTCAGGAAGGTGGAAAAGACTATAATATTGAATTGTAAAACAAACGCCGATAGACAGTATTTGAACGAAGTTTCATTAATAAGCAAATGAACCTTTAGACCGTTTTCAGCAGTCTATATCGGTGATTAACGCGAGAACACTCTCAATGTATTGTCATTGGTAGTAGGGTATTTTATACGTATATATTCAGTCTTTGTTTTTGTAGTAAGGCTCATTAAATGTTACCAGTGTGTTGTGAAATTATCAATACCTCAAAATGTTCATATAAAGCCTTCATCATTGCCATGATCTCTTCAGTATTCATCTCCATTAGTAGCTAACCCATCGATATATTCGAGCTTTCCTGTAGAATCGACATTTTTCAGGTTTTTGTTTTTTGTGTGTTTTCCAGCCTAGGTTCATTTCAGAAAAAGCATGTAGTGCGCCATCCAGCGGGGGAACAGGGAATACATTGCATTCCATTAATACCTTGACTTCTCTTAATATTTCTTTTCTTTACTTATGAGGGAGATTAAAAAGTTATCTACATTGTACTAAGTCACACTACGCTTTGCGCATACGTGCTTATAGCTGGTACCATTGTGGTCACGTGATAAACGTGTTAGCCTGTTCACGCCAGTTTGCTTTCTGCCTTTACAGTATTAGTATTGCCGTTTCCCTAGTAGAGTGCAGCAGTGAAGAACAAAAAGCAGTGATCCGATTTCTCTGATTGGAAGGAGTGTCAGGAGCTGAAATTCATCGGAGGCTTTTATCATAATACAGAACAGTGCACTACCGTGTAAATGTGTGTGTGTGAATGTAAATGACACAAGTTTAAACGTAGCCAGACAAGTGTGACATGCGAGGAAGGAGCAGGATGTCTTTCAACTTCCATCGCTGATGAAAAGATTCAGCAGTGCATGCCCTTAAACGGCGCCCAGACTGTTGAAGCCATTAACTAATTAGATGTTAAGGTGCGGTAGCACTGGAGCAACCTGCCTGCAGCCCAGATTTCGCCTATTTCCACTGCCATATATTTGAACCGCTCATAGATAGTTTATGAGGTCGGCAGTTTCATATACCATGAAGATGAAGAAGCAGTCCGAGACCAAGCCAAAACCTCCCCCTTCGAAGGAAGACGCAAGCTTGTGGATAGCTGGCCCAAGTGCATTGAAAAACAAGAACGCCTCGTGGCGTAAGACTACCACCCGCGGTAGGGGCAAATTCAACGGAAGTCATGTTCGATCGCCAGCTAATTGTAGTTTCTCATATAAATGCTCTGTCCAACAAGGTTACATCGCTACGCCCCTACTATATTACCTCCTTGAGGATAACACAAGGAAAAAATAGAATGCCCTGCGCTCTAGACGATCTGCCGAGGTTGTAGCATATTCGCCCAGGTGGAGGAAAAATCAACGCCGTCATTTTTGATATCCAGCTAGACCCAGTTTTTTGGCATGGGTCACATCTAGGTAAATCCACTAACTTTCTACAAAATTATAAACATTGCTCAACTCCTTCGACCACTATTTGGGTGGACAGACAAATATATATGTGCATACACATACATATATATATACATTTATATGTATAAAAACATATATATATACATTTACAAGCATATATATATATAATTATTTACATATATATATATATATATATAAACTTGAATCTTCAACGAAAATATTATCACCTCTCTCACTTCGTTCGCGGGTGATAATAAGGAGACTATATAGAAATAGTGTTGTACTTGTTTATCACCTCCTTTTGCACAAATATATTGACAAAAACAAGAGTCCGTATAATTTCTAACTCTATCTCGTAATTTACTTTTATTAATATTTCATAGCATTATATGATAATTAATAATACATCCATTGCTTTTCAGAAACAATACGGAGGCGAATAAGGAATGAATTATATATCAATGATTTCATTACTTCTTGTTATATTTCATTTCTTTACATAATATAGCCTTTCCTATTTCCTTTCATTACATTTCGGAAATGATGCACTACGACATCCTGTGGGAAAATAAGGATTACAATCCCCCACAAACTCCTCTCGGTGATCCCATTGTACGTGACTAGTCCCTCGTCTGGGGAATTTCCGATAAGCAGTAAGGGAAACTAATAAAAATAAAAGGGTTCAAAAAGTTTGCAAACCTTGGGCTTGTCTTTCCCTGGAAAAGCTTGGAAGCTGATTAACGTATTCAGTATTAGGGCAATTAACTTTTATACTGCGTCTAACAGTTAATGCTTTTAGTAAGCGCTACTTAATCATGTTTCAGTTATTGTCATAAACTTTTTTTATTATTGGAGACATGCATAGTTATCATTCATTATTATAGACACAATTATTATTAGTGATGTATAATTATCGACACAATTATTATTAGTGATGTATTTTAGTCGTTAGAGCACTCTGAGAACGCATACTTCCACCTAAGGAGGCAACGTCAACGAAACGTTCGCATTGGTTCTGAAACTACTATTTCCTTTTATCGGCACCAAAATATGGTAATTTGTGCCTTTTGACATTAATAAGACCTGTGATTTTCTTGAAGATCCGTTCATAACTTTTCGAGTTATGTTGCTAACAAACATTCTGATAAATAATAATCAAACACACAAGTGGACAAACCTATCATCACCAAAACTTGGTCATTACTAACAATTCCCGAAAGATCTGTTGATAAATTTTTGATTGATTTTGTTAATGAACATAAATTTAAACACAGAGACAAAGAAATGAACGAACAGATCATCACCAAAAATTATTTAATAACGCCGTGGTCAATAAGTTCGTAATATGGCTAACACTTCATATAAATTTCATCCATAACTGCTTGGGTTATTTCATGATTAAAGGGAGTCAGACAAACAAACAAAAAACAAACAAGAAGCAAACAAACAAACGGTTGAACGAAATAAAAAAATAGATCATCTGCTCTGCCTAACATTCCTAACAATCCGTGTAAATGTCGTATAGAACTGTCCATAACCTTTTCAGTTATCATCGCGAGAGACAAAGGGCAAACAAACAGGCAGACAAATTCGACAAAACACAAAAATATAACTTTTTTAGCGGAGGTAATTTTTATTGAAGATAGATTCCGAGTTACCGTCATATGCATATTTTTAGCTATCATCACAAACATATTTTTGCTTATTACAATAATAGATATGTAGTTTGTCTGTCTCTTTATCCATTTGTTTATATCTCTGTTACCAAGATAACTCAAAAAGTTATAGGCGGATCTTTACGAAATTTGCAGGGCTTGTTATGCATGTTAGGAGGAACAGATGAATAACTTTAGGTGAAGATCAGTTCAATCATTTGTTTGTCTCTTTGTCTGAGTCTTCTCTCATAACTCAAAACGTTGGGGGCGGATTATTATAAAACTTATATGAGTTGTTCGGCATATTACGAAGACTGAATGACAAAATTTTTGTGGTAATCTGTTTGTCCGCTTGTAAGTTATAGTTAGGAAGTTTAGGCCTCCTGTTCCTAGAAGAACGATATCACAGAGAAAAGAGTAAGGGACATGTAGTATACCAAGAGAAACAGGGAACCCATGTACGAAAGTGTTCCCACCACACAGGATCAACGTGCATGGGAACAGAGAGACGTACCGAAGGCCTAGTTAATGGCTGAAGTAACCTACACGAGCCCCCTGGGGTTGCCTAGCCGCATAGCATAGGATGGACAAACCTAAACTAACCTAACCCTATGGCCTATGGCCCATCCTATGCCCCCTGAGGGTGTTTGTCCCTTTGTTTGTCTTTGTGTTTGATTTTACATCTGCTAGCAAATAACTCAAGAAGGTATGAACGGATGTTTTTGAAATTTGCAGGAATTGTTAGAAGTATTAGAAGACTTAACTAATAAAATTTTGGTGATGATCGGCTCGTTAATTTACGTGTATGACTGATATTTACCAGTATGTTTGTCAAAAATATAAAGTTGCGCACTGAGCTTCAAGAAACTTGCAAAAGCTGTTATTACTGGCTGGAGGCACAAGTTATGTAATTTTGGCAGCGATAATCAATATAGCCTAGATTCAGGACCAGTTCGAATCTTTCGTTAACACTGACTCGCTTGGCAGAGGTAGACGTTTCAGCGTGCTGTAGTTATTATTATAAACACAGATTTACTGTAGTTATTATGGCAAAATTTGTAGGCATCAATAAAGACATTTTTGTAATGAAAGCATTTTGGAATACCCATTCACAAGAAAATTTCTGCAGTTGCAAAGCTGGTAGAGGCATTGAATTTGAAAGCATTCTATTCTATTCCAAGCGTAAGTGAGGATATCGAGGCAACAGTATGGTTCCGTGCGTCCCAAAAGACCTGTTCGGGCTCAGTCAGGAGGATTCGCTCAGTACCTATTATGCTCTTGTGGTGTGAGGTACTGCTTTGATGATGCGAGCCGTGCGTTTCCACTAGACCTCTAGTTTTAACGAGTCTTTAATATAAATGTCTTTTCGTAGTAACCTTCCTTTCGTGGCCGATCAAAATTTGACGCCACGACCAATTACTTCATCATGAACCACTGGGAAGTCTTAGAAGACTCACCTGATTGTTTCAAGGATTGTGCCTCCAACCAAGGCCTTTGTTTGTAATACCCTTTTGAGACGTAATGAGCAATGATGTAATCATCAACTAATAGCAGTAGAGGAGCGCTCGCCTGATCGTACAGCATGGAGTGTTCCTCCAATAAGGGTCGACGCTTGCTATGTGCGGAAGAGACGTAATGAGTTATGACGTCATCATGAACCAATCACTACGCCTACATCGGTCACGTGATCAATAGCATGTAGTTTGCCTACAATCAAGGCACACAGAGGCAATAGCTTCAATGAGCGTAAGGTCAGATGAGGAGAGTTTGGTTGGATGAGGAGCGTTAGGTTAGATGAGAGCGAGAAATTGAATGAAGAGCTTTTTAATGTTGAATGAAAAGCTTTAGGTTGGATGGGGAGCGTTCTTCCAGATAAGGAGCGTTAGGTTTAAATGAAGCCCGGTAGGCTAAATACGGGACTTTTGGTTGGATGCGCAGCTTTAGATTGAATGAGAAGCGTTAGGCTAGCCATAGGAGTGTTAAATAACGGGTGTTGGGTGAGATGATGAGCGTTAGGTTGGATTAGGAGCGTCACCTATGCTACATGAAGCGTGTTAGGTTAGATGATGAGCTTTAAGTTTGATAGAGCACTGTTAGACAACAAGCGTTAAGTTAGATGCGAAACATTAGGTCAGAAGAGATGCGTTAGGTTAGAGGAGGTGCAACACAGGTGTGCTAGCATGATGAAGAGTTAAGTTTGAGGATGTGCTGTAAGATTGATGAGAAGCTCTACATTAAAAGACGTACGGTAGATTGGATGAGAAGCGTTAAGTTAGATGAGGTTCGTTAGGTATGATAAGAAGCATTATGTTCAAGAGGTGTGTTTGGTTAGATGAGGTGCATCAAGCTACAGTAGAAACGTTATGAAGAGAAGAAGCGTTAGGCTGTACTACACTCATCAATATAGACATGGAGCACTGGGATTCAAGACTGCCGTTAGCATAGACGATTTGTATTAGGGTAGACTGACTGTCTTAGGTTAGGCAGAGTTCTTCTGGATAACGTAGCAATCTCTAGTAGGAGGTACGTTATGTTTAGAAGATCTGCATTAGGTGAATCTAAAGTAAGACGTTATAGCATAGGTCTAACCTAACCAAGGAAACCGCGGCTAGGTTAGGTTGATTTGGTTAGGTTAGTTACTACCAAAAAACCAATTTCATTATCAATATTGCTGTTGCCCTTTTTGCAAAAGCATTTGAAGGTACCTTAGCATTTTTTTCTTTCAGGAAATGATGGAGGAAAATAGAACTTCAAAGTCAAATATCTTGAGAACTAGACATTTGCCCATATTTCATTATTATATTCGTAAATTGCAACCTTTTTTACATAACAATGTAATGTTATTACGAAGTTCGCTGTTTTGGCTTTTCTTAAAATTTACCACGCTATTCATTATCTTAAAAAAATCGATTTTAGAGTGAAAACTTTATGTATTTATTGGGGTATCTTGAACTTCTGATCTGTACTGTATTTCAAAATGCAAAAATAATTTCAGACCTTGTTCGATTCGTCCGTCCGTCCATCCTCCCGTCCATCCGTTCGTCTGTACGCTAAGTACGCAATTCGATGCTCTGCGCCTGTTTCCTACCAGTAGTGGCGAGCTGGTCACTTTGAGACAAATAGAACTCACCTGAGCTCGCATATAACGTGCCACCTTGCGGTAGAATGGACGAAAATTGCTGAGAATTTTTGGGGATACCACTGAGTATTACTGCCCTAGTAACCCTTGTACTGCTACTGCTTCTACTACTATTACTACTCCTACACTGCGCATTCAGTATTATACAGGAGAAATAGGTTTATCAGGGTATCACGGATGCGGTTTCGGGAGGGAGCGACAGGAGTCAGTGCAAGCTTTACAGCACACTTTGCCGCTTGATTTAAATAGAATATACAGACATTCGAATTTTGTTGCCTTGTTACGGTTCCAGGCATAATGAAGAATAACATTTTATTTCCATAAAGTTACCACTGGCCTAGGTAGCAACATAATTAGGATAAATATAGTAGTAGTAGTAATAATAACTTTACACTTGAGATAAGCCCACTATGGGGGTAGTTATATCTCCCCTAAACAAAGTCTGGAACTCGCGTCATGTACTTTTCCCTTTGAACACGATTCTCAATTGAAGTGATAGCTTGAAAATAGAGGGAGTGAGGTTCTTTTGATCAAATTTCTTCAATTCGTCAGTTTCAGTACTTTCCATTCTCACGACAAAATTCTTGATGGTCTTTGACGCTAAAACTATAAACAGCTTATGAACGAACCAAATAACACTTGCGATAGAATAAAACTTGAAACAAAGAATAAAAACAACCCGCGCGAAGAGTAGCAGCACATCTAGTGCATTGTTCTAGATAGAATTTTGGCAATTCCATCTGTTTGCTATTGCTAAGCCAATGCTCAGTTGAAATATTTTTCCTGTTAATAATTTCTACTGCAGCACTTATAATACCAAAAAAATATAATGACTGAGAGAATGAGCACAAATGATGATTTCGATAATTTTTTTTTTCAAAATTTTAACTATTGTCTTGCATAAAATTCGCAAATAATTTCTAAGGGCAGAAAATGAGAGGAAAAAAGACAGTTTAGACAAAGTTTAGTTTGATAATTTCAGCTGTTGTTATTCGTATAATTCACAAAAAATACCTATTGACCAAGAAATAAAAAAGGCATTTCAGAAGTTTCTCTCATAGTTTCAGCTGATGTCATTCTTCTAATCTCAAAACACTTTGAATGGCAGAGAGATCAGCAATAAAAGGACACTTTACATAAAGCATTTTTGTATATAATTTAAGCTCTAGTCATTCCTATGATTCGTACTAAAAAGTCATAATGACGGAGAAAATAAGAAACTAGAACGCCTCGGTGGCGTAAGACCATCACCTGCGATGGGAACAAATTTCATCGCCGTCATTTTATATGGCGAGCTAATCCTTGTTTTCTGACATGGGTCACA
The DNA here is from genome assembly GCA_001587735.2 of Parhyale hawaiensis. Classification (NCBI taxonomy): domain Eukaryota; kingdom Metazoa; phylum Arthropoda; class Malacostraca; order Amphipoda; family Hyalidae; genus Parhyale; species Parhyale hawaiensis. The sequence continues at coordinate 13,608,075 of LQNS02278070.1, forward strand.
TCTAGGACAGCCCTCCAAACTCCCTGCAAAAAATCATTAAGATAGCTCAACTCCTTCTATCTGTTTTTGGGTATTGAGCAAATTTCATTACCGTCGTTTTTATGGCTAGCTAATCCTATTTTAAATTCTTATTTTTGCACGAGTGAATTGAGGACAGCCCATCAGACTCCCTGCAAAAAAATCATGGGCAGAGCTCAACTCCTTCCATCTGTTTTTGGGTGGAGAACAAATTTTATCGCTATCACTTTTTATGGCCAGCTAGTCCCAGTTTTTGGCGTGGGTCACATCGAAGGCAACACACTAGACTCCCTGCAAAAATTATGAACATTGTTCAATTCCTTCGACCACTTAATGAGTGGTATACACAAATATTCTCTTGAAATTTCGATCTACTGATCTACGATGAGTTAATTCCTGAGGATGCATCGCTTATGTCTTCGAACTACAGCTTTGTGTACTTCACGATAATTCAACGTTGTGAGATTGGAGCCGTCTTCGTTTGCGGCCGCGTTTCTATGTCAACTTTTAGCTATTGTGTGGTGCGACTTCGTCGATTCTGAGATTTGTAATTGCTACAAAGTCTACCATGCTCATGTGCCAACCTATTAACCTGGACAGGTTGTAGACTGCCGCCCTCCGTACATCTGTGTGTCTGTACACCGTGCAGTCTTCGCAGCGGACCACAGTTTAACGCTGATGAAACATTTGCTTGTTTTGAATTGTCATTTTTACTCTTAGATAATAAGGTGTTATAGTTATACCTTCGGTTTAAAGGTAGAAGATTGGTGGTTTGGCTTAGAACATATTTTAGCTCAGCGTAATTTTCGCACTTCGTATGCATATTACCGGTCGGGGGCATTATAAGTGAGTATCGATGTTTTTATTCTGTTGAATTTACATAGGTTCTTTCAGAACTAGGATAAATTAAGAAAGATGATACGGGTGCGAGATATCACTGAAGCATATTGCTTTTCTTCTGTGGAATTTCCACAGGCTCCAGGAAGAAATATGCTAAAATCTTCAACGAAACCATTATTACCTCTCTCACTTTGTTCGCAGGTGATGAAAATAACAACTTAAGTGTTAAGTGTGTTCGTAATTTCAATTGTCATTATTGTAATTCACATTTGGTTCTAACCGGGCATGAGAAATTATGCCAGTTCTGATCACTTTTTTGCTCTTGTCAGTCTTATAACTTCCAAAGCAAAAATTCAAATGACGAAGAAATGAGCCGCAAAAAAAAAAAAAAAAAAAAACACGTGCGCTGTAGCAGCTCATTGAGCATTGCTTCAGACGCAAATATTTTCGGGCAAAAGTTTTAATTGCAGCTTTAATTGCTTCTTTAGAGCAATCGTTTGTCCAGAGATGCTCATTACTCATAGGGTTCATTATTCTGAAAAAGAACGTCTATTGAAAAGTTTCCTTAATTACTGGCTTTAATCTGATCATAATCGTGTTCTTGAGTTCGCTTTGGATCCGAAATACACGTGGTGAAGGTGGGCTTTAATCTGATCATAATCGTGTTCTTAATCTGATCATAACCGTGTTCTTCAGTTCGTTTTGGATCGGAAATACACGTGGTGAAGGTGGGCGGTTATTTTCCTACGGGTCTATTTTATTTCACATCAAAGTACAGTACTTCAAAGAGTGGCCTTGCCAGTGTGGTTGTGGAGGATGGAAAATAAGTTTTGGATCGCTGGCACAGAGTACATTTTATATTTACTTTTAAAACACAAATACAACTGTGCTAATAAGAAAATAACTGCAAAGATGTACGGGAACTATAATATGTTTAATATAAGGTGCTTCGAGCAATTGATATTATTGTTAAACGGGGCTGGTGTAAGACTTTTTTATCCGTATTGCACTATAAAATATAGGTGTAGCAGCATTAAAATGAAAATGTCTGCAAAGAACACCGGAAACTATTCCGTTTTTAAATAAACGTATCAAACGTTTATTTTATGGTTAAAAGTGTATTATTGATGCTTCCGAAATGTGAACATTGAAGGACGAGAAGTACAATGTTCTGAAATATAAACAAAGCAGAACAGGAAGTAAAATACCAACGTCGATGAATGAGAACTATCGTGATGTTCCCTCGTATGACACACAGCTGTGTTACAAAACATATAATTATGCTATAATGTTTACATACTAAATGTGAAACGTTTCAAAAAGTCAGTGAGATCGATATGTATGCAAGAACTATCAGATTAAATTCCTTTGCATAGGACCGTGACCGTCGCTGGGCTGGTTGCGTGGGGGTTGTTAACGTCATGGACTTTCTCCGTTCCTACGTCACCAGTCTGGTGTGATTTAATGATTATAATTACATTCACGGAAAAGAGGGCAACTTTTAAATATAGGATAATTCAAAAGGCTACTGCTGCCCTGCATAACGAAAGCCATCATTATAAAATTCCTATAATTATACTGCATTTGATAATTCAAAAAATATAGACGAGAGAAATAGTAGGATGAGAATTATCGTACTACTAAAACAAGTTATTTATTTTATTTTATTTAACATTTAGTTCTCCACAGGCGGGAGGTGTTCTTGGATTATTATACTACAGCTTACATTAAAAAAAATTGTGTGTACATTAATTTGTTAGAAATATTACAG
>LQNS02278070.1:13611143-13622465 GCA_001587735.2 Parhyale hawaiensis
TAGGTAGAGAACCTACGTAACTGAACAAAACTAACCATTTCAGCAGGAACTGCAGCCAGCTGCAACATCCCCCGCGGAGCAGGCACTCAGGACAGCCCTCGATCACCAGAGGAAACGGTTCTAAGACGCGCTGATGTACACAGTGCCGTTCGGATTATGGAGGGACAGGAGACCCTGAACAAACCTGTGCAGGTACACAGGGCTTCTGTCTTAAAGCTAAAATACAAAGTTCAGATACACGGAGCCCAAAATTCTAATCGTGAAGGCCCAGACTACAAAATAAAGAACATATTTAAAAGAAGAAATAGGGATAGTTCAATTCAATAGAATATTCTTACGCGTCTATTCGTATGGTTAAAGGGCCCTTAGAAAGTAAGAAACATATGAGAAATGAGTAACCGAACCGATCTACCGAGACAACTTATCGTTCAATAGTACAGGCTACTCATTAATTCTAGAATACATGGTAAATAGGAGTCCATTGAGATCGAGCCGGAAAACACGAGATAACCACTTACGGAGAAATCACAATGTAATTATCGCCGTGTCGGATATAATAGACAAAGAACCATTGAGTAAAGGTTCAGTCCATTTCCGTATGCAACTTTTTTTTTTTGCAGCTGCATTGAAATTAGGCAAGCAGCACATATACCCTGTTCTCTTATTGAGCTTTGTTACTTATTATATATGTACTTAAGATCAGTTTTAAAGACCCTCCAATTGGTGCAATATTTTCAGCAAAGATTAAAGAATTAAGAGTGGGTTTTCCGAATATGGTTACATGAATTTAGTTTAGATTTTTCGCGCATTCTACCATAATTCTCTTGATAATGCAGTATCCGATTACCATTAGGTTTGCTTCTGTCTCAGCAGATCTAGTCGCAAAAATGGAAAAAAATCCTGATGTAGATGGAGTTTAAGTGCACTTGACAAACTTGCCATTTCAAATGAGCAATCTTTTATGCTCATATCATATTTAAGTTATCCGATAGATAGGCAAAAGAGATTAATAGTAGAGGTATTTATTTCATAGATTGAAGGTTACGTAACGCTTTAAAAATTTTCTTGTCCATAGAAAAAACATTTAAAAATATTCAGGCGATCTGTTATAAATTTATAAGAGCTTCATATTCCTGGCGGCTGCATGAAGTATCTTAGTCATAGCTAGGAGCAAATGCTAGGAGTAATGTAGATATATACAAGTTAGTAAATGGAATACCTAGCTGTTTTTTTAACTTAAGGGGTATAAAGTTCTATCCTCTTTGAATGCTTATATTTTTATGCTGATATGTTGTTTTCTATGAATACTAAAGAAGACTTAAGTTCCAGTCTTCTCAGATGTTGAATAATTTTATTTTCATTGCAAGTTTGTGGAAGAACAAAATCAGCCGTTACCTTATTTAGGTAGCGGAATGAAGAAGCTTATTGAAGTTGTTTGCCTGAGGCCATCAATATTTTTTGAATACTTTGCTGCAAGACTTTTTGCTTTGCATTGCCTTGAAAGAATCCAGTGGAGCAAGCTGCATCTTGTATAAGCGAGCCCTGCAGGTACTTAAAAAACAAACACGAATTCATTTTCTGCTCTGTGATCCTAAGTTTTCTTTGCCTTGAGGCATAGAAAACGGGAGGAGAAATCTCGCTTTGAAAGGAATAAAAGCTCTGGTGGTTGAGAGGTGAAGCTTGCCAGGGTAATGGAAATGTAAGCCGGGTTAAATCAAGGACAATGCAAATAGTGTCATCATCATTGGGATGAAATATATTTCAAGATACCCGAACAGAAATCCTGGCCACCTCAGGAGCTGAAATTATTAAAGAGGCTCTGCACGGCCAAAAATTTCGTTTGTGAATCATAAATACTGATTTATATCAGAGAGTTGATGAACCATGAGGCTCATAACTACAGGTGAGATGAGGCTTGGGTTTCAAATTGCCTCTAAGTAAATGGACTGCAAACACACACAAAAAAGTAGCTTGGCTGCGAAAATACTCTCTCACAGGAATGGCAGAATGGAAGTCACTAATTTTTAGTCTCTTACCACGGAGGAGCCATTTTTGTAGTTAGTCAGTGACATACAGTATTTTTATGACGACAAAGAGTAACCATTGGCTTTTAGTCTCTTACCACGGAGGAGCCATTTTTGTAATTAGTCAGTGACATACAATATTTCTATGACGACAAAGAGTAACCATTGGCTTTTAGTCTCTTACCACGGAGGAGCCATTTTTGTAATTAGTCAGTGACATACAGTATTTCTATGACGACAAAGAGTAACCATTGGCTTTCCAAGAGCTGGTTTTTTACTTTTTCGTATATATGCCAAAGTCTTTGAAAAAATATAATTTCAGGGCAGTTCTAGCACTTGTAGAATTAGGCAGCGGTAAAAATAGTAATAATAGGAGGTAAAATATTATGGGAAATATTTTCTTTAATTTATGATACGGAAGTTTATGTATTGTGATTAAGAAGAACTATAATTGCAGTAATCAGAACTGAACAAATACTAGCACCTCTTCCAAATTTTACTACTATGATATTTATTTCACTGGTGAATGACGATTCGGGCTTTGGGAAAGGGAAATACAATTGAACAGTATTAAATAAATACAGATAAAATACAATGTCAGGTAAAAGAAGGCTGATTCATTCATCTTATGACAATGAGCTTTATTTCTAATAATGCAGAAGGATAAATCGAGCTCGTAAAAGAATCAATATTGTAACAAAACTGTAGTAAGAAATTAGTTATTATTCAATATAATATAAAATGTATTTTACTGTCTACTATAGAAGTATACCTACTTAATGCAACAGAACTTGAACAATATTTCAATTTACAAAAGAAAATGAATATCCTTGCAATAGTAGAAAGTACAACCAGTAAATTATAAATACTGTATAAAGTAAAATCACGTTCAATTTAAATTCTACTGTGTTCTCTTCTTCTTATTATTATTGTTATAATTATGACCTATTATTAATTTTATTATCCGTATGAAAAATTTTAGAAATAAAGAGAAATGCCGGTAAAAAATAATGAGAATCAATTATTAGTGTGCGATAATGCAAAGCATTTTTATAAATTGTACTATATCCTGACAGAAACCATCCTCTGCATCGCCTGTAGTTATTGTCGCCCCATTGAAATTATAGGCGATTATAGTCACCAAACCGATTTACAAAATTTTTGGCAGTAAAACGCCTGTCAAGTCCCAAAAACCGCGTCTTCAATTCAATCGTTCAATACAAATCGTTAAAAATGATAGGCGTTTTTTATCTTCGACCTGCCTCCTATACTGTGTTCAATTTCCTGTTGTTATTCTTTGAAGCGCCTACACTGCTTGAAATGCAAAATGAAGGCAATTTCATTAATTCCTTTTGAAAATGAAGACAATGTTCTATAGATTAATGATTCATACTTCTCTTGATTACCTATTATTAGTAATTATTACCTGAATTCATCACTAAAAAATTTACATACATAACTCATCCACCCCACAGATGTGTTCTCCTGAACAGTAGTCTAAATTCGTTTTTACAGCAGGCTCTTAATTCAGCATAATACAGGCACTTACTTAATTTTTAAGGAAATATGAACCTAACACGCACGATAGTTGAATTACAGAGCTAAGCAGATGCAGAGTTATTGTAATTGCAATACCAGTTGTATTAGCTCATGTCATTTCCTTTTCCAGAAAAGTTATGATCAACTTGAACTGGCGTTGCAGAGATATCATTGTAAAATTGAACTTATACCCGTCGCAAATGACTTTTGTAATGAAAATGATTTTTATAAAATACTGATGGAGACGTTAAAATATCGAGACATTGCTACCAATGTACAGCGTTTTGTGTAATTAGAAGCACATATTTTAACCATTTATAGAAAAATGCAAAATAAAACGATTTTTAGGAGTGAGAAAACCCTCAGAATTAACTTCTTCGTTTTCGAGACATGACGACCTGAAATAATTAAGGGGAGGGTTCGGGCGAAAACGAAAATTTTTTTATTTGTGGACTGATTTGAATGTAACTTAGTATGCAGATATAAAATCGGATAAGAAATTGTTTTTACTGTCGAACTTTTTCATTTTCCCCATAGAAAACGAGTTACCGAAAGAAAACGTCGTTGTCGGAGGAGTAGGGTTAACATCTCCATACCCAGTTTCATTGAAATCAGTCCACAAATAAAAACATTCATTTTCGCACGAACCCTCTCCTTCAATATTTCTGGCCGTCATATCTCGAAAACGAAAGAGTTTTGAGGTTTTTGTCACTCATGAAAATCATTTTATTTTGCGCTTTCCTATACATGGTTAAAATATGTGCATCGAAATACACAACATCCTGTATATCTGTGTGTAATAAACCTGTCTAACGCATAGGTATGTTATATTTCTCATATTAAATACATACATATGCATAAGTTATGGTACCGGTGTTTAAGGAAGGTTTACATATAATAACAACTAGCTGGAGCCTGTGGTAATTCAGGAGAACAAAAGGGAAGTTCTTCAGTTATATCTCAGATCCGTATCATGCATACGAAGTGTGAAAGTATGCTTCAAGTGAGACAGCACATCTCCTATTTATGACCTACGGACAGTAACAGCCTAAAAAAAACTGAGTCGGTTTGGTAGCCTAATTCCCCTATACTATACCGAAGGAACCTTTTAATATTCCACGAAACAAAGGCATTGTTCCTGAGTTATGATGCCTTCGGTTCCTACCATGAAACGTGAGAAATGTTTCCAGTCAGGCAGGAATTTCCAACCATAGACCTGTCACCAGTAGCAGCCTAAATTTAAACTTGACTCCTTCTCATAGTGATCCCTCCTCAGGTTTTATCTAGGATGCCCTAATTTTCTCTTATCTATTACTGATCACAGCGTCACGGTCGTACTAGGGAACTGTGGGGCAAGCAGAATTATACCATAGACGTAAAAAGTCTGTGCATTAAACATCACAATAAACTTTATTTAGTGTCATACAAACATTATAAGAACTGATTGAAACATTCATGGTACACATGAGCAGGCATCTTGTTTTTAGGGTACGAGCAAAGTAGGACATAGGGCAATGGTCTTACATTCTAGAAGGCTAAGCAACTTGAACATCACTAAGGCATGTGACGTCGTAGCGCGATCAGTAGCGTGGCTGACTCCAGAGCTCAGCAGAAGGAGACACGTGGAGAGACAGAGGTTCGATTCCCAAGGCCCGGAAGTCAACGCTCGAATGTTTTTGCCGTGTGTGAAGGTCACCTTTAGGCAACGCGTACCGAAGTGCGGTCTCGTGTTAAAGGCAAAAATAAAAGACTTATCCCATTCCCATAACTAAAAGCGATTCTAGTCATTTGGACGTTTACTGGTGCCGATAATTACCGGCGATGCCGACGATAAATTTCTGACTGGGCATTGACAGCTGGTAATGTTGACCGACAATATACGCCGATTTAAGGAATGAAGAAAAATATTGCTACTCATCTGTAATGTATAGGTTATGAACCCAATATTGTCTACAACAGCGGTTCCCAACCTTTTCCAAGCCTTGCACCCCTGAAAAACATTTGCGATGTTCTCGTACCTCCTACAAAAATAATTATTCATCAGATGATAGAGAACGATATTTAACCAAAATTTGTGAACAAATTTACATGTCCCACCTTATTTTATTCAAGATTTCACACCCATGGTGCAATGGTAGATCATCCCGCACCCCCATGATTCGGAACCACTGCCCTATATATTACTTATAACAACTGCCAATTCGACAATTATAGCTCGATTGCTTTCGTTCTGAAGTCAATTCTTTATTTTTGCACAATCTAGATGAATGCATAGGTTTCATTAGTCTTCCTCGTCTCAATTCTCCATTAGATAAGTTATCACCAGTCCTGGTCACTGCTGCATCTTCTTTAATATATTTCTTGTAACGGCTGCCATCTGCTCAATAATGACTCGATTCCTTCCGTTTCAGTGTCAATTTCTTTCGTTTTCCATTATCTCGGTGAATGCTTAGGTTTCATTTGTTGATGAACGGTTCTTCCGTTTGTGTATTCAACTGTTTAGTAGTATTCGTCTCAATGCTTGCCAGAATACAACTGAGAAAGTTACAGGCGGATCTACAAGAAAATTACAGGAACACTAGAGAAATCAAGCGCCACAATGACCAAATTTTGTTGATAAAAAGGAAATCTTGGTTTTATGGGAAATTAAAAATTTCCCTTGCCTGCTTGGCGGAGGTATGAGCTCTGTGAGTGCTTCTCTATTTTTTCAATTAACGTTTTCAATGAGACAAGTGCAGTTTTCTGGAAAATGCCAGATACTGCTGTTTACTGTACAGAATTACAAACAATAATAATTTTTCCCATTTAAATGGCATAACCAATTTATAAATTTTGCTTTGAATATAAACTACGTACGGTATTATCATTCTCAGTTAAATTGCTGGCCAATGCACTTACTCTGGGTGGGAGCTGAAAACCTTGGGTTTAGCCCTAATCCCTGAGTTGTATGTCTTGTGATTGGCATAGCTACAGTTCTTCTTCTTCTTCATTTTGAATATGTATTGACTTAGCAATTGATGAGTTTCACCACGGAGTGCTCAGCGTACTTCATTGACTAACAGAATGTATGTCCCACAGACATCCGTTGCTCATTTCAATTAGTTACCAACACCAATTATCAACTCTGTTTACTTTAAAAGCGATGTTTTCCACTCTAGCTTAGGAATGTTTAGATGTCTTGAGGATCTGGACCTTTTAATTTGATAGAAATAGTACTTTTATGAGAAGCTGCCCTGTTGTTGTTATGTAAAGAAAGAGGTAATGTCACTTATCTTATCATAGTCATTGGCGAAACTTTTAGAAAATTTGGACCTATGTTTCTTCTACTGAATGACTGCTTATGTCTTCCGCATCCCATAAGCAATTAAAGCTTTTAGTTGGATGCATTCTCTGTTAATAGAGCAATTGATTTTATTCTGTCAATGTGTTGTGATATCTGAGATAAATAAAGGAGTATGCAACGAACTAGCGATGCTGGCCTATATTATTATTATTCCCATCTAAATTGCTCAGCGAAGCAAGTCCAATTGCTGCAGCTGAAGACCCCATCACGCCTTGTTGCCTCAACCTGGCAGCAATGGCAGAACTTTCGGCCAAAGTTTGGCGGCCGACTGTACTTTTTTCACCCGAAACTTGTTCTAAAATTAGTGGACAACAGTGTTCTGCCTGCTGACAACAACAATTTCCTTTTGCTGTCAACTTCAGCCGAAAAGAAAAGAAAGCGTTCGAAGATGACGCGAGTTCTTGTGAGCTTGGCAAATGATTGTACTGTACTGCACGGGGATTTATGCTGATGCAAATAGTGATTTAGTAAAATGAATAGTTAGAAATGTTTTCAAGATAGTATTAATAATAACAAAAATAATAGTAACGATAATATTGAAGTTAACTGAGCACACATTGGCATTCCAAGGCATCACATGTTGCAAAGCATCTCGTTCCCGTAATAAATGACGATTGTAAAGCATTAAGTCATAGAACCGTCTTGAAAGGAGGAATATGCTAAATACATATAAAACTTTTTATAAAACATTCCGTTTTCGTAAGAAAATATAATGAATTAATGAGAATAGCGCAACAGGAAATCACAAAATATCTTTTTAGAGCTTTCTTAAAATTTTTACGTTCCGAATGAGAGATTAGAGCAATGCATACCTCAAGTGATAGATTAGTTTAGATTGCTGATTCAGTCATTGTAGCGCTGTCGGGTATTCTGTTCCAGAACTAAGGGCGGAATTCTTGTTGTGCGGCGATGCTTCGTCGGCATTTCTCTTCCGTTTATAGTTCTGAAGAAGGCGTTGATTTATTCAGAAAGGGGGATGGTCGAAGAGAGTAGAATTTCAATAGCCTTCCGTATTTAGCGCCATCGCTCCGACAACTTGCGGTCTACTGCAGCCGTACGCTCTTCTGAGCCCTTGCAATTTATTTACAACAAATATCAGAGCATGCTGGTTTCGTACGCAATTGGAGTCGGTGGTGAAGGTGACTTTACCCTTACTTTTCTTCGCACTGTTTTGACTTACATGTAATAGAAGAATAAGGATTGCGTCAAAGACAGAGGCACGAATAAATGCTTGTTTTATTTCACTTCATATGATTACGCTAGGGCAACGAGAATATGTAGTGAGAATCATGCAGCAGCCCGACTGGCATTTAATAAAATACACATGAGAATTGTTTAACAGACATTAAAGTATATATGTTGTGCGCGTTTGGTGGATTTGCGCGATCGATCGCGCTGCGCGTTTGGTAAAGCGTTCAAATTTTAAAATGGAAAACAAAAAACCAGTCCTTGCCTCCCCTAACCTACCCGACATTAAACCCGAATATAGTTCAACTTACCCGAAATTACGGCCTAATACCTACAACATTCACCAAGCGCGCAGCGCGATCGATCGATTGCGCAAATCCACCAAACGCGCACATTATATTATACATATTTGCCTGTTCTATAATATCTTTAGATAATAACGCCCTACTAAGAGGATTTTAATCATATTACATTTAATAGCATGGTATTTATTCAATTTATTTGATAGAAAGAGGTTGTACATTATTAGAAAAATTTATATAGCTTGATATACCTGTTCTACATGGTTAAAACATAATAAAGGCATGGAACTATTAACTAACTCTTTGCAATTATCTACTAAGTACAGAAAGGCATCATAATTCTTAGCTTATCTCGGGCATTAGACACGAGCACGTGCAATTCATTTTACGTTTTTGCACAAGATGCAGCAGGGGCACCAGGCCGTAATAATCCGTAATAAACGCAGCAACTTAAAGATTGAAGATTCAATGAAGAAATTCGAGAGAACATTTGCCGGTAAAATAAATATTTATAAATATTAACAAATTCTACGTGTTTTCTGGTCGATAGATTCTAATGCCAAATTTGATACTCAGCAGTAGTTCACTTTTCCATGAATGTTTACGACATTGGTATCTTGTGTGGTATACCATTGAGGTTGTTGGCCTTTCAGATGAGAAGGTCAAGGTTTAACCTATTATTAAATTCAATACTAATGTTCATAATGCGGGCATCATTCAGAAATTAGTGATCCCTGCAAGACAGTCATTGTGAGCCATCTCATTGATCTCAAATATTGCAAAATATATAACTGTAAGCTGATGGTAAGCAGTAGTAACAAACATGCAGAGTCTTTCATATTATTTAAAACAAATTGTCTGGATAAACACTGGCAGCAACAACCTCCTCAGATACGAACTTTTACTCCTCGAGTCACAAACTATTAATGGCCAAAGCTTCAAAAATCACCATCATCCATAATATTTCATGCCCCTGCTAGTGACATGCTCGATTGCATCGTCAACGTAAATCTAAGCCAAGCCCATTTGATTGGACTTGTCATAAAATACAGATAAGAACTTTTGCTTCGTCACAATCGTGTTGCAGGTGCTGGAAGCAGCCCTATTATGATGAGCCGGCTGAATCATTAATTTCAGAGAGTAAGACTAAATTCACGGCAGTCTCACTGGTAACTGATTAAGAGTCAACGTCTGAAACTTGAATAAACAAGTCGAAGCCAGGTCACCTGTCTGAAAATTCGGATAAGTCAAGCCTCAAAGACTTAATTGCTTTGCCAATGGAAAGAGCCTGCTGTTCCGTCTACTGCCAGCCATCTAATCTAATTGATGAGTTTCTTCTAGTGCCAGACTAACGTCGGCTTCATCAGTTCAGAACACACACTGTGTGTTGCTGCGTGCTCTGCGTTCCTCCTCTTCCATTTCAGTGCAGTGCAATGAGCATAAACTAAAACTCCTCCTGGGGTAAGACCATCATCAGCGGTAAGAGGGGGGGGGGAGAGGAACTGTAAGAGCTAAGTCAGGTGTAACAGCTTTAGCGCAGTCATTTTTGATGCCAAGCTAACTCTACTTTTGTGTATTTTCACTCGGTCAACCCACCTGACTGCCTGACAAAGATTGCGAGGATGGCTCAACTCCTGCCTCGTTTTGGGTGGACAGACGAACAAACAAACATACACTAGCACGACATTATTGCCACTCTTCGATTCGCTCTGGGGTAATAAGAATCAGTAAAATGGCATCGTTAGAATAAAAACTCGTAGTAAGGCTCGAGACACGTTCGACTGTACCCCAAAGTTAAGCTGTAAAGCTTGGCTTATTCGTAGTTTCAAACAGAAGCGATGGCTTTGCTCTTTAAAGCGCGTTACAAGTGTTAGAAATAATGCAATTACCGCCGTCTGAAAACTCTTGTTTACATATCAGGTCTGAGTTCTGGAAGTTTCAACGGTAAACGATTAAGGGTCAACGCCTAAAACTCAATTCAACAGGCTGATGCCAGGGCTTCTGTCTGCAGTTTCTGATAAGTCAAGCTTCGAAGGCTTAAATTTCAGCGGCCAGTCGAACGTGCTTTTGGTGTGTCTATTCCATGGTACTGCCAATTGCTTCAATAAAAAGAACTTCAGTCTATTTCATAACAATATAAATTAAATCCACGAGAAAAATTTTATTCCAGTTCAGTGAATTATAAACAGAATCCTGTAACAATGGTTCTCTTATTTCAGCTCATTGAAAAAAAAAGAAAGAAAGAACAAGAAAGAAACATTTATTGATCTTATATGGATGCAGTGCTTCAACACATCAGGGGCGTAGCACCCTGAAACATTCATTCTTAAAGTTAACTTAGTGACGACTGAATCCAACCAAAATTTCACCCAATGTAGTGCTGACAGAGTTTATTATTACTAATGATTTCTCAGCAACGCTCGGTCAACTGTGTATTTTCGAGCACAACAGACAGTACATGTATGCAAGTTTTATAAGTGCAATGTCATCTCAGTAGCTCAGCTCAAAGAAAACAAAATGTTCGGGGAGATTTGGCTGTTTCGCCTATACTTTATTTCAGCACAATGCAGACAAAAGACACAGGCAAAATGTAACTGTTATACTCCGTATTTGAAAACAATTATCGCTATAGGCTAATTCATCCTGTGTATCTGCTTAATTATTTAATAATACACAGTTTGGCGGTCGCTATCTTTCTTGCTCACTTGGTCGGTCGGTCCGCTGGTTGTGGGTTGGTTTAAATGGTGAGTGGTTGGTTTGTTTCTCAGTCATGATGTTATGAGACTGACAGGATAAAATTCAACTTCTGAGACACACACAAAAAAAAAACAGTTTCAACTTCACAGCATATAAAATCGTTGAATACGCTGAAGAAATTCCATTTTTATCACTCAAAAAAAAAAAAAAAAAAAAAAAAAAAAAAAAA
>LQNS02278070.1:13627275-13652892 GCA_001587735.2 Parhyale hawaiensis
AAAATTGGCATGGCGGCTCTGGTTTGTTTACAAAATCGTTGACCGTTCTTGTGCTTTTCAATGATCACGATGATCATGATCACGGTGATTCTGATTACGAGCGTGGCCACAAAAAGACGCCTCTATAAGAATCCAATAGAGCAAAGTAAGAATACAACCTAGTGGACATCATCCAGGCCCGCAAGCCCGCAGTTTACGTATGGGAGATGTGGGTAGGGACGAAGAAGGATATTAAATTTTGAGCGTCGATAAGTTTGAGGAAAGGAAATTAGACAATTTTTTTCAGTGCGGTTGTGGCAGGTAGACTATGTTAGGTCGAGATATCTTGTGTTACGGTGACGTCGAACAGATTTGATTTGATGTTCAGTGCCATTTAGATAATGGAAGGAATTGCTAAGGAGATTTTCTTGATACGTCTGAAAAAATATGAACACGAGTGTCAAATATTTCATCATTTTCATCCGGTTTGGTAGTTATGCAACGTTCCACAATCAGACCATACAGCAAGTTTAATAATAGAATTGATATTCTGAAGAGATACTGTAAGGTGTGATTCAGCAGCTCAACATGTGTGAAAGTTAATGTGAAACAAACGTATTGAAAATACTCAGATATATATGAAAACTGAAAGAAGAACCGATGTCATCACGTAAACCAGTCATATTCCGAGTGCGTTGCAGTTCTTGAGGACTTTAAAACAAACCCTGATGGGGACAAATTCAACGAAGTCAATTTTGATGTCCAGCTAAATCTAGATTTTTGTCATTTTTTCACATCCCACTCAATCTACTTGACTACCAGAAATAAATCTTATTGTTATGACTCAACTGCTTCTGCCTCTTCTTGGGAGGATGGTCAACAATATTCAATTCCGTCCTTTGTGGTGACCAGCTTACTCTAGAGTTTTGGCATTTTCACATCTAAGTCAACCCACCTGAAAAAATTAGGAACATAGCTCAACTCCTCCCTCTTTTTGGGTGGACAGACAATCATACAAATAGGGTCGCTTTTTTGGCAAGCAGGGTGCCCTTCCCCCCACACAGTATGGTTTTCGTAAGAGCTTGAGAACTTGTTATGCTCTGTTTCACATTTTTCATGTGTTGCAGCTGGCTCATGATGGGGGTCAAGAGGCAAGGTTGGTACAGCTTGACTTTAGTGCTGCTTTTGATCGCGTGAATCACCTTGTGCTGCTCCATAAGCTGAGATTAATGGGTATTGGTGGTTCAGTTTTCGCGGTAGTTAGTCAGCTTTTATCTGGCAACTTCAATGTGTAGTTGTTGATGGGAAAACTAGTGAGTGCTTGGACGTTGTCTCTGGTGCGCCGCAGGGTATTTTTCTGGGCCCTTTGTTTTTCACCGTAAATACCGCGGACTTGTTTGATCTTGTTCATAATTTACTTGTTGGATACGCTGATGATGTTATTTTGCTGGCTGTTTGCGGTAATCCTAGCGATAGGCTTAAGGTTTCAGAATCCATTCAGCGTGATTTGGAAGTAATTGATTCCTGGTGTTCTAGGTGGGGATGAGGCTAAATGCGGGCAAGACTAAGACCATGCTCCTGTCTAGGTCACGTACAGTGAGACCTCCTTTCCCTGCACTGATACTGGATGGTATGTCACTTCCTGTGGTTGATGACTTGGTAATCTTGGGTGTCAACTTTGATCCAGAATTGACGTTTGATCCACACAGTCGTTCGGTTGCCTCGCGTGCATCGCAGAAGATTGGTTTTATGAGGCGTGCGAGAAGGGTGTTGGGCTCGGTAGAGTTGACACGTTGCTGCTTTAATTGCTATGTCTTCTCTCTTCTGGAACACTACCCTTTAGTCTGGGGTTCTGCTGGGATTGTCATTTGTGTTTTCTTGACAAAGTGGTTCGTCGATGTGCGTTCATGCTGGATGGTGTTGTGCCTTGTGACTAGGCGCATCGTCGCAGAGTTGGTGGGGTCTGCTTTTTTATAAATCATATAATTGTCCTAGTCATCCACTGTCTGATTTGCTTCCTGAGCCATTTGTTCGGGTGAGGTATACTCGGCGTACTGGTGCTCTTCACGAGTTTGCCTTGGAACGGTTACGATGCCATACGAGCCGGTATTCTCGTTCACTTTTTCCATGGTGTGTAGATGCTTAGAAAGGGCTTGATGGTTCTGTCTTTGCTGGTGCGGGCAATGACAGCGTCAAGCGATCTGCACACAGAGCTATTTTGTGATCTTGGTTCTTCTCTTTTTTTCTTATTTTCTCTTCGCTCGCTGGGCGGTGGGGTTTGTTGACCTCATGGAGTTTCTCATTTCCCACATCGCCAGTCGAGTGCAATTTAATAATAATAATAATAATAATAATAAATGCTTGAATCTTCAACGAAAACACTATCACCACTCTTCGCTTGCTCGCGGGTGGTAGACATAAAACATCTTAGAGATCAGTCAGTTTCTAAAGAATGTAATAGCTGAGTAAGTAATAGCGTGTTACATTAAAACTTCTTCCCGACAGTCCAACTAGCATCGCAACAAGCCCATCAGCCATCACGTTCCCTATAAGTACTTTGGCTTTACAAAAATGCGTCCCTGTCGTTTTTATTGCCCCTATATAAGGAATGCTGGAGACATGCAATGGTGACCGGCGGCGAAGCAAATTATATGGGGCATTGAGAGTGAGACAATTAAGTGTCTTGGACAAACCATATGGAGGCTTTGTCGCATTACACTGCATGGATTGTTTTTAGAGCGTCAGCGGTAAATGTTACAGTAGTGAAAATTTTGTGGATATTTAAGCAGTTATTGAAACACCAATAGGAGGAAAGAACTTTAAAGTAGGGGTTAGCGTCTTAAGTATAAGTGTATAGAGTGACTCTGCTTTGAACATGAATTCACAAGGATGGCTGAATAATGTTCTTTGGTAATTAATATAATCATCATATTTTTATCAATATAAATAAAAACAATGCCAGAGGCTAATGTTGGTCTGGGTTAGTGCTAATTAGTGTCGTGTTGTGGTTGATGTGATGTTTGGAGGTCAATTACTGTGGAATTTTATTGTTTCAACTGAAATTGTTCGTGTAAGGGATTAATTATACATTTGTCAGAATACTACCTCAAGCTTCACGTGCAGAAGTTTATCAGAGAGTCGGATAGAAATTCGTAAATGGAAATTAGCCTATTCAGCCTAGTTTATATTTCAAAATGCCTCTAAAAAAGCGAAGGAATAATCTTAGAACTAACCAGTGGAAGGGAAGATACCCCAGTCACTTCAATGTTAAAACTGACTTGTGGAATGGAAGATACCCCAGTCACTTTAATCTTAAAACTGAACAGTGGAAGGGAAGATAGCCCATTCAGTTTAATCTTAAAACTGACCAGTGGAAGGGAAGATACCCCAGTCACTTTAATCTTAAAACTGAACAGTGGAATGGAAGATACCCCAGTCACTTTAATCTTAAAACTAAACAGTGGAAGGGAATATAACCCATTCAGTTTAATCTTAAAACTGACCAGTGGAAGGGAAGATACCCCAGTCACTTTAATCTAAAACTAACCAGTGGAAGGGAAGATACCTCAGTCACTTTAATGTTAAAACTGAACAGTGATATAGAAAATAGCCTACTAGGTTCTCCTCTCTTCAATTGGCATGTAAAATCGAATAGTAGAAAGCAATGCATCCGATTTACAGCTGCTACTTTTCAGTTCAGTATAAATACTGAACTTTGGGCAGGAAGACAGCCTAATAAACCTGTCTATCTTCCAATTCACCTCAAAACTGAGGAGTAGAAAGCAGATAGTCCATTATTCTTGGCTACCTTCAGTTCAGCTTTAGAGCAGAACATTGGAAAGGAAATTAGTCTATTGAAAAAGGCTATCTTTCAGTTCAGCCTCGAAACTAAATAAGCTCGGCTACCTTTCAGTTCAGTCTGAAAAATAAATAATGGAAAAGAAGATAGCCTATTTAGCTCTGCTACCTTTCAGTTCAACCTCAAAACTGGACAATGGAAAGGAAGGTAGCCCATTAAGCTTGGCTACCTTTCAGTTCAGCTTCAAAACTGGACAATGAAAAGGAAGGTAGCCCATTAAGCTTGGCTACCTTTCAGTTCAGCTTCAAAACTGGACAATGGAAAGGAAGGTAGCCCATTAAGCTTGGCTACCTTTCACTTCAGCTTAAAAATTGGACAATGGAAAGGAAGGTAGCCCATTAAGCCTCGCTACCTTTCAGTTCAGCTTCAAAACTGAGCCACATAATTGCCTGTCTAGTCGAGAAACCAAAAATTCTGAGTCTTTTAAAGGGCTTCGCACTGATTGCACCTCATCGGAAACAATTGTCAGCAGAACACGAGAGACCAAGTGTTGCTGATGACAGTTAGTGCCAGACAAAGACTAGGTAAATGCTCTCGTAATGAAGTGATTAGCCAGACTTTTTTGCGATCCTGCGTTAGCAGAGAAAAATATAACTGCGCAGCGTACCAAGGCCGCCTGTTCTGGAAAGTTGATGTTCGGGAAATTTCCGTGAGTTATTATGAACGTCAATACTGCGGGTCGTGATCCTTGATCAATTATCAATATGGAATTTCCGAAGGTAAAGCCGCACAAGTGCCACTGATTTTGAAAATTTGACGTTCAAAGACTGCGAGTAAGTTTTACTACTAAGGGTGATTATCGTTGGTTATTTGCATGGAATTTCCGAAGGTAAAGCCCTACAAGCGCCTTCACTTTCGAAAAGTTAATGTTCGAAGAAAGAGCTTGGTTTTTACCACCGTCAGCACCAAGGTTCATAGTTATTGATACAGTTCTTACAGTTATGTTTTCGTCGTGTTTGTCTGTCTATTTGTCTGTCTGTATGTCTGTCTGACTGTATGTTTGTCTATCACCAAGTTAACTAAAAATATTATAAACCGATTTGGACAAATTTACAGGGATTGTTAGGTATGTCAGGAGGAACAGATGATTACTTATGGTTAAGATATGTATGACTATCCGTTTGTTTGTTTGCCTCATTTTTTTTTTAATGCCATAACTCAAAACGTTATGGCTGGATTTTGATGAAATTGACATGAGTTGTAAGGTACATAAAAAAGAGTAAATGAATAAATTTTGGTAATGATCCGTTTGTTCGTTCGTTTGTAACTGTTTTAAATTTTATGCTTGTTAGCCCAATAACTCAAAAAATTATGAATGGATCTTCATGAAATTCATTGGGGTTGTTAGTAATGTTAAAAGACTTGAATGATTACATTTTGGTGCAGATCGGTTTGTTTGTTTGTATGTTTGACTCATCTTTGTCATAACGTTTGTTAGTAGAGTGACTCAAAAAGTTATGAACGGATCTTCAAGAAAATTGCACAAGCTGTTATTACCATCAAACGGCACAAATGATTAGATTTTGGAGTGTGCGCAAAGAAATTTATGGTTTCAGAGCCAATCTGAATTTTTTGCTACCGTTGCCTTGCTTGGCGGAGGTATGCGCTCTCAGAGTGCTCTAGCCTCTAGTTACAATATAATTTCCTAAAATGAAGCCGTGGCAATGCATTCGATTTTAGAAGACTAATGTGCAGAGAATGTGCCTGAGACTTCAATGAGGTTGATAGCTTTCCAAGAGTAATTTTGTAAAATGAAAAATAAAGCTACACCAACACCTTTGATTTTGAAAAGCTGATTTTCGGGAAATACGAAAGATTAATTTGACAACCAATAATAAAATTGTTTGTAATTGATAACTAATATCTACTATATAATAATTCACTTCGTGTTTTGTTTATTTATTTATATCTTTCCTGTCACGCTCTATGGGAATAACATAGGAGAAAATTCAGATTTCAAAATGTAAAAAAAAAGTGGGGTACCTTGGAATCTTTTTCTTCAGTATTAGATAGGGGAANAAAATTCAGATTTCAAAATGTAAAAAAAAGTGGGGTACCTTGGAATCTTTTTCTTCAGTATTAGATAGGGGAAAAATGAGGAAGCCCAAAAGACGGCGGGGGTTTTGGTGAAGTGTTTATTTTTTGCCGTCATTTATAATGATGGCATGGGCCACTAGTCTACTTATAATTGCCGACATATAAGCTGTACTAAGGCCTCTGATTTTGGAAAGCTAATGTTCATAAAATATTCATGATTTTTTTTATGATGGCTACTACTAAGGCTAGCTTTCCCTAAAAACAAGCCGTATTTATATAATAGAAAGGCAATCAGTATATTTTTCTTTGCGATGCAAATTTATTTAAACTGAAACTGAAGCCATACACAGCGAGACCTGTAATTTTGAAAAGTCGATGTTCCGGCAACTTGCGGGCTTTTGCAGACCACACTACAAAAGAATGAAAAACCCCAAAACTGCAGCTTCACCATGGGTTGCGATTTTGTAAGGCTTTCGATCATCTGATGGGTAATCTATTAGCGATGAACGTTGGTGCTCGGTCCAGAATTGTGAATCTAGCATTCAAGTTGAGAATCGGGACATGCGAACCTGAGAAGATGTTTTCTTGTAAAGTATGGAAATAGACGACAGCTTAATTAACCAATTAACTGAATGTAGCTAGCCAACGAAGACCGTGACCAGCAGATCGACAATCATCAGCGTGATAAATTTTGAGATAATATTAAAAGCACAAATTATGTGATCATAATAGCTATGCGGAGAATATGTTTCCGGTACGGTAATCGTTGACTGCAAGTTGAATTTATTATCTCAACTAATAGTAAGTTGGAGTATTAAAACACAGTAACAGCTGGTACATATCATTGTCTTTCTAAACAGGTCTCAGGTCTTGTATATATTTACATAATTTATGTAATTACAATACACATACTCCCTGATTGAGCAGTAAATTGAATGAACTCTACGTAGGTTACTCTTAATATTTCATTTAAGCTGCTCTTTAATTTGTGTGGCTCGGACTCAGCACTTACTTCGCAGATCTACCATACTGTTTCACTAATGTTCTATAGTTTTAGTGACCCGAAAGTATAATATTTAGATTTTCTGATAGTTGTTCTCTCTTACCAGAGTCCACTGGCTTTCGTCCCATCATTTAATTTGATAGTTATGGTGATGTTCCTGCCTTTAAAATCTTCGGGATTTATAAACACTACATGTTATATTAGTCAGCAAATACCTTTGCTAAAAAAGCCTTTCATATATATATATATATATGTAAATGATGTAAATACTACTCGATGATAGCGTCATTTTTCGATTGTTGGCAATAATAATCCGATTGAAATGCTGATCACGAGTAAATTAAAGATTACTTTATTGGCAATATTGGCCGAATATATAGTTGCAATCCTTGGGTCGTAAGTAATGAAGAAAGGTAATATGCAATTATGTTGAATATCGTGGCTTTGCAGTTTGATCGGGACTGTTAAGAGCTCCGTAAGCAACTTACCATACAAGAGCTTATGAAACTGTCTAAATCATAAATGATATAAGCTCTAATTAAACTAAGACTTATCTAGAACTGGAGATCATTATATTCTAAGTATGGGCAAAATAAATAAATTAAATATAATTTGAACTGAGAATGTCACGGATAGTTTACAGAAAGCTTGCTACACTAACGGTCTGTTCATACGACAGTCTTTTGAACGCGTTCTCTCAACTAAGCATTAATATGTTTTTTTTTCTGTTTTGTGTGGTCCTTCTTAGTACAGCTCTGTGAATGGCGCAAAACTAATTAAAATGTTGTCCGTCAAATCTGTTGGTTTCAACAAGTTTTACAAGCAAAGTTTCTGGTAGCACTTGAAGTTAGTGGAAAATTAGAACTCAGAAATCTGTGTACTTGCCTGCTGCTTAACGACACCGCAACGCTTTCTGACGGTTAGATGAAAAAATACGCTCAACAGACTGGGATGAAGACTGGCCTTAAGAGTCCAGTTCAGCAATTTTCCCCATAGGAAATTCTTCACATTTTTCCTTTTGAAATTATCACACATGAAACTTCAGTAATTTATCGATGGAACAAAGCTCGCACAATGGTACGTTAAGAAACAGTTTCTTTAGAAGAAGCAATAAAAAAAATCGTTTGACAACCATTTTGCGACTTTAGGCTCGCTAACAGGGTATGTTTGACTTGTACAAACTGTATGAGACTTGGCTATGTCACAGTTGAACATCTGTTGTAACCTAGGTAACCTAGCATAACCTTCAATTGCCCCGATTTTCTTTGGGAAATACGCAAACAAATTGTGCATGTTTCATGCTCTACTATCTTCTTCCGAATTCTTTAGTTTGCCTTCTAACCGACTTCTTTTTGCTCCGCCCCGCTCGATCTGCCTTAAGCGTGGTATGGGTGGCGCACACACATAATAATTATCTTAATTAATTTATTGCAATGGCGTGGTACCGTCTCAGTGCTTCACATTTCATGCTCTCCACTCATCTGCTGCTGGCTTTAGAGTAGAATACAATAAAAATTTGCCATGTAATGTTGAACAGAACACGAGTGAATTTGGTAAATATGGACAAATTTAACATTTTCATTTCCAAAGGATCTTTCATTAATTTTAGACATGTTAGAGTTGTAATTACCTTCGCCGAGGAGATACCAAATGATTTCGTCGTTTTTGTGTGTTTACCTTTTGGTTTGTATGTCTGTCTGTGTGTGTCTGGCTGTCAAAAAGATAATCCAAAAACCTATAGATGGATTTCAATGAAATTCACAGAGATTGTTAGGTATCTTAGAAGGAATAGATGACTAGCGTTTGTTCAAGATCCTTTTATCGGTTTGTTTGTTTGTCTGCCTTTTTTAATTCTATAGCTCAAGAAGTTATGGACGGATTTTTATGAAATTAACATGAGTTGTTGGGTACATTACGGAGAGTAAAGAAGCAAATCTTTGTGACAATCTGTTTATTCGTTAGTTTTTCTCTGTTTTGTTTTATGCTTGATAGCAAAATAACTCAAAAAGTTATGGACTGGTCTTAATAAAATTTGCTGGAATTGTTAGTAATGTTTTATACATAAATGATTAAATTTTGGTGATGATCGGTTGGTATGTTTGTGTGTTTGTCTAATGTGTGTCAGAATGTTTTTCAGCTATATAACTCGAAAAGTTAAGAGCAGATCTTCACCAAAATTACATAAGCTGTTTTGGTGTTGGCACAGAGGAAATCAAAGTTTCAGAACCTATTTCAATTTTCCATTGCTTTTGCCTTGCTTGGCGGAGGTATGGTTCTCAAAGTGCTCTAGTTATAACTATAAATTCAGTATTGCGAATGCACATTGGAGACATGCGGTGCTGTCATAACAATGCTTCTACGTGTAACTAATCCACTTGGTCCAGGCAACTGTATACTGAGCGGCCATCAATGGTGCTTGCATCTAATCGCAGTGTATGATTTCCCTGTGGGCAAAATGCGGTATTGCGGTCTGTTGTGGTAAATTTGAGGAGATATAAAGGCATAAAGGAGACTAGCGTTGACAATATGAGGGCAGATGCAGTTCTCCAAAAGAAGTGCGATCATTTTGTGCTTGTCAGCAGTAAATTGTAACTGAGGCAGCGGTATAACTTCTACTATCAAGTGCCAGGACCATTGCGCATCACAAACAGAATGAAATGCTTTTTTGTGACTTGGACGCCCGAAGACATGCATGTTGATTGACATCATCGAACGAGACGATGATTTTTCCCACACATTAATGAAAGAAAAATTAGGAACTTTTATCGTAAATGTTTTTTGCCTCTAGTGATCAATGAATGCTAGTAAACTGAATTTTTCAAGCATGCCACACATGCATATACACACATATACCTACATATATACTTTAGTTATACACAGACCGGTGAAGAAAGTATTTGGACCGCACGAAAATATTTAGTTTTCAGCTCATCGGTAAAGCACATGCAAATAAAATTACTTTAAGATAGTTTTAGCAATAATATAGCAGTTCATGAATTAAGTGGTGAAAAAAGTATCAAGCGCTTGGAAACAATATGTAGGTAATATTTTACTGCTCGTCCCTTAGCGGCAATCAGTACTTTTATACGATTTTTGCAGGCTTGCATAAGGTATACGCTGTAACAAAATTTAACGGCAATTTTGTCCAATTTTTCAGTTCTCCCAGTTTTGAGGGTAATTTTGCTTGTCGCAAATTTTCGATTGGGTTGAGAGGCAGTGTAACTAAGGAAGGGAAGGGTGAGAACATAGAGGAGGTTCACAACTCATGTAAGCGACGCAGCTGTCATAAATTTTAATTCATTTAACTTGACCACAAACAAAGAAACGGAGAGCTCATGCAGGCACTGATCCGAAAGCGAGGAATCGCTCAGTTGCCCTCTTAAGAAGCCACAGACATTGGAGCACCGTTACTTCAAAGGCTTTAAGATAATGGTAGCACTGCAGTTAGAGCTCAGCCTTCAGAAAATAACTCCTGCCCAGAGATCTCACAATTTTCCATCTTTTGTGTAATTTCTCGGACGTTGTAGGAACAGAGACAGACAGTCAGCACGTTCAAAAATCGTCTAGACAAACACAGAGAGCAGCACCTTCCACAACTTCGAATTCCTCCTCTAGGTCGCGTCAACACCTAACCTATGTAAATGAGGTCACTTTGTTGCATCGTCTTTCATTTCCTATCTGCTAGAGGGCTAGGACCCCTGTTGTAACTTATCATATATTGAGCAATCAACGCCCCCCCCTCTAACTGTGGTTTGGCTTAGACATTCTATTTTTCTGACATAATAGCAATAGCTCATAGATCGCCATGCAGAGCGTGAGTTTTGGCTCCATTCAATTAATGTTTTTTTTTTTGTGTGTGTGTCTACTGCCAGCTATTTAATCTAAACTATATAGGCACAAATACATTGTTTCATGCGGCGTCTATGTACTTCCCTACAAAAAAAAAAGTTCTAGTACAGAAACGATTTTTCACTGACTTACTTTTGAAGCAAGGGTATTTCTGATGCAAAACGTTTAGTAAATACTTAAATAGAACCAGTAGAAGTATATACATCTAAAATAAAACGAAGAAAGTTTCATGAAATATAAAGTGAGACCAGGCTCAAATGATTATCTTCCGTTGATTTATTTAATGTTGCATAAATACTGTTGCGTATTAAGAAATTGACTCCTTTAATCAATCGACTTTATTAAGTGCACACAGGGATGGTACTATAGATACAATAAACTCTCTATATAACGGACACTTCGGGGGGAGCCTCAGAAATTTTTCGTCCGTTATAAGGAGAATCCGGTTTAAAAACAAATCCCCATATAACGGACTTTTATCTCTTACACCGGAGCATTCCGTTGTATAGAGATTCATCCGGAAGCGGAGATATGTATGTCCCAAAGCAACATTGTTTAAGAGTGATTTCGGAGTGCAGTAGCTACCTATCATAAATTACAGTACATACAGTACTGTACATATATGTATGCAATAATGAATTGCGAATGTACAGTATTTACTGTTATATATTGTGGTTCTGGCGTGGTGGCGATTTAATTGGAGTTCGGTTGAGTTCGTATTGAGTTCGTCACTGTACTTGGTTGTGAGAGTAAACTTCAAGGCCGAGTACTATAAAGTATATTAATCATAGCTAATCACTAGAATTGAATTAGCTACAGAAAGCGGTTGATAGTCTTAGTACTAGCTACACTCGATTTCGGCTCATTGTTTGGTCTCTGTTTGGTAAGAGTATGCGCTGCCATTGGCTATACATATTTGACAGTTGGTAGCCAGCGCCATCACCGACCACTTTCATCAGCAAATAAGCTGATTTTTTATCCTGACTGAAAGCCCATTTCCTTGTTCTGACTTTCAAACAGTCAGTATACTTATGAGGAAATACCACACAAGCACTACATATATGACCTCGGTGCATCCATAAGCCGGCGAAATATGTCATTATAAGCCACACGTAGGCGCCCAATAATTGTCTTCTACTTATAGTTCGACCCAAGGCAAGTTACAGTACGTAGGGTGAATATTTGGTGTAGCGTGAAGTCCTGGTCTTCTGTCACTTTGTAACTTCGTTTCCCGAAGTTGAGGTGGAAAATAAATTGAAAATTTGGATTTAAAAACAAATTCTTCGTAGTCAACTTCATTTTGATGAGCTTCAAAAAACTCACTTTCTAGTAGGATAAACTTAATGTCACAAACGGATTAACTGGAACTTTTGCAGGGGTTTACCGCACAAACGGCAGCAGAAAAAGTAAAGTTCTGTACAAGCTTCCCGAAAACAGTCACAGGAAAAGCAACGTTCTGTGCAAGCATCTCGAAAACAGTCACAGGAAAAGTAACGTTTTGTACAATCGGCCCAAAAAAAAGTCACAGGAAAAGTAACGTTTTGTACAATCGTCCCAAAAACAGTCACAGGAAAAGTAACGTTTTGTACAACCGTCCCAAAAACAGTCGCAGGAAAAGTAACGTTCTGTACAAGCGTCCCAAAAACAGTCGCAGGAAAAGTAACGTTTTGTACAATCGTCCCAAAAACAGTCACAGGAAAAGTAACGTTCTGTACAACCGTCCTAAAAACAGTCGCAGGAATAGTAACGTTTTGTACAATCGTCCCAAAAACAGTCACAAGAAAAGTAACGTTCTGTACAAGCGTCCCAAAAACAGTCACAGGAAATGTAACGTTTTGTACAATCGTCTCGTATAAAGTCGTGAACGAGTCAGTCAGACCGCAAGTCAAAGGAACGTTCGCAGCAATATGTTGTCCTCTTGAATACGTTAGAGCTGCTGCACGCTCTTTTTTCGCATTTATCTATTTCCGCATCGTCCTGCGAAAAAACTCCGGCATATAGGCACTAAATGTTTTTTGGCCGAAATGCAAAACAGAAACTAAATAAAAGACGGCTTCAAAGGCTTTCCACTTTGAACTTCCAAACCTGTGCCATTGGTAAATAGAAGGTCAATTTCAAGAAAATATCAGGTTCTTCAGTGCGCAATAGATAGAGCTTCTATTAGAAAGAAAATAAATAAATGTCTATTTTCCCAGATGCCTCCAAAAGTTATTGGTCTCCCCAGTAACTACACTAGTGAAGCGGCTTCTATAGGGTATCTAGATAAACATTCTGCAATGTTAGGGTAGTTGTATTTTTGCTGTTGAGAGTGTCTACACAGTGCAGCATAATTTTATTAGCATGGGTTATCAATATTTCTCGTCTACTTCTTGATCTCCTAGAGAGTTGATTTAATATTTGGTAGAAAAATTATTCGCATTGTACGGTATTTGTAAACGTAAATGAATGGTCAATATCCCCAGTTATGGTAGTAATATTCTTTCTGTGGTTTCTTGAAAAGTGTAAGCCTCTTTTCCAATAGGTTTTGGGGCGGCGTTGGTGCTCATGTGCTACCCTACCTACCTTTGATACCTTTGAAATGCTTAGGACGAGGTCCGGGTGGCGTAATGCACGCAACCAGTCTTGAGCGGAGGTGATGCTCCACTCCATGCCCAGCGGGTGAGCTGCAGCGAGTTGTGACCACGTTGCACGTAAGTATGTTTCCAGTAAGTATTTGAACTTCACAGCTTCAATGTTTGCTAGGTTTTGTATATGGGAGGGAATTTTGTGGCAGCTAGATTAACGTGTCTAGGTTGATAGTTTCTTCGAATATCGCGAGGGCAGTGCATGGAAACTGGTGAGTGAGTTAAGGCCACGCACAATCTACGACATGTGGAGAGTACACATGCCCTCCTAGCACTTGTAGGATTGACGGTGGTATAGTAGTAGGTGTTGGAAAGTCAATTGCACAGTTTTTTTTACTTACTGATTGAAAGGGGGAGATCTGTCAATCAGGTGTGTTTGGGTTAAGAGGCAGATAGCGCAGCAAAAATTGCTAGTAGACCTACCTCTTACTAGACAAAACTCCTAGTAAACTAATAAATTTTTGAGACCGTACACGAAAAAAACTCTCATGAGACACAATCTAATATTGGTGGCTGATGTTATTTATGATAAAAGTATGAAACGGCTTCTATTAACAATGTTTCTATGGCTTTGAACAAAACTTTTTTACATATATACTTTTATATATATGAATGTCTTGGTGACAAAAAATTGAAATACTGGGAAACAAACAAATAAACAAACAAATATCATTTATTATCTCGTATACAGGGTACAATGGATATACCTATCGAGGTTTTCTTTTTGCCTTAATTCTAGAATTTTGAAGATACAGTTGTGTGAAGAGAAGGAGAAGCAGTCAGTGCTGAGAGTCAATTTAGGATCCCTCATCGTGCATCGCCTGGCCTCTCGGTGCTGGAGTGCTCCACGCAGTGTAAATCCGTAGCGCGCCGTCCGTAGAATCGAACCCGGGCCTCCGTTGTTGCGATGCCGAACCGTTGTCACTTCACCACCGAGAGGGTACTTCACCACCGAAACGGTATCATATCGAACCTTCAATTAATGTGCAGTATTTTATCTGATGAATGAATGCAAATTTAAAAATTAATTAAATCAATATACTCTTTTTATTATTTAATAGATATGGAACGTCAATTAAGATTGTGTTTTTGTTGCTATGTCTGGTAACATTCCATCGGTTTTTCATGTGAATCCACTCTACGTAACAGTGAGGTTCGTTACTTGAATTTGAGCTCAATATATATATATTTTTTGCTCTGACTGCGGCTTCACGGTGCATAAAAAAAATGTTCTTGATGTAGCACTGACAAAGATCATGGGTTTTTGAAGGAAAGTATCCATTTAGGATATGTTCGGCGAAGGTATGATGGCCTGTGATTAAATGATGATACCATAAGCTGATACGATAAACTATTCTATTTTTATTAAAACTTCATATTTGGGCAGGCACGGACAAGAAGTGCAACCAAAATAAAGCATTATGCATCACTAGTGAACCCGTGCTTGAAAAAAATCACGAGATAATCTATATGTTTACCTAATACCTATAGGCCGGTGCGGAATCTTCTCTTCTCTGACTTCCTTCTTCATTTTTTTTTCATTAATTTTTTATCGTACTCTCATCCTTAGGGTGTCTATATTGACAGACAGAAGTAAAGTCTTGAGTAAAACACCAATAAGCTTGAATGCTTCTACAGCCAGCTTATATACAATGTGAGCGCTCGGTAGCATACCGTCTTTTCAACTCAGATATCTGCTTCACTTCAAGTGCTGAAGTTGGCCCATTAAGAGAAAACTGCTTCGTCAAATAAGAAACACAGTAAGCTAGTAAAAATGAATAATTGCCTGCTGCCCGTGAAAAATCATCACCTCCAGAGTGCTTCGTTGACTATGTGCCGAATTTATGCGTCGTGGCCTGAAAGAAAAAAGTAATAAAATTGGACTCCAATAGCTACATTTATATACATTGTTTCGATGTCAAGAAGTATTTCTAGCAAGAAGTGCATTTCGATAAAGGGTAAAATTATCCCACTTTCGCCATCTTCTGCAACCGGGCTTATTTTTAGCTGATCTATTTTCTTCAGATGCGGACACGAAATACATAAATCAATACACGAGGCATTTTATTATATTTGGATTCCTGTAGGTACAGTTTAGTGCGACTAGGAAGAACAAAGTGGAAATGAAAAATTATTTTTACTTCAAAAAATTATGAACAGTATGCGTAAAAGAAGTTTTTTATAAAGCAATTATATGTTTAATATTATACTTACTAAGCACTCAATTGCCAGCGTGTGCGCTCTTTGTAATGGAAACATGAAATTATTGTAGTATCCCTTTCACTACTACAGAAAACTGCTGTTTTTGTAAGAGACAAAACCTCTTAGTAGACAGCCCATGTCCGGAACGCAATCCTTAAGTCTATTGGCAGTATTTGCTGTACATCTAAAGGTAAAGTCAACTTTGACCGCACCCTCCACTGAGATATCCTCACGCACTGGTTTGTGCCGCAAATAGAGGCCAACAGGCCCAAGAGGTGCACTGAGGAGTCTTGAAATTCCTTGCATACTGTAATATTCGTACAACTTAATGAAAATCATCAATGTTATTGTCGTGTTTGAGTGCAAGAGTTTGCGTGGAATTTCACATCTTGTTAATGACTTGCCGATAACTGCATTTTTAATTATATGACATCCTAGTTACTAGATTGCATGCCAGGACAGATAACAGTGGCTACACGAGTCATTTATAAATTGGCTTCTGGGATTCGTTCAACCACACTATCATCAATTCCACTTGGTATTTTGAAATTTGGGGCCGATTGGGTGCCGCACCTAATATTTAGACAATCACCTGCTGTATCTCGTATTAGAGCAGTGTTACAGCTGCAAAACGCCCACTCGGAAAAGTTGGTAATGCTTCCCATAATGCTATTCCACGAGGATGTTAACGATGAGTTTAAAACCGAAATCGATGAAATAGCGACGTGTCAGTAAGACATTTGAAGTCAGTGTCCACAAGTAGTAATTTTTATACTGGTAGAAGCTGGGAACAAATATCTTATGTAGTCCAGTGTTATATATGCATTGGAAAAATGCACAGTGCACTGTATATAGTAATTTTCCAATTTTATCTGAGTAGAGTTTGTGTAGATTCCAAAAAAAAAAAAAAATGAGAACTTCGGGGACAATCGCAATGCTTTTAGGTAGTGTAACGCCAAGAAATAATGTAACTACGTAACACGTCTATCATAAATATATATTTTTCAATTATATTATGATATATATTTCAATTTCAGTTAATATTGGGGGCAACCTTACTCGAAAACATATTTCGTTAAAACTTTGACCGTGTATCCTGTGTACATTTTCTTAATTAAGCCGTTCGAGTTTCCTAAAATCATATGCAAAAAGTTCTCTTGCTTAAGTCCAAAAGTGGTCAAACGGTATCTGCAACATTTACCATCTTCATCATTGAAAAGACTCAACTTTTATTGGAATCTGACTGATAAATAAATAACTAACTTTTGTTAAGAACATAATGGGTTCACAAAATACGCTTACAAGTACAAACCAATTTAGTCAAAGTTCAACCTACTGATTAGGCCCAGTCACAATATTGGTGGCCACGCACAATGAGAATACATAGATACACTCAGCCTACACCGCGGACACGAATGGCATTGAGCAGCTCGTTCTCACACAAGAGCGCAGGTAATCGACAAGAGAGTAAGAACTGTTTGCGGCGATCGTACAGAAAATTTACCCGTGACGCAAGCTTACCCCTCTACAGTGTGGTGGAGACACGTCGTTTCATGATTACTAACCTGGCTAAGGGACTTGTAACAATGGTTATATTACAAATTGCTACCAGAGCTCAGTCACCAATATACCAACAGGCTTACATACAGGCCTGCCGTACCGCGAGCAATCAAAAGGAAATAGTACAGTAGGATGACAGAGATATATCAGCTCACGCCTGCGTGCCGTGAAATGGAAGCTTAGAGAAGTAGCAGGTGATAGGCACATCAGCTACAGGTCATTCCGATCATGGAGGTCGTTGCCAACATACAGAATCCTAACCCACCGCTTGTTTTACCCCGGAGTCTAAAAACTTGGATTAGAGCATATCCCTTGGAGCATTGAGTTATTTGTGTTTTCTACTCCCATCTGCAGGCTATATGCACATCTAAGAGCAAGAATATTGAGACCGTGATGACAGAAATCGAGACAGCTTAGCATTTGAGAAGATGTGACTCCCGCAGTGAGTCGCGAATGAGTGACGGTTGGTGGCAGGCCGGGATCTATTTATACCTGCTGCTGCAAGTTGAGCTCAGACGTACAGTCGGGTTGGAAAATTACATGCATGGCGGCTATTCCACAGTTGGCCTAAAACTTTGGAAGACGGGGTTGGATCAGGGCGCTGGTAAATTAATCTGAGGTGTGCGTTGTTGTATTTAGAGAGCTTCGTAGATTTCCTGCAAGCGGTTGTAGTCAGTTTCTTTGTGTAACATACTGATGTTCTACGGCAAAGGTGCCCGAGTAAATTGTGAGTTATGATCATTTTACAGTAAGAGTCTATTGAATCAGCGGCTAAATGCATTGTTTTGAATCTTATTAATATATACCAAACCCGTGTTGTGCATTATAAGCAGTGTCTATACTTTACACGAAAAATGCTTTTACAGTCTTTATTTTTTTCCGTTATGACAAGATAAGAATATAGTTCAGTATAATTATGATGGTTAGCCTAATCATAAACTCTAAGGCTCTTTGCATTAACTTTTCATGCTTTTACTGAAAATAATTTGGCAATGCTCTCCGTGAGGATTTTTTACTGCACTTACCTTAAATATGTGACATATTATGTGTTAGACAGAACAGCATGGATATATAAAGCGTTTTTTAATATTACCCATCGTCATTCACACAGTAATACTATCTACCCCATAGTACAAATCCCCTTGCTGCATATCAATACCCTTCACTTTCAGTATCAACTTCAGTTCAACTGCCGAACGTTTCAACATTCCCGCTATATAAAATTTTCTTCATGTTGCTCTCTTTGCAGCAGTATTTAACTTTTCTAAATAGCCACCCGGACCATTGGCTCTCTTTTAATTCAGCAAAATATCAATGGCCAAGATTACTCTAACAGCTGCACTGATGCGCTGCAGACCTTTTATTTATGGCCCCAATTTATTTCCCGCGTCATTAGCTTCTAGCAAACACCCGGCAAAATGGCACCATCTGAACACCGAGATTTTGTCAGAGATTTGGAGGAGAAAATTTCTTCTACGGAACGCCGCCAGAGAAAATCTGGAAGGACCGTGCTACAGAATGGGAAGTGGAAGTTTTTATTTTTTAAATCTACAGAACTAAGATTATAAAGTTGACAGAGATAAACTGCACAGCGAAGTTAAAAAAAAACTGAAAGAAATAAACTGATACAACCGAGAGAAATTGATTAAATAAACTAAACAACTAAGTTTTTAAACTGGAAGATACAGGTTAATGAAACTTACCAACCAAGTTTATAAAACTGAATGACTAACTTCTCAATATACTGAAATACGATAATAAAACTAAATAGCAAGGACTATAAGGGTATAGCATATTGCTGTGAGTTTTTAACTATCATTTGTCAAAGAACAAAGTTTTGTTCACTGTTTGTTTCATATACCGTTTGTTTAATCGCTTTGTTCCATTGTCCTATTATGCAAAGTGTTTAAGGCATATGCAAATTGAGACCTTGTTGAACTGTTATGCGAAATAGTAATTTTCTATGTTCAAACCATATCTGTTGCTTGGTTGCTCCCCTCGAAAAGCGGACATAACTGCGCAGCCGTTGCGCAATTACTGCGGAGTTCGCGGGTGTATGTACGGCTTAAAATTGCTCAGCGCCGCTGGAATGACTGCTGGAATTTTTAAAAGGGAATAGACTAAGTATATAAAGAGCAGGACAAGTCTTATTATATTTTATTATGTACTAATTCCATCACTGCTACATCGCGGGAGAATGAATAGCTGACCTGTACAAGGTTAGGTTTTGTTATGTTCCACTAACGCTCAAAATCAGCTTATTTTTCAAGGATGTTCATTTAGAGCGTTAGCAGAACCTAACCTTGCTCGCCTAAACCTTACACAGGCTAGCTTATAACGGGCGTTGACGGCACTAGAAACTGTACCACAATTATACATAGAAAGTGAAGAGTTTAGCTGTAAGTTTTTTTTTCAATTAAATGCTGAAACGGCGGGTGCACACCAACGCAAAAGTTGCATCTGCACTCAATTTATATTCCATTACATCGCCACGAACAAGGCTTCGGCTTGCACTACGGTGTACCACTCTGATTAATATCTAAAATACGAGTCGTTTCTTGCACTTGGTACGCTATGACAAGCGGCAGTGGTCAAGCTCTGAGTATTGCTATTAGTTTGTAAATAGTTTAAAGTTGCAATAACGAATAGCTTTAGCGTGACATTCAAGCGCCGTAAGTTGTAGTCATGGCAACATGACCATAAAGTAAAAAGTAAGATGATTGGGCTACTATTGCGTTACTGTGCACCCTCCATAATAAATGTTATTAGTTGTTATTAGGTGTAAGCTTTCAACTACACTTAACGACACCATTTTCAAAGAAATCTTCGGAACTGAATAGCTTTTTGCTGTCAGTTGAGAATGTCTATGTTTGCAGACAGATAAACTGTAAAACATGCTTTCCTTAATCCACCATCACTTCGCCACTTGCCTGTGTAAGGTTAGGAAAGGCAGAGTTAAGTCCAGCCAATGTTTAAAATGAGCATATTTTCAAATGGGGTTCATCTTAACGCTAGTGGAACCAGTCCTTACTTTTCCTAACCTTACACGCAGGTTCTATTAGGACGTTCGCGGATGCAGTAATTGCTTCACCTAACTTTATATAGGGGCTCTATAGAAGTAATTACACCTAAATTCCCAATGGTTTTATATATGAATAGGGAACGCATGAAGGAATGAAGATTATATCTTAGCATTTCATGCAATAAAGCTTCATAGCTTCTTTAGCTACTCACAAAATGTTCAGAGAACAACCATACCCATCGAACGTTATTCAGTCAGGAAAGCACTACCGGCACGTGAGTCTGCAGGGGAGGACGGTGAGGTATTCTCGGTTTCAAATTTCCGTATCACAATCTAAAGAAAGTTAAAATTATGATATCGCTGACACTAAAAATAGAGACTCCAGACCGGGTTCACTCTGTATATATAAAATAAATCACTGTTCCACTTCCGAAACAGAGATAAATCTCCTTTGAAATAATTGATGCTCGCATCTTGAATTTTTTATTAGGAAGAAAACAACAAGGACGAAAAGTGAATAGTTTATTATGCGACTTCAATATTTTATAAGAATACTTGTTATACATCGTTAGGATTTACGAACGAATTTTCAATTAAGCTCGGCTTCATCAGAAACAGCGCTTCTTGTTAACTGAACTATAGTGATCGTTGGCCATTGAAGGGCTCAATTTCCTTCTTGTTCATTTCTCTTAAACATTATACAAATTATCTTGTTATGCATTTAATCATCTGTAGCATTATTTACTTAGCTACCTATTGGCGCGCTTTTAGATTTATATATGTAAATTGTCGTTTACTTATTAACATATCTATTTAGTAAATTGTTCATTTCATATATTTATTTTCATTTGTTTTGAACATTTTTACAGCACATAGTTAATAAGTTATTTAGTATTGATAATTTTAAACTACGTGACATGCATATAGCATATCTATAAAAAATCACTGTTTGGAGAGAAAAAATTGCAGCTCAACACATATCCAGCCTACATATACGCAGTTCATAGTAGATCGTTCGGTGTTTTCTACTCGTTTTGTAACTCAATGTGTGATAAGGTTAGTAAGAATTGGTTGACGACCATTATATTACAATCCTAAAATGCAACGTTTCGATGCACTTGCACCATCATCAGGCTGGAACAAAGAAGAAGGAAAACCTCAATAAACAACAGGGAACAAATCAGTAATTGCTAAAATATTTGACCTACACGTATCGTATTGGTTGACGACCATTATATTACAATCCTAAAATGCAACGTTTCGATGCACTTGCACCATCATCAGGCTGGAACAAAGAAAAATGAAAACCTCAATACACACCAGGGAACAAATCAGTAATTGCTAAAATATTTGACCTACACGTATCGTAAATTGATTGCAATTAAGTAGCACAACCATCTGTTTTATACTCAGGATTAATTGGGTCTAGACTTCTTTGTCGTCATTCGTGTGCGGCCGAGTGGAATACAGGCATTTAAAGCTAGTTGTTATTGACTTTTCATTTTATCCTTCTTAGTAGTGTTCCAGGAGTCAAAGTTCATTCGAGGGTCATTCCCTGCCCGCGGAGGCCCCGGCGTATAGGTCTAATAACAATATGTAACTAAATAAACCATATCCTAACTAAAAAGCAGGGCCGGCCCAGAATCTAAAACCATAATTTAGCTTCTGCGCGGAGCCGCGGTGGCCTTGAATTTTGTTACGGTTCCGACTGATGGTAGTTGATATAGTATTGGTCAGAGTCACCATGTAGCACAAGTAGCCTAGTAAGTTCCGTCTCCTTTGTTATAAGTAGAGCCCGAACTTCTATTCCTAAAAATCTAGTCAAAATAACACTTTACAACAGTAGGTAATGCAGGTATCATAACAATATAGTGTTTATTTTTAGCAAATTAGTTTTTATTAGTAGCAAAATAGCATGTACAACTTTTGACTAAAATTCAGCAGTTTTCTTTCATTGCTATCTATAAAAAAGTTAGGAAATTATTACTTTAATCGTAAACCATGTTTTTTTCACTCAACCTAGGTGCATATTGCATGAACAGGAACTTATATAGCCGTGAGCTTTCTTTATAGAGCTTAGTTTTGTAGTAGGCATATGAATTAAAATTAAGTAAAACAACTTTGTTTATATTTAACAACTAACATAACCTAACTTAACCCGAGGTTAGCTCACTTCAGGGTCAGGTCAGGGTTACGTCAGGTTAGGACAGATTACCTATTCACTAAAAGAACTCTCTTGCCTCTGCATAAGCTAGGTGGAGCTTGTATCCTGACTACTAGTAAATACAAATAATGACAAGTTTGAAGACTTGAATCCTTTAGGAGACTCCAGTATATAGAATGCTGTGTTATAATAGGAACCTGAATAAATGCTTGGTTCCTAGATAACTCCAGCGCTGGACTGTTCTTCGAGCTTACCAAATAATTTAGTGTTTAGATGAAATAGTTAATTATTGAGGCTGCGATTATGTCTCATAAATACAGTGCTTCTACAGATAATATGAACTGATTGCATAATGCATATTTATCCTACCTTCGTGACTGTAAAATGTCTAGCACAATACTGTATAACGCTGCGGTTATCCATATACCCCATCTTGTAACAATAGGCAGTGGGGGAAGGGGCACATCAGGAGCCGTCTCTCTGAAGAGTTTGCATCTACTTGGTGGGGCCTTCAGGAATACTTTTTCCGTCGTTTCATATTAGGTTATTAGCGTCTGAAAGTGCGTCCGGAGGTACCTCTTCTGCAACTCTGTGCAAGCCGTGTGCGAGGCAAGTTAGGTGCACCATATTGGGGTACAGAATTTGAAGAGAAGCATCGGTTTCTTCACTTGTGCTGCAGAGTCCATAACCAGCAACAAGATGTTGTTATACTTACTGGATTCTGGCCAAAGAAGCGATAAAGATGATGCAATGCATTGCGGTATTGTTGTACTATTAGTGCGTTCTAATTGAGTGGAATTTAACAGAAACATGTCAGATTCTTTGTTAAATTCAAGAGTGCCTATTATTGCTGTCGCAATCTGCCCTCCCATCGTATCAGTACACTCGT
Source organism: Parhyale hawaiensis (assembly GCA_001587735.2). Taxonomy (NCBI): domain Eukaryota; kingdom Metazoa; phylum Arthropoda; class Malacostraca; order Amphipoda; family Hyalidae; genus Parhyale; species Parhyale hawaiensis. Next base: position 13,650,464 of record LQNS02278070.1, read on the forward strand.
CCACTGCCAGCACTTGTGGAACTGGTAATGTCGTGACCAGAATGACAGTGACTAGCACAATTACTTACGTTTCCTTTCATAGGATATTTAAATAAAGTTGAGACATGGCAAGCTTAATTATATACCTATTAATTATCATTCAGCGTATCCTAATAATTAAAATTTTATGCTCAAAGGTACAAACACGTAGTAGTTTGAGCAAGTTTTATAGTCATTTATATCATAATGCCTACTTTTTAGCTTTGTGTCTGGTCAAAATACCGCTTATAGTAGAGTAGAATATTTTGCAATAAATGCAAATTTTTATTTGCATTTATAGCCGAAATAGCAATAATCTAATAAGTGCTAGAAATCCGGGCTTTAGTTATATAAGACGCTTGCAGTGCCCTAACAGAACGCATAACAGTAACACCTTGGCCTGTAAGATGCTATAAAGCCCGGTGCCCACGTAACAAATTTCGTTGCCGCTAGCAGCCTAGGGCCAACTCAGTAAATCCGCTTACGTAGCCGCGGCACGGCTTCAGCTTGCGCAAAATTTAACTGCATAAAAAATAGTCCAATATATCAGTCGCTACTGCAATTTATTCACCATAGCACGTGACAATGGTGAACTCTCAACTATCGCTCCTAATTATGAGCAGTTTAAGTCCACTAAGATTGATATTTTGAAAAATTAATGCTCGATGTTCATAGACGTCACGGCCACGACTACACAGTCGGATTAGCTGACTTGGCTCTAGACAGCCAGCGGCAACGAAAGTTGTTATGTGGGCCCCGGGCTCAAGACTTCATATGTCATCGACGCCTCTCCAACCTTGACCTTCAATAATTTCTATAGATATTATTGTGATGCTAGCGCTGAACTGAAGCGCATTTTCCTTTGCTTCTCCTTTTGTTTTTTCAGTTTGCAAAGACTAAACACAGATAAAATCATAGTGTTTTCCTCAGTCCATGGTACTGTGAAAGTGTCGTAAAAGAAAGGACCCACCGAGAGCGGAGAGTCACTCATGGCACGGTTCCTATAAACTTATGAATTAATAAAAGATCAAGAAAATAAATACACATGACTTTGCATAGAAATTTCATAAGGAAATACTTATATACATCATAAAATTTTAGTATCAGTAGCTTAGCAACCGTTGAATATAGTGATAACTGAAGTAATTCTTTTACTGGGATCTTCCTTGAGATTCAGAATGGCGCGAAGGTTATCACTGATTAAACTGTCACGTGACGCAGGCAGTTTTCAGAAGAACTTCCCCATTCAATAGAATGATGTTGATTAGATGGGAGTATATAAAAACATAGCACTGTACTGTTTGTTCGTGATTGTCGTGATACATAAGTATCTGCTTACCGCGTAGAATGCACCATTTACTTTTCTTATTTCTAGGTAAAGTTTATCTATATAATTTGATATCCATGACTCTTCCGAGAGAATGGAATACACCCACTTCCACTTACAGCCGTTGAACAAAATATCGTATAAGTTGTTGGTCGGTAGAGTACTGAAATGCAACAGCTGAATCTTCTTACTACAAGGCTTCTTTTTAAGCCAATTTAGCAGGTTGTCGACTGGTTAATTGTTTTAAATTTGCTCGGCAATTATTTTTTCTTTCCCGGTAATGCCGAGTATTGCTACCTATTCAAATCTGTGCATATTGCTCGGACTGCTAGCTTGCCCCTGATCGTGTACTTTATGGAAGAGTTCCAGGTGATTTAATTAGCGCTACCTCTTGGTCCTCCATACCCAGGTAATGAGATTGCAGTTTTTTTTTGTTTGGGGGGGATCAGCTTTGTCGACTAAAAATATTGATCTATAAACAGTTTCGCGCATTTTTGAATAGGAACGGTAAAGAACTACATGCTGCTAGGTACTTCACCAAATCGTAGAGCTGGAAATATATCTGAAGTGAAAATCATTGAATCTACTATCCAATTTAGATACAGAAAATATAGCTTGAAATCGTTACACATCATAAGGCGTGCACTGGTAGTGAAACATAAATGTTGAGATTAAATTTATGGACAATTTGGACCAAGCAGAAATAAATGAATAACTTTGAAAGTACTCAGTTACAGTTTCAGTTTTGCTTGTAAAGCACTGATGTTCAATTCTAAATATTCGTACTTGCAGCATTTTTTCAGTACAACTAACCTATTAATAACATTGAGCACTCTAAGAGCGCATACCTCCGCCAAGCGAGGCAACGTTGGCAAAAAATTGAATTGGCTCTGAAACCATTATTTTCTTTGTATCAACTCCAAAATCTGATCATTTGTGCCTTTTAATATTCCTTTATTCCTTTATTGTTCTCAAAATACACAATAATACATAAACCATACAATTGTAAAAAGTGACGAAATTTCCGCCTAAAACACATTAAAATTCGTCTAATGCATGCCAATTGAGAACAAGCCCATTAAAA
>LQNS02278070.1:13663007-13675212 GCA_001587735.2 Parhyale hawaiensis
GTTTCCCAGACAAATCGGCCGCGCCTTGCGCCGGCACTTCTTCTGCCTCGATTGCAGCCATTGCCACCTGGCAAATTTCGTGTTTTTCCAATCCCTTGACGACGAATGAACTGCTGGAAATTAAATGGCTATCAATGACGCGTGAATGACAGTTTGGATATTTTGTAGAGGATATTTATTTATTTATTTTTGATTTTAAATGCCGTGGAGTAAATTGGCAAAGTTTTCACGGGCTTCTCAATAAAGCGGCTTCTTTCTGTTCTGGATTTTCTTTATCACTCAACTACAGTTATTTTCTGCAGAAAAATCCCTATTTTTGCCTCTTCTGACGATGTAGGGACTATGTGATGTTTCATACCCATTGTAAAGTTGTGACCGTTAGTTCATGACGTTAGAAGTGTTTTTGATAACGATTTTGAGACTGACAAAGTATATGTAAGTAAAAAAGTTTACCATTGCATACACAAACCTGCCACAACTAGATGAAGTTCTTTTTTCTTTCTTAGCTCAATTGCAGCCACTGACACTATGCAAATTGTGTGGTCTTCGCCTTCCTTGGAAAGCAATGAGTTCCGGGGTAGTCTACGGCTGTTAAAAACTTGTGCATCTTACTAAGAGAAACTAGGACAGGCATTTTTGGTACAATTCCTATATATGGGAACGAATTGATAAGGTCTTTATAGACCCCAAACTAAAACGCCCTAAACTGTGCCGGAGCTTATTTTGGTTGAAATGCAGCCACTGAAATCAGTTAGGAATGGGTACCAGGCAACAACTGACACTGGGCAGCCATTGACACCAGGCAGCCCTGGGCATAAGGCAGCCATTGGTACCAGGTACCCACTGACACCAGACAGCCATTGACACCAGGTAGCCATTGGCACCAGGCAGCCATTGGTACCAGGCGGCCATTGGCGGCAGGTAGCTATTGGCACCAGGCATTCATTAACTACAGGCAGCCCTTGGCACCAGGCTCTCGTAGGTACCAGGCAGCCCTTGGCACCAAGTAGCCATGGCTAATATTATGTTGCCGTTATTGTTGGCGCCTGGGTACATTAGTAGATTACCGAGACCTAATTATGTCGTCATTATTACGTCGAAATGCGGCCCACGCGCACGTCCAGAGCTCCTCTCAAGTCTCTGACTAAAGCAAATTTTGACCTTCAGAGCACACGCGATAGCAATAAAAAAAACAAGTAGCTAAATAAACGGGAGTGAGAAGCATTGTTATTGGGAAGCTGCGCAGTGTTCGCGGCAGCTAATTGGATCGCGTAGTACACAATAGTCCTATCCATTATTAGCAGCCCCTAAGCGATCGCTCAAGCGTAATTGGTTCCATTTCACTTATTATTTTAGCTTGCCGGTCAAGGTTGCCTGGAGAATAAGCATATACCGGTTGCTTATTACTTGATTAAAATGGCATTTATGTTCATTTGTGTTAGTCGGCAGCCACATAGTCAGTGAAGCGGTATTGACTAATTGCTCGGTTTTCCTGTGCAATGAAATCTATGTGAATTACGTAAGTAGGGATTTAACAAGAAAATAGCTATTGCATCAGGTACGTAGAATATTATATAAACTAAGAATTTGATAGAGCCATGCACTCAGTAACGCAGTTATCAGCTAGATTGATAAATCATTTAGTTCTCAACACGTGGAGGTTTTCGTCGTTTAATATTATCACAACTTGTACAATACTTGTATCATTAAACGCAGATGGCAGTTAGATAATGCTCTCGAAGCTGCGTGTGGCGGTACAACGTAGCTCCCTAAACGAAGACAATTAAGTAGATCAATCGTCTTGGGCTTAGGGGAATTGTCAGTTTCCAAATGACAAGGTGTACCGCACATTTGATTCTCCTGTGGTAGTAAAACATTTCCTTTGTCTAATATTTCATGACTTCAGGCAGGTAGACCGTTGAATGTACCAAGTGAGTTTGACTATGCATTTTTTTGTCATTCATTATTGCGTAAACCATCACTACTCACTGCAGATAGCACTTTAAAAAAATTAGTGCAGTCGCCCTTTCAGCAGCTTTCTCACCTTAAGTTAAATTAGAAACGTTGATTGGCAATAGAAGGACCAACAAGCTCAGAACCAGAGAGAAGTCGACGCATGTGCTTTTGCATGTTATGATTTAGTGGGCAATTGCTGACGAAACGTTGTTTGCATCAAGTAAACTAGAGCACTCTGAGAACGCATACCTCCGCCAAGCAAGGCAGCGGTAACGAAAAATTCAAACTGGTTCTGAAACCATGATTTCCTTTGTGCCAACACTAAAACCTAATTATTTGTGAATTTTAATAGTATTAACAGCTTTTAGAATTTTTTTTTGAAAATTCGTTAACTTTTCGAGTTATGCTACTAACAAACAATATGAGAAACGTAAGTTAAACACAAAAACGGAACAGCCAGTCATCACCAAAATTTAATCACTTATATATTTTAGCAACAATAACACTTCCTATAAATTTAATGAAAATCCATTTATAACTTTTTGAGTAATTGCGCTCATAGCATAAAATCAAACAGCGGCAAACCAACGAACAAACCAACAGATCGTCACAAAAATTTGTTAATTTACTTTTTGTAATACACGTAAAAGCTTATGCAAATTTCATAAAAATCCGTGCATCTATAGCTTTTTGAATTATGGTACTAAGAATTAAGACGAACAAACAGAAGAACGGATTTGCTCCAAAAGTTATTCATGTGTTACTGTTAAACGTGACTAACAATCCCTGTAATTTCGTAAAGATCCCTCATACACTTTTTGAGTTATCTTGGTGAAGGCAGACAAACAAAGATTACAAAGTAATAAAGTAATAAATTGAACAAGTGAGAATTTTGCTAGAGCTTTATCCTGAAGTCAATTAAAATAGAAGTGATGTAAATCAGGAATTTATCCACGTGTTGCTCATCGGGTCAGCTCATATCCAGAATAATATTCTTGACTGTTAAAAGCACATATGAAATTTCACACACATAATTTGCTGAAGTCACTTGAGCCTGCGTGCCTGATGAGATGTACGCTTAACTAATAGAAGCCAGCTTTGTCAAAAATACGTAGTTTCCTGAATTTCACGTCACAAATACTTACACAGGCAAATAATTTGTTGGGGATACAACCTTCATCTGAGGCGTATGATCTGAGGAATGCTGTGGAGGTGAATAACTGGCTGCAGAAGTGTCGTGAGCGCAGCGTAAATAATATATTAAAAAATTTATATATCTATTTGATATGAATAAATAACAGTGCAAATAATATGTAACATATGAATGAATAACTCTTTTCAGGGATGTGACTTTTGCTGAAGTACAAACTACGCTTGTTCATACATACTGTATGAAAGCATTTTGGTTGGGGTGTGTTTTCTCTAAATTGCTACTTAGGTAGAGAAGTTATTGGATAGTTAGTTGCAAGAGATATGCAATTAGCTGGAATTTTGAATGCAGCTATCGTAGGCTACAGAAGTCTATCAATTGCAAGGGATTCGCTACGAAAAAATATTTCTAAGGGAATATTTGATAGTATCAGGGGTTATTTTACGGTTTAAGCCCTTTAGACAGCCAAGAACTCCGTTAGGGCTCGTTCTGAAAAGTTAAAATAGTTCTGAATAGTTAAAAGAAAACTTGTGTAATTTACCGTCAAAAATAATGTTTGAACCCAAAGGACGAGGGTACGATAAAAATGTTATTAATTTGGTTATGCTTGCGAGGGACGCACTGTAAAGCACGTTCTTGAAAGGCTAATTGATAACGTTGATTGTTGATTTAAAATATTTAAAATCTGAGCCGCGATTCAAATGAAGTTCACCGTCTATTGATAAGCCACACGGCATTTCTTCATAAAGTTATGCACTTTTATTTGACATGCTAATAATGGATCACCGTGCATTAGCTGGATTTGATGCGGCCAAAATATGCTGACACACAATTTGTAATTTCATGCCGTCATTGTCTATAGTCGTGATTGTTCTTTCACAATGTAGGTCGCAGCGCACCTTTTAATTTAAATACAAACTTCATATGTAATTTTATCACAACATCTACGTGAAGCCAATTCTAGCACTTCGACAGAGCTTTACCAAAGTACTTCCGGTGTTGCCTGCCATTGAGACAGGAGATTGATACCATATAGGGAACTGGCGATTTTTTTTATACATCCTGTCTCTCAGGCGTATCCGTGTTGCAGAGCATTCGTACTTATGTCTTACTGTAGATTGCTGACTAATTCCTTGCCGTTCAACTTGATTGGGATTTCAGAAACGCCATGCAAATATAGTTATGCTTACTTTTATTTTTATATACCTATGTCTAGAAACAATTTATTTTCGATTGCACATTACGGTATTATATTTCTACTTTGATTATTCTGAAGTCACTTGGGATGACTAACTAAACTGCAACCACAAACGTGGGCTACATTTATTAATTTTTGTCTATTTTTCGGGGCCGGGAAAAAAAATTATCTCGGAGCCTGGAAGTGCATGGACACAACTACTTTATAATACTGCCAAAGAGCTCAGCTAACGAAGAACTAAGTCTCCCTTTTTCTCTAATTTTAACTGGTAATGCAGGCGGGAATTTTGGCCGCTAAAATAGCCAAATTCTTTTCCTCTCAGACTGGCACTAATTAGTTTGGAAGTCCAACCCATGGTTATTCGGTAACTACGACCAGCCGTGTAGAGAACCTCGTTACTGTATAAAATTACCATGGTTTTGCGGATAAAAATTACGGAGCATATCAACAGTAAGTGCAGAAAATTTTCATTGGCTGACAATTGTATTTACAGGGTGTAAGAAAAATCACACAGAGAACGTCGTTTTTTGTAAAATTGCTTTGGCTTGGCAGATAAAAATAAGGGGCATTTCGCCTGGGTATAATCGCCAGCGCTTACGCAGAATTATATCTGCGAATAAATGCACATAATGATAAAAAATCAACAACATAAGAGACAGAGGAATGTCAGTTAGCAGTAGGTTATGTAGACGTGCTGCAGAGAGCATACATTACAAAGGCAGGCCCTTGGGTGAGTGGTGATAGATGATTCTTCTTATATAATAATGAAGTAATTCAAAATGCGATATTCTAATTAAATTGATGAGACAAACATTGTAGGTCTTCTTCATCCTTTATCTTTACCAACGAGTACACTTTAGTTAAGGAAGACTGATAGTCTATCCATGAAAAATTAGTACTTTTCCCGTTATTTAATTTGTCCTGAAATCATAATCACGAGTGTATTCAATACACCTTTACACCTTTATTGTTCTCACACATTGATAATTACAAGACAATAAAATTGAGAACATGTCCACTGGAGTGAGTGCTCACTCATGGGACATCTGACTAAATAATGTCGTTAAAGTCATCTAATAAACAATAAGATTGAAATTATTTGTTGATAAATCAGTCACTGTAGGCATCCCAAAAATAATTTCACACCAATATCCACATATCAGCACCTCCTACATAAAAGTGTCATGACTATCCTTGTATAATTTTCAATGTAGCTCACAGTCATAAAAGTATGATTATTGCACTCATCACTACCTATTAATTTACATATATAAATATACTTTCGCTTTACTATGGTAACAATGAAACAAGAATATTTTCTATCTAAAATTTAGAAAAATATTGCACAATAATGTAACATCAACCGAACCATTTTTAGGGATTGCTAGAATGACTAAAAATAAAAATTTTTTAAAAAGATATTTAGAAGTTTGGTGCGACATTTGCTGAGTTCAATCTTCTGGCAATTGATTGTAGGCCTTATGCAGCCTGGAATATTGCGAAGCGATTTTCTATTTGCAGTCGTATAGTTGGCAAATTAAAGCGAGTATTTCTAGTTTTATATTGGTTACTATAAACTAAGTGGCTGAAATGAGACATAAAATAGGGTGTTTCACCTGATATTGCCTTACGTATAAATCTAAAGACAAAATAACGAAACATATCTCAGAATCTTAGGACTTTTAACTGACAATCCATATGATTCGTGGAAACAAGTGGTACATTATTGCGATCTCTTTTCACATTCAATATTATCCGGAGCGTTTCATTCATCAATGTATTAACATGTCTCATTGCATTGTCAGTTGCTCCACCCCAAATTACTATCCCATATGTATGTTATCCGTGAATATACTAATGCATGCTATATTAATGATTCTCTAGACAAACTTTTAGCGAGAGCATAGTTGCGCATTTTGTATTTGCTAGTTTATTGTAGAGGGTAGCAGCATGTTCAAAAAAAAAAGTTCGATCAATAGTCACTCCGAGATATTTGAATGTTCAGACCTATATAAGCTTAACGGTATTAAAATAAACATATGGTAGATTATCAATTTGCGTGGCACTAAAGAGATTCAGCTTAGTTTTACTTTCATTTGGGGTCAGTCCATTCAAGGTTAACCAAGCGTTTAAACTGACAATCAACTGTTTCACCTTTTCGATAACCCCATGAAAACTAGTTGAATTTACTAAGAAAACAGCATCGTCTGCAAAAAGCTGAGTACCTATACCTTCAAAAAACAAATCATTTATATAAACATTGAAAAGAAGTGGTCCCAATGCTGATCCCTGTGGTACACCAATGCGAATATGCTTTGTGCAAGATTTGGAATCTCCCACAACAAAAAACTGCAGGGGTTTGTCAAATAACTATTAAGAAGTGAATTGAGGGAACCTTTAGTGCCGTACTGATCAAACTTTCTCTAAAGAATATCTCTATTTACAGTATTAAATGCCATCTTGAGGTTCAAAAAAGGCAAATTGCGGAAGATTTGTCATTAAAGGCTGGTAAGACTTCTGATATTAAGTTAAAAATTGCATCAGTAGTATTCTCTCCCCTTTTAGCTATTCATACATATATACATTCACGTATATTATATTAGCCCAGGCAGTATTTGATTAAATGACAGCACCCACTCCCAAATACACACGAGAGACAAGCAACAGAATAGTTGGAAATGAAGGGCTGAATTTCTTGCCTCCGCATGAGATTCGAAGGTCAATTAATGCAGCGAGTACGCCAGGCAAAAGAAGGCAAGGTCGCGGCATCCCGATTACTGCAGGTACTACTTATCGCACGTGTTTAAAGGGGCGTTTTTACGGACTAAAACTGTGGCTGTAAATTAGTATGGCGGTAATTGCCGTGGAAGCGCCATTGACGAGCTTCTCTGAATAATTGAGAAGACACCATATTTCAGACGAATTCCTGGAAAAAAGGGAGTGTTAGGTTTTGATCTGATCATTATAAAAAGGAGAGACAGCAATTGTTATCGTAAAATATGAAATTTTATTCGTACGCTGGGGCGTAGCACAGCTATAGCTGCATTAGAAATAAAAAAAAAAAAAATCAGGTCAAATAGTAAATCATTTTCTAATTAAATTTAAGCTTCAGTTATGGTGAAGTGTAGCTCATCTCCATGTTATTCCGAAGATTTGGTAGTAAGACAGCAGTTTCAGGAAAAACAAAAATGAATTTCGATGTGAAGTTAAGTTACTGATAAGCTGAGAAGTAGCTCATCTCCAGTTGCATAAGAGATAACTAAATGAGTAGGAAATAAATCTCAGTTAATGAAAATATTAATTTCTCGTTAAAGTTGGTATATCATTAAAGTTAATTTCTCGTTACAGTTAAGCAACTTCTTTTTTGGAGCCTAGGTCATTTGCGGTGGCGTAACACAAGAGAGGCGCTACAGCTGCGGCTAATTCCGGATTAGCGAGGATATTAATTCCTCATTCGAGATGTGCGATGGAATGCACTTTCCGTTTGTAAAAGGACTAAGCAAATCCAGTAAAACTGCAAGATTTAGGATGTGAATTAAGTGAAAATATCCAATGCCAAAATTGACGCAGGAATAACCTCTATTTATTCTAAGCCAATTACTCAATTTTAAGAAAAAATAAAACATTACTGCCTCAAAGTTCATATGGACCGTACATTTGAAAACATTCAGTTCATATACTATGATCCTAAAATGAGATTTGATGAACCGATGTTTTCCTGAAGCAATTGTGGCTTGAATGAAGAAGCATTGTATAATATCTTACCTAAGAAGCTTCAAAAATAGTACTTGTGAAAGATATAGCATACAGAAATATTATAGCAGTGTTTTACCTTAGCGGTACTTGTTTACAGTAGCAGTAGTTTATACGAGCAGTAGTAGTTTAGAATAGTAGTTATCTCTAGGAGTACTGCTCAAAAATAAGTTAGGGCCCACACTAATGTTTGAGGGGTTAATTCAAACATTGTTGGGGTCTACATCTGTGTATGTACGAAATTTTTATTTTCTGACTCCATTTTAGAGAGTAGGAACCAGTAGGGTTCACTCAACCATAAAATTTTGTATTTAAAATGTATAAATATATAAATGTATAATAAAAATTGACAAACAGTAATTTTTATTTCCCAAAAGAACAGCTGTGCATGGTTATAAAAATGTGCCCAAACTTATTTTGAAGATTATTTATTGACTGTTTCTATGGCGAGGATTTTTTGTCACTCTCTCCTTCAGGGGTGACAAGCGCCAACTGCAATTCTGAAATCTTACAGTAAAGAATCAATGTGCTTTGTTAAGCGTTAAGACGTTTGTCGTCCTCAGTCATGTTTCTATGAGATGCCAATGCTACGCCCAAAGGGGTTACTATTTGATAAATCCAATAATGCAACCAAATCCATTTGGTAGCGAGGACCTAAAAAGGGATTACTGTAGGTAATGTCATGAATAAAATAATTCAGTCAGAAAAAATATATATTTCTGGAATAAAAAAAACAAGTTTGCATTCTATTCTAAGCACGAACACCTTTCTTTTATTGGTCCTGGCGACTTAACATGTTTTGTTGCATTATTTCCTTACATTTACGACTAGATTCTTACCACGTACCAAAGTTCCTTGTCTGGATTGCTCAAGGGCGCGCGCGTCTTTTTTTTTTCAGTGCGCCTGCGCCACGGAGCTGCGCCTCAACCTTCTCAAGCTGTGCGACTGCGCCCCAGTTTTCCTCTTCACCCAATGCCCCTACGGCAGCAGAGGCGCATTTTGGTGCGCCTCTGATTAATTTTGATGAGTCCATGATAATTTCACTGCGTTTATATTATGAAATTCGTTGCAAATTGATGAAAAGCTCTTGTTTTCTGCTGTTGCTTTTTTGAACAGAGCATTGCTCAGAGAACAGAAGATTCCACTGCTCATCTTCCTCCGTTTATCTTTTCTTCTTTTCCTCTTCCCCCTCCTCCTCTTCTCCCTCGTCATTCTCCACCTCCTCCTTCCTCGTCCTCTTTTTGTACTCATCGTAGTGCTCGTATCTGAAAATGTAAAAGTTACTCGTAAGGAATGCCAACTTTTCTAAATTAACTTCGTCCAGGGAGGACCGGAGTGTATTCGCAGCTCTGCCAAAAATCTCTCCACCGCCGCAGAGCTCGGGAGACCGTCCAGTTGTGCTTTATAAAACGATACATGCACGCCGCCTCCCGCTGTGTGTACTGAGGGGAGCAGCTCCCAGGACAGGAGACCTTCCAGAGAGGGCTGCCAGTCGTCCATATGGCCTTCCTCAGGACAGTAATCACCTTCTACTGTACTCCTGGTTGGGCTGCTGTATATCTTGTTCTTGAGCTTAGCCCACTTGTGTTAAGACTGGGTTGGCCATTGTTGACCCTCTTTCCATGGCGTACTCACGTTCTGCAGCTCTTTTATTACGATCTTTGTTTCGATGCCATCTATATTCTCAGGAGCAATCCTCTGCAAGAGATTGGGGGTACAGTTAGGATGGAGTCTATCAGGAGGTTGCTGGTCCCAATGTGATGGCAATAGCAGTAACAAGAGGGGGGTTAGTAGTTGAACCTCCCTTCACAAAAATGAGTCAAGTAGTCGCTAAGCCCAAATATTGCTACCATGTAACCAACATGCATAAATATATTCCCTAGCAATGTCAGCCCCTCCACATTTCACTCCAGCCCCCTCTCATCCTTCCGCTGTAAATTTCTTCTCGTCGCCACTGCAGGGTGGGCAAGCCTTCTGTGATACCCTCCGAGGAGGGTCTACACCAGGAGCTTGGCGTAACCCAGGTCGTCAATGTTGGCGTGCTCGTCCATAGAGAGTGAGAAGCTGTGAACAGTGTATGAACCTGCACTGTACTAAGAAAGATATTCATCTATCTATATCTGTAAAATAATCCTGTCCTAAAAATGATAGAATGTTACTTTCTCCGTACAGTGAAGGTTTTCATGATCTAACTGCTAATAGTATTCCGTAACTTACTGGCTAGTAATAACAACACCCCAAACAATTTTACCGATATATTGCTTCATACAGAATACCACTTATGTCTAATAGCTATAAAACTTTGAAAATTAATACACCTCGCGTGCTCATAGAATATATTGTCTTACAAGTAAACTTCAACAGCTACATAATTCTACAGCACATGAAAAGAAAAAAGAAAGAGTCTCCTGAATTAATTAGATATCCACACATATTTGTTTACGTAGGATACTATTATTAATATTATTAGAAATGCACCAGGCTGACGACGTGAAAACGGAGGGAACTCCAAAAGGTCATCTACCCACACGCAATCAGTCCAGGAAGAGAAGACAGAAATGAAGAAGATTGAAAAATCCCATATTCACACTGTTTACGAAGTGTTTAAAGCTGCTAATACCAGCACCAACAAAGCCAGAGCCACCAAAATTATTCCAAATATCTACACAAGATGGAGCAAATGAACGGAAATGCTAGCTTGTACGACAACGTACAGGTTCCAAGACGAACTCATGCTGGGCACCAATACGCCGGGTTAGCCGCCCTCGAGCAAATGACTCAGTAAGAAAAACCGCTAGGGTAAGACTTCGGCTATTACGTATATTTTACAGAGGAAACAAACCCCACCAGCTCTAAGACGATGCGCCAGATTACAAGGCACAATACCATTGGGCATAAACGCGCATCCACGGCCAACTCTATCAAGCAAACTTCGATGGCAACTAGAATGCCTCGTGGCCCATGACCATCACCCGCGGTGGGAGCAAATTTCAACGCCGTCATTTCTGATAGCCAGCTAGTTCTAGGTTTTTGGCATAGGTCATATCGAGGACAGATTACCAGACTCCCTGCAAAAAAAATGTGAGCATAGCTCAACCCTTTATGCCACTTATTGGGTTGACAGACGCCGACGGAAACATTATCACCTCTTCCACTTCGTTCCCGGGTGATAATCAGAACCCCAAACCAAAGAGCAGAATTCTGAAAGAGGGAAGACATAGCAACTAAAGCAGCGACGTAGAGTAAACCAACAAATTAAAAATCCCTATGCGATTAATGACACTTGGAATATCCTTCAAATCTATTGCTTACTCAGATACAAGGTTGCAAACTACACTGTTTGCTTACACTGATAAATTGTCATAAAGTCATCCGTAAATAAAAAGACGCTGGTTACATAGCGTTTACTTGAGTTAGAATCGAAAAGGGTTATTGGCACCTCAATGTTTTAATCAATTCCCATCTCTGTTGGAACGCCTGAGCTGCGACTACGGAGGTTAAACAAAGTGTTATAATTTTAATAATTATAATAATGATAATAATAATTCCTTTAGGAAATCCAAAAGTCGAGGGTGAAATCCCAAGGTGCTAAGAAGTCACATGATGAGTGGCAGCCCCGGGAGAATTCTGTCGTTTTTGAAGAGGCGCAAAAAGAGGTGCAATAAAACTGTAATATGCGAGTCCTTGGTGCGCCTCTTTTGAAAACTGCACGTCGCGCCGATCCGCCCCCATGAAAGGGCGGTGGGTTCAGGACGCATTGACGTAAGGGAAGCACTATGGGGCGCAATGCCCAGCCCTGGGATTGATTTTATTGAAAAAAAAACTTAGTTATAATAATATCGCAACGTATAGGGTGCACTATACGTACCACTATAGGTACCAAATAGAATCTAAGACTGATGGACAAATATGATAAACAGTTTACGTAGAAACCTCAAGAAAAAGAAGCTAACTGCTTGTTGGGATGCAAAGATTGCATTTATCAGTAAGAAAAGCATTTGTGTTGTTATTATTATTATCGGTGGACGATAGTAACTGCAACTTAATACATAAATTTTTGATCCAAATTGATCATAACAAATTTTGTCTCTGCCGATAGCCTATGTTCACAAGTTTCTGGTCCTTGCTTATGAATGCCACCGTTGCAC
>LQNS02278070.1:13683571-13695449 GCA_001587735.2 Parhyale hawaiensis
ATTGTACAAAACGTTGCTTTTCCTGCGACTGTTTTTGGGACGGTTGTACAGAATGATACTTTTCCTGTGGCTGTTTTTGGGACGATTGTACAAAACGTTACTTTTCCTGTGACTGTTTTTGGGACGATTGTACAAAACGTTGCTTTTCCTGTGACTGTTTTTGGGACGGTTGTACAGAACGATACTTTTCCTGTGACTGTTTTTGGGACGATTGTACCGAACGTTACTTTTTCTGAGACTGTTTTTGGGACGCTTGTACAGAACGTTACTATTCCTGCGACTGTTTTTGGGACGCTTGTACAGAACGTTACTTTTTCTGAGACTGTTTACGGGACAATTAAACAAAATTTTGCTTTTTCTGCCGCTGTTTGCGCGGTTAACCACCACAAAAGTTCGAGTTAATTAGTTTGTGACATTAAGTTTATCCTACTAGAAAGTGAGATTTTTGAAGCTCATCAAAATGAAGTTGACTACGAAGAATTTGACTTTAAATGTCATTTTTAAATTTACTTTCCCATCATCTTCGGGAAACGACGTCACAAAGTGATAGAAGATTAGGACTTCACGCTACACCAAATATTCACCCTATGTACTGTAACTCGCCTTGATTCGAACTTTGAGTAGAAGATATTTCACCGGCTTATGGATGTACCGAGGTCATATATGTAGTGCTTGTATGGTATTTCCTTATAAGTATACTGACTGCTTGAAAGTCAGAACAAGGAAATGGGCTTTCAGTCAAGATAGAAAATCAGCTAATTCACAGATAAACAGGGTTTGTGACGACCCTTTCTACAGATTGACAAATTTGTATAGCCGATGGCAGTGCATACTCTTTCCAAAACAAAAGGCAAACTATGACCCGAAATGCAGTGTAGCGTGCACTATATAAGACTATCAACCGCTTTCTGTATCTAATTTAAGTCTAGTGATAAACTATGATTAATATATCTATTGTACCATCCCTCTTTGCACCTAATAAAGTTGATTGATTAAAGGAATAAATTTCCTAACAAGCAACAGTATTTATCTAATAATAAATAAATCAACAGAACTTAATCATTTCAGCCTGGTCTCACTTTATATTACATGGAACTTTTTCCGTTTTTATTTTTTTAGATGTACATACTTCAACTGGTTCAATTTTAGTGTGTTCTAATCGTTTTGCTTCAGAAATACCCTTGTTTCAGAAGTAAGTCACTGAACAATCGTTTGTGTAATAGAACTTTTTTTGTAGGGAAGAACATAGACTGCACATGAAGTGATGTTTTTGTTTCTAGTTTAGATCAAATATCTGGCAGTAGACAAACCAACAGACCCATTATTAGAACGGAGCCAAGACTCACGCTCTGGCCCTCTATGAGCTATTGCTATTATGCCAGAAAAATCAAATGCCTAAGCCAAACCACAGTTGGCGGGGGGGGGGGGTTCGTGTGATTCTGCAATGTATGATCAGTTACACCAGAGGTCCTCGCCCTCTAACAGATAGAAAATGAAGAAATGAAAGACGATGGAACAAAGCGACCCCATACATATACTGTATGTTGGGTGTTGACGCGTCCTAGAGGAGGAATTCGAAGTTGTTGAAGGTGCTGCTCTCAGTGTTTATCTAGACGGTTTTTGAACGTTTCTACTGTCTGTCTCTGCTCCTACAACGTCCAAGAAATCGAACAATAAATTGTGAAATCTTTTGGCATGAGTTATTTTCTGATGGCTGAGCACTAACTGCAGTACTACCATTATCTGAAAGCCTTCAAAATAGCGCTGCATTAAGTCAATTAACATTTATAACAGCTGCGTCTCTTACATGAGTTGTAAACCTCCTCTGTGTCGTCACCCTTCCTTTCATTAGTTACACTGGCTCTCAAAACTGGGAGAACTGAAGATTTTACCAGAAAAATTTTGGAAGAAATTGCCGTAAAATTTTGTTACAGCGTACGCCTAATGCAAGCCTGCAGAAATCGTATAAAAGTACTGATTGCAGCTAAGGGACGAGCAGTAAAATATTATATATTGCTTCCAAGTTCCAAGTGCTTGATACTTTTTTCATTGCTTTATTCATGAACTGCTATAATAATACTAAATTTATAAAAGACTACTATTGTATGTGCTGAAACTATCTTAGAATAATTTAATTTGTATGTGCTTTACCGATGAGCTAAATATTTTTGTGCTGTCCAAATACTTTCTTCACAGGTCTGTGTATACCTAATGTATATAGGTATATGTATGAAACGAACTAGTTTTAGGGTAATTATTTAATAGTACTTAGTCGACATAATTAAAATTCTTTAACGTTTCGAGATAAATGATCCCATCATCAGAAAGTCTAAAATGCCTTTAGCCTATAAAAATACAAAAATTTCTTTATTTATAAATCGGGGAAGGGAGCCTGGGTGTTGCTTGGGGGAGGTGTGAAATGCGAACGAGCTAAGCTACTTAGAGGGGCCTGATGTCAGCTCCTGTACAGCATTCATTACTCACTAAAAGTAAAAGACATTTATGATAAAAGTTCCTAATTTTTGTGTCATTACTGTGTGAAAAAATTAGCGTCTCGTTCGTTGATGTCAATCAACATGCATGTCCTCGGGCGTCCAGGTCACAAACAAGCATTCTATTCGGTTTGTGATGCGTAATTGTCCTGGTACGTGATAGTAGAAGTTATGCCGCTACTGCAGTTACAGTTCACTTCTGACAAGTACCAAATGGTCACACTTCTTTTGGAGAACTGCATCTGCCCTCATATTGTCAACGCTAGTCTCCTTTGTGCCTTTATATCTCCTCAAATTTACCACAACAGACCGCAATACCGCATTTTGCCCACAGGGAAATCATACACTGCGATTAGATGCAAGCACACACCATTGATGGCCACTCAGAACAGTTGCCTGGACCAAGTGTGTTAGTTACACGTAGAAGCATTGTTATGACAGTACCGCATGTCTCCAATGTGCATGTGTAATGTTGAATTTAAAGCAACAACTAGAGTACTTTGAGAACCACACCACCGCCAAGCAAGGCAAAGGCAATGAAAAATTGAAGTAGGTTCTGAAACTTTGATTTCCTTTGTGCCAACACCAAAACAGCTTATGTTATTTTTGTGAAGATCTGCTCTTAACAGCTAAAGCTAAAACAGTTATACAGCTAAAAAACATTCTGACACACATTTGACAAACACACAAACATACCATCCGATCATCACCAAAATTTAATCATTTATGTATAAAACATTACTAACAATTCCAGCAAATTTTATTAAGACCAGTCCATAACTTTTTGAGCTATTTTGCTATGAAGCATAAAACAAAACAGAGAAAAACTAACGAATAAACAGATTGTCACAAAGATTTGCTTCTTTACTCTCCGTAATGTACCCAAAAACTCATGTTAATTTCATAAAAATCCGTCCATAACTTCTTGAGCTATAGAATTAAAAAAGGCAGACAAAAAAACAAACCGATAAAAGGATCTTGAACAAACGCTAGTCATCTATTCCTTCTGAGATACCTAACGATCTCTGTGAATTTCGTTGAAATCCGTCTATAGGTTTTTGGATTATTTTTTTGACAGCCGGACACACACAGACAGACATACAAACAAAAAGGTAAACACACAAACACGACGAAATCATTTGGTATCTCCTCGGCGAAGGTAATTACAACTCTAACAAGTCTAAAATTAATGAAAGATCCTTTGGAAATGAAAATGTTAAATTTGTCCATAGTTACCAAATTCACTCGTGTTCTGTTCAACATTACATGGCAAATTTTTATTGTATTCTACTCTAAAGACAGCAGCAGATGAGTGGAGAGCATGAAATGTGAAGCACTGAGACGGTACCACGCCATTGCAATAAATTAATTAAGATAATTATTATGTGTGTGCGCCACCCATACTACGCTTTGGGCAGAGCTGGACGGAGCAAAAAGAAGTCGGTTCCAAGGCAAACTAAAGAATTCGGAAGTAGATAGTAGAGCATACAACATGCGCAATTTGCTTACCTATTTCCCAAAGAAAACCGGGGCAATTGAAGGTTATGCTAGCTTACCTAAATACAACAGATGTTCAACTGTGACATAGCCAAGTCTCATACAGTTTGTACAACTCAAACATACCCTGCTAGCGAGCCTAAAGTCGCAAAATGGTTGTAAAACGATTTTTTTCTTGCTCCTTCTAAAGAAACTGTTTCTTAACTGACCATTGTGCGAGCTTTGTTCCATCGACAAATTACTGAAGTTTCATGCGTGAAAATTTCAAAAGGACTAAATGTGAAGAATTTCCTATGGGGAAAATTGCTGAACTGTACTCTTAAGGCCAGTCCTCATCCACTTAAGTCTGTTGAACGTATTTTTTTATCTAAGCGTCGGAATGCGGTGCGTTATTGGTATACAGCAACAGGCAAGTACACAGATTTCTGAGTTCTAATTTTTCGCTAATTTGAAGTACTACCAGAAACTTTGCTTGTAAAACTTATTGAAACCAACAGATTTGACGGAGAACATTTTAATTAGTTTTGCGCTATTCACAGAGCTGTACTAAGAAGGACCACACAAAAAAGAAAAAAACATATGTACGCTTAGTTGAGAGAACGCGTTCAAAGGACTGTCGTATGAACAGACCATTAGTGTAGCAAGTTTTCTGTAAACTATCCGTAACAGTCTCAGTTCAAATTATATTAAATTCATTTATTTTGCCAATAATTAGAATATTGTGAGCTTTAGTTCTAGATAAGTCTTAGTTTAATTAGAGCTTTTATTATTTATGATTTATACAGTTTCATAAGCTCTAGTATGGTAAGTTGCTTACGTAGCTCCTAAAATTTCCGATCAAACTTCAAAGCCGCAATATTTAACCTAATTGCATATTACCTTTGCTCATTATTTACGGCCCAAGGGTTGAAACAATATATTCTGCCAAATAATACCAATAAAGTAATCTTTAATTTTCTCGTGATCAGCATTTCAATTGAATTATTATTGCCAACAATTGAAAAATGAAGCCATCATTCAGTAGTATTTATATCATTTACATATATATTTATAAGACTTTTCAGCAAATATATTTTCCGACTGACATAACATGTAGTGTTTATAAATCCCGAAGTTTTTAAAGGCAGGAACATAATATATTAGAAAACATCAATAAAAACTATCAAATTAAATGATTGGAGGAAAGCCAGTGGACTCTGCTGAGAGAGAACAACTATCAGAAGAACTAAATATTATGCTTTAAGTCACTAAAACTCTAGAACATTAGTGAAACAGCGTGGTAGATTTGCGAAGTAAGTACTGCGTCCGAGCCACACAAATGTATAAATAGAACAGCTTAAATGAAATATTAGGAGTAATCTACGTAGAGTTTGTGCGATTTACTGCTCTATCAGGCGAGTATGTGTATTGCAGTTAGATAAATTATGTGAATATATACAAGACCTGAGACCTGTTTAGAAAGACAATGATATGTACCAGCTGTTACTGTTTTTTAATACTCCCACTTACTATTAGTTGAGATAATAAATTTATCTTGCAGTCAACGATTACCGTACCGTAAACATATTCTCAGCATAGCAATTATGATCGCATAAATTCTGATTATAATATTATCTCAACATTTATCACGCTGATGATTATCGGCTTATCACAGTCTTTGAACGTTGGTTAGCTACATTCAGTTAATTGGTTAATTAAGGTGTCGTCTGTTCGCATACATTAGAAGAAAACATCTTCTCATTTTAGCATGTCCTGATTCTCAACTTGAATGCTAGATTCACAATTCTGGATCGAGCACCAATGTTTATCGCTAATAGATTACGAATGAGATGATCTAAAGCCTTATAAAATCGCAGCCCAAGGCAAAGTTGCAGTTTTGGGATTTTCTCATTATTTTGTACAGTGGTCTGCAAAATTCCGGTAATTCCCGGAACATCGACTTTTCAGAGTTACAGGTCTCGCTGGGTATGGCTTCAGTTTCAGTCTAAGTAAAGTTGTATCGCAAAAAAAAACTGATTACTTTTCTATTATGTAAATGCGGCTTGTTTTTTGGGAAAGCCAGCCTTAGTAGTAGCCATCACAAAAAAAAATATGAATATTCCCCGAACATTAGCTTTCCAAAATCGGAGGCTCTAGTACAGCTTATATGTCGGCAATTATGAGTAAATATTAATTATCAATAACAAACAATTTTATTACTGGTTAAATACATTAATTTTTCCTATTTCCCGAAAATTAGTTTACTAAAATCAAAGTTGTTGGTGTAGCTTTATTTTTCATTTTGCGCAATTACTCATGGGAAGCTCTCAACCTCAGGATTGACGGTCATGGAATCTCACCCCCATTCTCCGCACATCAGTCTTCTAAAATCGAATACGTTACCACGGCTTCATTTTGGGAAATTATATATTAACAACATAATCAATAACTATGGACATTGGTGCTGACAGTGGTAAAAAGTGGTAAAAATCAAGCTCTTTCTTCGAACATCAACTTTTCGAAATCGAAGGCGCTTGTAGCCATTTACCTTCGGAAATTCCATATGAATAACCAGGGATAATCACCCTCAGCTGTACAACCTACTCGCAGTCTTTGAACGTCAAGTTTCCAAAGTCAGAGACGCTTGTACGGCTTTACCTGCGGATATTCCATATTGATAATTAATCATGGATCATTACCCGCAGTATTGACGTTCATAATAACTCACGGAAATTTCCCGAACATCAACTTTCCAGAGCAGGTGGCCTTGGTACGCTGCGCAGTTATATTTTTCTGCTCTAACGCAGGATCGCAAAAAAAGACTGGCTAATCACTTCATTACGAGGGCATTTACCTAGTCTTTGTCTGGCACTAACTGTCATCAGCAACACTTGGTCTCTCATGTTCTGCTGACAATTGTTTCCGATGAGGTGCAATCAGTGCGAAGCCCTTTAAAAGACTCAGAATTTTTGGTTTCTCGACTAGACAGGCAATTATGTGGCTCAGTTTTGAAGCTGAACTGAAAGGTAGCGAGGCTTAATGGGCTNCTGCTGACAATTGTTTCCGATGAGGTGCAATCAGTGCGAAGCCCTTTAAAAGACTCAGAATTTTTGGTTTCTCGACTAGACAGGCAATTATGTGGCTCAGTTTTGAAGCTGAACTGAAAGGTAGCGAGGCTTAATGGGCTATCTTCCTTTCCATTGTCCAAATTTTAAGCTGAAGGGAAAGGTAGCCAAGCTTAATGGGCTACCTTCCTTTCCATTTCCAATTTTGAAGCTGAACTAAAAGGTTGCGAAACTTAATGGGCTACCTTCCTTTCCATTGTCCAGTTTTGAAGCTGAACTGAAAGGTAGCCAAGCTTAATGAGCTACCTTCCTTTCCATTGTTCAGTTTTGAGGCTGAAATGAAAGGTAGCCAAGCTTAATGGGCTACCTTCCTTTCCATTGTCCAGTTTTGAGGCTGAACTGAAAGGTAGCAGAGTTAAATAGGCTATCTTCTTTTCCATTAGTTACTTTTCAGACTGAACTGAAAGGTAGCCAAGCTTATTTAGTTTCGAGGCTGAACTGAAAGGTAGCCATTTTCAATAGACTAATTTCCTTTCCAATGTTCAGCTCTAAAACTGAACTGAAGGTAGCCAAGAATAATAGACTATCTACTTTTCTACTCCTCACTTTTAAGGTGAATTGGAAGATAGACAAGTTTATTAGGCTGTCTTCCTGCCCAAAGTTCAGTATTTATGCTGAACTGAATTATACCAGCTGTAAATCAGATGCAATGCTTTCTACTATTCGATTTTACATGCCAATTGAAAAGAGGAGAACCTAATAGGCTATTTTCTATATCACTGTTCAGTTTTAACATTGAAGTGACTGAGGTATCTTCCAATACACTGGTCAGTTTTAGGATTATTCCTTCGCTTTTTCGCGATCTATATAGTGTCATTTTGAAATTTAAACTAGGCTGAATAGGCTAATTTCTATTTACGAATTTCTATTCGACTCTCTGATAAACTTCTGCACGTGAAACTTGAGGTATTATCCTGATAAATGTATAAACAATCCCTCGCACGAACAATTTCAGTTGAAACATTAAAATTCCACAATAATTGACCTCCAAACATCACGTCAACCACAACACGAGAATAATTAACACTAACCCAGACCAACATTAGCCTCTGGCATTATTTTTATTTATATTAATAATAATATGATGATTATATTAATTACCAAAGATCATTATTCAGCCATCCTTGTGAATTCATGTTCTTTAATGAATTAACAGACATCATCAAGATCTGCATTGAGCAAAACGAAAGCTTGGGTCAATAAAACTAAGATCTTGATGATGTCCGTTTATTCATTAAACAACGATGGTCCAAGACGTCCAATCTTCCAGGAATTCATGTTCAAAACAGAGTCACTCTATCCACTAAAACTTAAGACGCTACCTCCTACTTTAAAGTTTTATCCGCCGATTGGTGTTTCAATAACTGCTTAAATATCCACAAAATTTTCACTACTGTAACATTTACCGATGACGTTCTAAAAACGATCTATGCAGTGTAAAGCAACAAAGCCTCCATATGGTTTGTCCAAAACACTTAATTGTCTCACTCTCAATGTCCCGTATAATTTGCTTCGCCGACGGTCACCATTGCATGTCTCCAGCATTCCTTATAGGGGCAATGAAAACGACAGGGACGCATTTTTGTAAAGCCAAAGTACTTATAGGGGACGTGATGGCTGATGGGCTTGTTGCGATGCTAGTTGGACTGTCGGGAAGAAATTTTAATGTAACACGCTATTACTTACTCAGATATTTCTTACTTTAGAAATTGACTGAATTCTAAGATGTTTTATGTCTACCACCCGCGAGCGAAGCAAAGAGCGGAGATACTGTTTTCGTTGAAGATTCAAAAATATTATTATTGTTATTATTAAACTGCACTAGACTGGCGATCTGGGAAATGAGAAACTCGATGGGATTAAGAAACTCCCACGCAACCAGCCCAGCAAGCGAAGAGAAAATAGGAAAAAGAAAGAAGAACCAATATCACAAAATTGTTCTGTGTACAGATCGCTTGAAGCTGCCAATGCCCGCACCAGCAAAGACAGGCCATCAAGCCCTTTTCAAACATCTACATATGTGTCCATGGAAAAAACGAATGAGAATACTGGCCCGTATGGCATCGTAACCGTTCCAAGGCAAACTCATGAAGAGCACTGGTACGCCGAGCACATATACCTGACCCGAACAAATGGCTCAGAAAGAAAACCAGACAGTGGATGATTAGGGCAATTATATAATTTATACAAAAAGCAGACCACACCAGCTCTGCGATGAAGCGCCAGATCATTAGGCACAACACCATCCAGCATGAACGCACATCGATGAACCACTTTGTCAAGAGAACACAGGTGACAAGCGCAGCAGAACCCTAGACTACAGAGCAGCATTCCAGAAGAGGGAGGACATAGCAATTAAAGCAAAGACGTGTCAACTCTACCGAGCCAAACACCCTCCAAGCACGCCTCACAATACCAATCTTCTGCGATGCACGTGAGGCACCCGAACGAATGAGTGGCTCAAGCGTCAACTCTGGATCAAAGTTGACACCCAAAATTACCAAGTCGTCAACCACAGGAAGTGACACACCATCCAGTGCAGGAAAAGGAGGTCTCACTGTACGTGACTTAGACACGAGCATGGTCTTAGTCTTGCCCGCATTTAACCTCATCCCCCACCTAGAACACCAGAAATCAATTACTTCCAAATCACACTGAATGGATTCTGAAGCCTTAAACCTATCACTAGGATTATCGCAAACAGCCAGCAAAGCAACATCATTAGCGTAACCAAGTAAATTATTAACAAGATCAAACAAGTACGCTGTATATACGATGAACTACAAAGGGCTCAGAAAACTACCCTGCGGGGCACCAGAGACAACGTCCAAAAACTCATTCCTCTTCCCATCAACAACTAGTTACACATTGACGTCTGCCTGATAAAAACTGACTAATTACCGCGAAAACTGAACCACCAATACCCAACAATCTCAACTTGTGGAGCAGCCCAAGGTGATTCACGCGATCAAAAGCAGCACTAAAGTCAAGTTGTACCAACCTTGCCTCATGACCCCCATCAAGAGGCAGCTGCAACACATGAGAAATGTGAAGCAGAGCATCACAGGTTCCCAAGCCCTTACGAAAACCATACTGCGTTGGGGGAAGGACACCCTGCTTTTCAAAAAAGCGACCCTATAACAATAATAATTTTTTCTGGCTGCCAGGTGGATTGACTGAGATGTG
This sequence comes from Parhyale hawaiensis, assembly GCA_001587735.2. Lineage (NCBI taxonomy): Eukaryota > Metazoa > Arthropoda > Malacostraca > Amphipoda > Hyalidae > Parhyale > Parhyale hawaiensis. Next base: position 13,693,851 of record LQNS02278070.1, read on the forward strand.
AAACAATGCCAAAAATCTAGAGTTAGCTAGACTATCAAAAATGACTTCGTTCAATTTTTCCTCATCGAGGGTGATGGTCTTAAGCCACGAGGCGTTCTAGTATACCTATTTTAGAAATCAATTTAAAGTTTAACTGCACATTCCTAGATAGTTTCATATTAGCTCAATTGCAATTTTTTGCTTCTGCTGATTAACTTTATTGCAATCTCTTGCATTTTATCATTAATTCTATTAAGCTTTTTCGCATCTTTTAAAACTTTTTTGGTAACTTTGAACGTGTCTAAAAACTTGTTTTAAGAACTGAAACGTACTCGGAACATGACTGGTTTAAGTGATGGCATCGGTTCTTCTTTCAGTTTTTATAAATATCTAAATATTTTCAGTGTATATTTGTTTCACATTGGCCTTCACAAATATTGAGCTGCTGAATCACACTTTATTGTACCTTTTAAGAATATCAGTTCTATTTTTTAACTTGCTTTATTGTCTGATTTCGGAACATTGTATAACTACCAAAGCGGATGAAAATGTTGAAATTTTGACACTCGGATTCATATTTTTTTAGACGTATCAAGAAAATCTCCTAAGCAAGTCCTTCCTTTATCGGAATGGCACTGAACATCAAATCATATCTGTTCAACGTCACTTTTCACGACCCTAACACAAGATATTTTTAATTAACATAGTCTACCTGCCACAATCGCACACAACAAAAAAAAAACTTTCTAATTTCCTTTCCCCAAACTTATCGACGCGCAGATATCCTTCTACGTCCCTACCCACATCTCCCATACGTAAACTGCGGGCTTGCGGGCCTGGATGATGCCCACTAGGTTGTATTCATGGCTGAACAACGTGGTTATCTCATCGCTTGACCATTTTGAAACGGTTCGGCGCATCTGCTCGTGTGACGTCAGGTGGGGAGAAGATCGTCGGTGTTGCACAAATACCTTATTCATTTATACCAATATTTCCGCTACCATGGGCTGATAATTGATGTTCGGCTATTTTGAACACAAAAAATAACTTGGTGAACCTTTTTCTTTCTCCCAAAGCTTCGGAGTAATGAAAAAAGGGAGTTTTGGCAGTAAATGAGCATACTAAGTTTCCGCTCTTACCAGTATCGTCTACTGTGCTTCAAACATTTTTTGCCCCTGTAAAATGATAATCTACTACGTAGTAATTATAAGTAATTCAGTTTTCCTCCAGATTTTTCCATGCAACCACAGAAAACGCCAAGTTCTCTTGAAAAGTCACGAAACATGAAACGAAAGATTTCTCGTTTAATTATGAACGCATGTCTAGTTAAGTTACCCTGATAATTACTATTTTCTTACAAAAGTCGGAAGAAAATGCTATGTCGACGGGGAAACTGTTTAATCAAGTGAAATACCGCCTTCGAACGACTAATATATGAAGCTTGAACTAGTAAAAAACACTTCTCCGTTTGACCATGTGTAATATTTTGAAGGGAAAATCTCTTTAAAATACAAATTTCACAAGTAAAGTTAATAAATTTGAAATTAAATTACTTCTAGAGTGATTAGTAGTGCCCCGATAATACGTACCTATGCTACTGTAGATATTTTCCTGTAAGCC
>LQNS02278070.1:13713441-13724549 GCA_001587735.2 Parhyale hawaiensis
CTCCGACTCCTTTAATTCCTCAAATTTTTCTCCAGTTCCTGCAAGTTTCTGAACCCTGCTCTGACCTTACACCGAGGTTATCCTAATAGAACGTTTCTCGGTCACTGTACAGCTACATAAATATTTATTTTACCGGCAAATGTTCTCTCCGATTTCTTCATTGAATCTTCAATCTTTAAGTTGCTGCGTTTATTACGGTTTATTACGGCCTGGTGCCCCTGCTCCATCTTCAGTAAATATGCAAAATGAATTGCACGTGCTCGTGTCTAATGCCCGAGATAAGCTAAGAATTATGACGCCTTGCTGTACTTAGTACATAACTGCAGAGTTATTTAATAGTTCAATGCCTTTCTTATGTTTTTAAAAATGTAGAACAGGTATATCAATATTTATAAATTCTTCTAATAATGTACAACCTCTTTCTATCAAATAAATTAAATAAATACCAAGCCATTAAATGTAATATGATTAAAATCCTCTTAGTAGGGCGTCATTATCTAAAAATATTATATAACAGGCAAACATGTATTATTTAATGTCTGTTGAACAATTCTCATGCTTATTTTATTAAATGCCAGTCGAGCTACTGCATGATTCTTACTACATATTCTTGTTGCCTTAGCGTAATCATATGAAATGAAATAAAACATGCATTTATTTGTGCCTCTGTCTTTGACGCAATCCTTATTCTTCTATTACATGTTAATCAAAACCGTGCGAGGAAAGGTGAGGGGTAAAGTCACCTTGATCACCCACTCCAACTGCGTACGAAACCCACATGCGCTGATTTTTGTTGTAAATAAATAACAAGGGCTCAGAAGAGTGTACGGCTGCAGTAGACCGCAAGTTGTCTGAGCGATGGCGTTAAAAACGGAAGGCTCTTGAAATTCTAGCCCCTTCAACCGTCCCCCTTTCTGAATAAATCCACGCCGTCTTCAGGACTATAAACGGAAGAGAAATGCTAATGAAGCATCGCCGCACAACAAGAATTCCGCCCTTAGTTCTGGAACAGAATACCCGACAGCGCTACAATGACTGAATCAGCAATCCAAACTAATCTATCACTTGAGGTATGCATTGCTCCGGTCTCTCATTCGGAACGTAAAAATTTTAAGATATGTAGCTCTAAAAAATAATTTTGTGATATCCTGCACTGAAATTCTCATTAATTCATTAAATTTTCTTACGAAAGTGGAATGTTTTACAAAAAATATTATATCTTTAGCATATTCCTCCTTTCAAGACGGTTCTATGATACAATACATTACAATCGTCATTTACTACGGGAACGAGATGCTTTGCAACATGTGATGCTTTGGAGTCCAAATGTGTGCTCAGTTAACTTCATTATTATCATTACTATTATTGTTGCTATTATTATTACTATCTTTAAAACAATTGTAATAATTAATTTTATTAAATCACTATTTGCATTAGAATATTCCTCATGCAGTACAGTACAATCGCTTGCCAAGCTCACAATAAATCGTGCCATGTTCGAACGCTTTCTTTTCTTTTCGGCTGAAGTTGACAGCAAAAGGAAATTGTTGTTGTCAGCAGGCAGAACACTGTTGTCCACTAATTTTAGAACAAGTTTCGGTTGAAAAAAGTACAGTCGGCCGCCAAACTTTGGCCGAAAGTTCTGCCATTGCTGCCAGGTTGAGGCAACAAGGCGTGATGGGGTCTTCAGCTGCAGCAATTGGACTTGCTTCGTTGAGCAATTTAGATGGGAATAATAATAATATACGCCGGCATCGATAGCTCGTTGCTTAAGAATAGAGTAAGTAAATTGGCTAGCAAATTAGCTGAGAATGATAATACCGTATGTAGATTTTTTTTCAAAGTAAAATTGATAAATTGGTTGAGCAATTTAAATAGGAAAAATTATTATTGTTTGTAATTCTGTACAGTAAACAGCAGTATATGGAATTTTCCATAGAAACTGTACTTGTCTTATTGAAAACGTTAATTGAAAAAAATAGAGAAGCACTCATAGAGCTCATACCTCCACCAAGGAGGCAAGGAAACTTTGAAATTTGCCATGAAACAAGGATTTCTTTTTTCTAAACAAAATTTTGTCATTGTGCGGCTTGATATTTCTAACGTTCCTGTAATTTTCTTATAGATCCGTCTGCAACTTTCTGAGTTATATTCTGACAAGCACTAAGCCAAATAGTACTAAGCAGTTAAACACACAAATGGAATAACTGTTCATCGACAAAATTTGATTATTGTGCTTTTTTGTCAACATTAACTATCAATTGCCTCAAATTTGATAAAGATTCGTTCACAGCTACTTCGGTTTGTTTGCTGAAATACGAAAAACAAACTTTTAGACAAGCTAAAAACGGATAGACAGATTATCATAAATATTTGCTCAGTTGCTTATCAAAACGTTTCCAACAATTCCTGCAAATTTCAGGAATAACCGTTAAATAATTACTTCTTCCAAGAAGGTTATGTGTTTGTCGTATTTGTCTGTTACTAAATGCATAAAATGTGGCTATTTTTTTTTTTTTTACTCCTATAACTCCATCTTTGGGAGACTCTGAAATTACAGTATGGAAATGAAACAGAACTTTCGCAAAACCCGATACCTAACAATACCTGTAAACTTCATAAAGATTTTTCATAACTTTTAAAGTTACTTTGGTGACATAAGAGACAAGTAGACAGAACTCCCACAGAAGCTTAAACTCCTTGAGGTTGGTAATAATAATACTACTGTAAGCCATATTGAAGACAAAGGGTAGTGCCAGTGAAGATCTCGCTAGATTGCATTTCTTTGGCAAGGTAGATAAAATGAAAAAAGTTCATTCGTGTTATGTAGAATAGATCTATCAGTAGTACGGTAGAAAGTAGAAACTACTCCTGCTTGACTAAGCAGATTAAACGGGAATAATCGATACGCACTGTGCTGTTTCTAGTTTTCTTTTTGCTAGTGAGTGCCTTATTCACAAAAGGTGCATCTGCTCTGCTGAGTAAATCAATAGGACTTTAATCTGCTCTGAGTATTTCAATTTTGGAAGTTGAAAAATTGTTTTTTAATATAAAAATATAGTTTTAGACCAGCGGTTCACCAACCGGAGGTGCTCATACCCATTAGGGGTGCGAGCTGACCTTCCAACTGGTATGAAACTTAGATAAAATAAATCTTCATACAATAAATTAGTACCCGAATTTGGTGTAAAGTTCATTTTTTATCTTTTATCGTTGAGTTGTGATTTTTTTTATGGAGTGTGATAACTTATTTACAGTTTTCTAGGTGTGCCAAGTTGAGAAAAGGTTGGGAACAAAAATAGAGGGGGAGATGCAGCATTGAGCAAGACTGGGGATAACGTTTGTATGAGAAATTTGAGATAAGATAGAAAATGAAATACATGCATGCATCGAGATTATACAAAAAAGAAGATTGCTACTACAATGAAAGTAATCGAGCCGTAATTATGCAAATGGCAGCCGTTACAAGAAATACATTAGAGGAGATGCAACATTGAGCAAGACTGGGGATAATGTCTCTACAGGAAAACGAGATAGAGAAATGAAACCTAAGCTTTCACCGAGATAATGGAAAAAAGAAAGAAATTGACACAGAAACGGAAGCAATCAAGTCTTTATTGAGCAGATGGCAGCCGTTACAAGAAATATATTAAAGAAGATGCAGCTATGAGCAACACCAAGACTGGGGATAACGTATCTAAAGGAGAATTTAGATGTGGCAGAATAATGAAACCTATGCATTCATCTAGATTGTGCATAAGTAAACAATTGACTTCAGAACGAAAGCAATCGAGCTATAATAATTGTGCAATTGGCAGTCGTTACAAGTAATATTGTATATAGGGCAGTGGTTCCGAATCATGGGGGTGCGGATGATCTACCAGTGCACCATGGGTGCAAAATCTTGGATAAAATAAGGTGGGACGTGTAAATTTGTGCAAAATTTTGGGTAAATATCGTTCCCTATCATCTGATGAATAATTATTTTTGTAGGAGGTACAGGAACATCGCAAATGTTTCCCAGGGGTGCAAGGCTTCGAAAAGGTTGGGAACCGCTGTTTTAAACGATATTGGGTTCATAACCTATAGATTACATTACAGATAAGCAGCAATATTTTTCTTCATTCCCTAAATCGGCGTATATTGTCGGTCAACATTACCAGCTGTCAATGCCCAGTCAGAAATTTATCGTCGGCATCGCCGGCAATTATCGGCACCAGTAAACGTCCAAATGACTAAAATCGATTTTAGTTATGGGAATGGGATATGTCTTTTATTTTCGCCTTTAACACGAGACCGCACTTCGGCACGCGTTGCCTAAAGGTGACCTTCACACACGGCAAAAACATTCGAGCGTTGAGCTCCGGGCATTGGGAATCGAACCTCTGTCTCTCCACGTGTCTCCTTCTGCTGAGCTCTGGAGTCAGCCACGCTGCTGATCGCGCTACGACGTCACATGCCTTAGCGATGTTCAAGTTGCTTAGCCTTCTAGAATGTACGACCATTGCTCCATGTCCTACTTTGTTTGTACCCTTAAAACAAGATACCTACTCATGTGTACCATGAATGTTTCAATCAGTTCTTATAATGTTTCTATGAGCACTAAATAAAGTTTATTGTGTTGTTTAATGCACAGACTTTTTACGTCTATGGTATAATTCTGCTTGCCCCACAGTTTCTTAGTACGACCGTGACGCTGTGATCAGTACTAGATAGGAGAAAATTAGGGCATCCTGGATAAAACCCGAAGAGGGATCACTATGAGAAGGAGTCAAGTTTAAATTTAAGCTGCTACTGGTGGCAGGTCTTTTGTTGAAAATTCCTGCCTCACTGGGAACATTCCACATTTCATGGTAGGGGACCGAAGGCATCATAACTAGAGCCTGGATTTATTGCGCTTAAAATATTGCAGTTATAGCTCCTAAAAATTGCATTTATTGCACTGAAAAATTGCTCTTATTGCACCTAAAAATTGCACTTATTGCACCTAAACATTGCACTTATTGCACTTATGCAATAGGAGTGGAAGAAATTGACGAATACAAAAAAATTGACAGAACAAAAAAAAAGTCGGATAGCAAACGGGAATAGCATGTCAGTGGATGAACGGACACCTATTTCACTTCCAAATACGAATTATCAGTAGGTATTCATTGCACTTGTGCTAATTGACAATTCTTCCCAAAGGCGAGAATGACTCTTGCAAATATCCCGTTTTACCTGTTCCCATGATGTTTCCCCCGAACGAAAAAGGTTATAATAATTTAATAGTCAGACTTTGAAAGGCGCTCAACTCAATTATAGTTTTACCCCAATAAATACACGGAACTATATTTGATAAGGGAATCAATTGTCATTGTGTTTGAATTATTATTATTTGATTCACTGTTTAACCACCCTAGACGAAGCAAGGCGATTCAAGAGTGAAGCTCAACCGAAAATAACATTACGCTTTTCATCAGTAGGAATATTTTATCTGGCATTCCTGCCGCAAAACTCGGTTGGCTCAGTGCGCTACTACTGGCGGGCAAAAAGGCGCAGAGTATAGTAGGAGACACTCAAGACTGTGGTCGGCCCCCTTTGTGTCCTACCACCCGAGAGAGACTAGAGATGTCCCGCGTACCAGGTCGGCTATCTCGATCGACAGCCCATCTCACGGTGCAGAAAGAGGAAAGAAGAGAACCTACCTAACTTTACAATACTAACCTCGTCAGCAAGAACTACGGCAAGCTACATCCCCTGTGGAGGAGGCATTCGGGACCCTTGGGTATCGCGTTTGAAGTCTTGTGACACGTGGCAGTGATAATAAGTGACAAGATTTCACACGTCCCCTCATCGTACCGCGCTCCATCACGAAAATGAACGCGAGCTGTGTGGCAACTTTTTTTTCTTTGTCCACACGTAGAACTGTGCTTCAATCACATGAATGACGCTGCGCGTTCAGTTATGGTATCTCTTCTTTACATTTTTGCTTATATTTCGCGTCGGTTTCGAGTCCCATTTGTCTCCCATAATCTTATAAACTGATTTTGATAGTAATAGCCTAATTTCAAGATAGTTATAGCCTGATAAACAAGCAGAAGAGAATTCAGCACAGAGCAATCAGTAGGACTACCAAATCAAAGATGGTGTCCGTGTTCTTATAACATTTTCAGGTTTTCTAGTGTTCTTCTCTTAAGCGGGAGTTCTTTACAGTGATTCTGATCATTAAAAAGAAGATAAAAAATATAGACGTGCCATGATCTATGAACGTTGCATAGGATAAATTTAGCATTTATAAGTTCTGTTTACTGAACTTGAATGACGCAGTGCGTTCAATAAAGAGGGACATGCTTCATTCTTCAGTCTACAGCGCTTGCTCAGCTACTTCTCTCAAATCAACGCGCCGCGTCCATTAGTTTGAGTGAACGTGTTACAATGAGGGGCACGTGAACACGGCCTAATATATTGTATTTAAAGCTCTCATTGCAGTTATTGCACTCATTGTACTCATTGCACTTATTGCAGTTATTGCACTTACGCCGGAAACTGAAATAAATCAGGGCTCTAATTATAACTCAGGAACAATGCCCTTATTCCGTGGAATATTCACAGGTTCCTTCGGTATAACATACGGGAATTAGGCTACCAAACAGACTCAGTTTTTCTTTTTCAGGCTGTTATTGTCCGTAGGTCATAAATAGGACATGTGAAAGATACTTTCACACTTCGTATGCATGATACGGATCTGAGATATCACTGAAAAACGGCACTTTTGTTATCCGGAATTACCACAGGCTCCAGCTAATTGTTGTTATTTGTTAATTGCACAACACCCTGTACATTGGTACCAATGTTTCAATATTTTAACGTCTCCATGAGTATTTAATAAAAAATTATTTATATTGCAAAAGTCATTTGCGACGGATATAAGTTACATTTTACAATATCTCTACAACGCCAATTAAAGTTGAGCATAACTTTTTGGGCAAATCAAATGATATTAGCTAATACAACTAGCATTGCAATTACAATAATTCGGCATCTGATTAAATCTATAATTCAACTATCATGCATGATAAGTTCATATTTCCTTAAAAATTAGGTAAGTGCCTGTATTATGCTGAATTGGGCGCCTGCTGTAAAATTGATTTCTGTTCAGGAAAACGCATCTGTAGAGTGCATAAGTTCTGCATATCCATTTTTTAGTGTTCAATTCAGGTAATGATTACTAATAATAGGTAGTCAAGAGAAGTATGAATCATTAATCTATAGAACATTGTCTTCAATTTTCAAAAGGAATAAATGAAATTGCCTGCATTTTGCATTTCAAGCAGTGTAGGCGCCTCAAAGAATAAAAACAGGAAATTGAAACATACTGTAGTATAGGAGGCAGGTCGAAGATAATCGCCTATCATTTTGAACGATTTTTAGGAAAGGCGGCGACAATTGTATTGAAGATGCAGTTTTTGGGACTTGACAGACGTTTTACTGCCAAAAATTTTGTAAATCGGTTTGGCGACTATAATCGCCTATAATATCAATGGGGCGACGATAACTACAGGCGATGCAGAGGATGATTTCTGTCAGGATATAGTACAATTTATGAAAATGTTTTGCATTATCTTACCCTAATAAATGATTCTCATTATTTTTTACCGGGATTTTTCTTTGAATCTTAAATTTTTCATACGAATAATATCATTAATATTGTGTGATAGTCATAGAAATAAAAATAAGAGAACATAGTAGAATCTAAATTCAACCGTATTTATGTATAGTTTACTGGTTCTTTTGTCTTACTGGTTCTTACTCTTGCAAAGATATTCATTTCCTTTTGTTAATTGAAATATTATTCTGTTCTGTTGCATTAAGTAGGTATATTTACATAGTAGACATATTAGAATACTTAGGGAGTAGTCCTTCATTGATACAGGTTTGATTAAACAACACGCCGTATTTGTGATTGACAATTCTATTATTAAGTTTTTCTAGTTCCACATAGAAAACTTATTATATTATATTGAATAACTAATTTCCTACGACAGTTGTTACAATATTGATTCTTTTACGAGCTAGATTTATCCTTCGGCATTATAAGAAATAAAACTCATTGTCATAAGATAAATGAATCAGCCCTCTTTTACCAGACATTATATTTTATGTGTATTTATTTATTGCCGTTTCATTGTATTTCACTTTTCCAATGGCTCGAGTTGTCATTCACATGTGCAATAAATAAATTTCATTGTGGTAAAATTTGAAAGAGGTTATACTTTATTACTATTTTCTCAGTTCTTATTACAGCAAATGTCCTTCTTAATCCCAATACATAAACTTCAGTATCATAAATTAAGGAAAGTATTTCTCATAATATTTTACCTCTTATTAATACTATTTTTCACCGCTGCCTAAATTTACAAGTGTTAGAACTGCCCTGATATGATATTTTTTTCAAAGACCTTGGCATATATACGAAAAGTAAAAAATCAGCTCTTGGAATGCCAATGGTCACTCTTTGTCGTCATGGAAATACTGTATGTCACTGACTAATTACAAAAATGGCTCCTCCGTGGTAAAAGACTAAAAATTAGTGACTTCCATTTTGCCATTCTTGTGAGGGAGTATTTTCGCAGCCAAGCTACTTATCTTGTGTGTTTGCAGTCCATTTACTTAGAGGCAACTTGAAACCCAAGCCTTATCTCGCCTGTGGTTATGAGCTTCATGGTTCATCAACTCTCCGATATAAATCAGTATTTATGATTCACAAACGAAATTTTTGGCCGTGCAGAGGCTCTTTAATAATTTCAGCTCCAGAGGTGGCCAGGATTTCTGTTCGGGTATCTTGAAATATATACCATTCCAATGATGATACCACTATTTGCAACGTCCTTGATTTAACCCGGCTTACATTTCCATTACCGTCGCAAGCTTCACCTCTCAACCACCAGAGCTTTTATTCCTTTCAAAGCGAGATTTTTCCTCCCGTTTTCTATGCCTCAAGGCAAAGAAAACTTAGGATCACAGAGCAGAAAATGAATTCTTGTTTGTTTTTTAAGTACCTGCAGGGCTCGCTTATACAAGATGCAGCTTGTTGAACTGGTTTCTTTCAAGGCAATGCAAGGCAAAAAGTCTTTCAGCAAAGTATTCAAAAAAATATTGATGGCCTCAGGCAAACAACTTCAATAAGCTTCTTCATTCCGCTACCTAAATAAGGTAACGGCTGATTTTGTTATTCCACAAACTTGCAATGAAAATAAAATTATTCAACATCTGAGAAGACTGAAACTTAAGTCTTCTTTAGTATTCATAGAAAACAACATATCAGCATAAAAATATAAGCATTCAACGAGGATTGAACTCTACCCCTTAAGTTGAAAAAAATAGGTATTCCATTTACTCACATGTATATATCTAGATTACTCCGAGCATTTGCTCTTAGCTATTACTAAGATACTTCATGCAGCCGCCATGAATATGAAGCTCCTATAAATTTATAATAGATGGCTTGAAGATTTCTAAACTTTTTCTATACACAAGAAAATTAAAATAAAAGTACCGCAACCTTCAATGTATGAAATAAAGACCTTCACTATTAATCTCTCTTGCCTATCTATCGGATAACTTTAATATGACATTAACATAATAAGATTGCTAATTTGAAAAGACAAGTTTGCCAAGTGCATTTCAACTCCATCTACATCAGGATTTTTTTGCTTTTCATTTTTGCAACAAGGTCTGCAGAGACAGAAGCAAAATTAATGGTAATCGGATGCTGCATTTTCAGGAGAATATGGTAGAAGGAGAGAATAATCTAAACTAAGTTCATGTAACCATATTCGGGTAACCAAAGACACATGTGATCGTGCACTGTCCTACCGTAACATCCACTCTTAATTCTTAGTTTATTGCTGTAAATTTTTTGTTTGAAACTCATATTAAGTACATAATATAATAAGTAACAAAGCTCAATAAGAGAACAGAGTATACGTGCTGCTTGCCTAATTTCCATGCAGCTGTAAAAAGAAGTTGCATATGTAAATGGACTGAACCTTTACCGAATGGTTCTTTGTTTTAGTAGTGCGATAATTCTCATCCCACTATTTCTCTCGTCCATATTTTCTGAAGTATCAAATGCAGTATGTAGAAATTGTATAACGATGGCTTTCGCTATGCAGAACAGCAGTATCCTTTTGAAATATCCTATATTTAAAAAATTGCCATCATTTCCGTGAATGTAATTATCACAGTCCCATGCAAAGGAATTTAACCTGATAGTTCTTCTTTACATATTGATCTTGAAGAGTTTTTGTCACGTTTCATATTTAGTATACAAACAGTATATCATAATTATATTTTTTGTAACACAGCTGTTTGCCATACGAGGGAACATCATGATTATTCTCAGTCATCGACGTTGAAGTTTTACTTCCCGTTCTTCTATGTTCATATTTCAAAACATTATAATTCTCGTCCTTTAATGTGCACAGTTCAGAAGCATCAATAATACTCTTTTAACCATGAAATGAACGTTTGATACATTTAATTAAAAACGGTATCATTCCCGTTGTTCTTTGCAGGTATTTTAAATTTAACGGTGTTATATATTTTCTACTGCAATACGGATAAAAAAGTCTTACACCAGCCCCGTCTAACAATAATAACAATTGCTTGAAGCACCTTATATTAAACATATAATAGTTCCCGTACATCTTTGCAGTTATTTTCATATTAGCACAGTTATATTTGTGTTTTAAAAGTAAATATAAAATGTATTCTGTACCAGCGATCCAAAACTTATTTTCCATCCTCCACAACCACACTGGCAAGGCCACCCTTTGAAGTATTGAACTTTGATCTGAAATAAAATATACCCGTAGGAAAATAACTGCCCACCTTCACCACGTGTATTTCGGATCCAAAGCGAACTGAAGAATACGATTATAATCAGATTAAAGCCAGTAATTAAGGAAACTTTTGAATAGACGTTCTTTTTCAGAATAATGAACCCTATGAGTAATGAGCATCTCTGGACAAACGATTGCTCTAAAGAAGCAATTAAAGCTGCAATTAAAACTTTTGCCCGAAAATATTTGCGTCTGAAGCAATGCTCAATGAGCTGCTACAGC
>LQNS02278070.1:13732614-13748792 GCA_001587735.2 Parhyale hawaiensis
TGGCACCAGGCATTCATTAACTACAGGCAGCCCTTGGCACCAGGCTCTCGTAGGTACCAGGCAGCCCTTGGCACCAAGTAGCCATGGCTAATATTATGTTGCCGTTATTGTTGGCGCCTGGGTACATTAGTAGATTACTGAGATCTAATTATGTCGTCGTTATTACGTCGAAATGCGGCCCACGCGCACGTCCAGAGCTCCTCTCAAGTCTCTGACTAAAGCAAATTTTGACCTTCAGAGCACACGCGTCAGCAATAAAAAAAAAACAAGTAGCTAAATAAACGGTAGTGAGAAGCATTGTTATTGGGAAGCTGCGCAGTGTTCGCGGCAGCTAATTGGATGGTGTAGTGCACAATAGTCCTATCCATTATTAGCAGCCCCTAAGCGATCGCTCAACCGTAATTGGTTCCAATTCACTTATTATTTTAGCTTGTCGGTCAATGTTGCCTGGCGAATAAGCATATACCGGTTGCTTATTGCTTGATTAAAATGGCATTTATGTTCATTTGTGTAGGTCGGCAGCCACATAGTCGGTGAAGCGGTATTGACTAATTGCTCGCTTTTCCTGTGCAATGAAAGCTATGTAAATTACGTAAGTGGGGATTTACCGAGGAAATATCTATTGCTCCAGGTACGTATAGCATTATATGAACTAAGAATTTGGTAGAGCCATGTTGTCAGTTACCAGCCAAATTGAAAAATCATTTATTACTCAACATGTGGAGGTATTCGTCGTTTAATAATATTATCATAACTTGCGCAATGTATCGAAAACGTGGTTGGACGTCTGTCGAGGTTCATCATATCAGGTTATTAATGACTGCAGTGCAGACATCAGATTTTATTTGGCCAAGCTTTAAAATCTGATGTCTGTACTGCAGTCATTAATAACCTGATATGATGAACTTGTATAATACATACCTATATCATTCAACGCAGATGGCCCATTAGATAATGCTCTCGAAGTTGTATGTGGCGGTACAACGTAGCTCCCTATACGAAGACAATTAAGCAGATCAATCATCTTGGATTTAGGGAATTGTCAGTTTGGAAATTACCAGGTGTACCACACATTTGTTTCTGCTGCGGTAGTAAAACATTTCCTTTGGCTAATATTACATGACTTCGGGCAGGTAGACCGTTAAATGTACCAAGTGAGTTTGACTATACATTTTTTTTTGTCATTCGTTATTGCCTAAACCATCACTACTCACGGCAGATCAGGTTTCTCAGCTTAAATTAAATTAGAAAAGATGGTTGGCAATAGAAGGACCAACAAACTCAGAACCAGAGAGAAGTCGACGCATGTGCTTTTGCCTGTTACAATTTAGTGGGGAATTACAGAGGAAATGTCGTTTGCATCATGCAAGTAAACCAGAACCTTCTGAGAGCGAATACCTCCGCCAAATAAGGCAGCGGTAACGAAAAATTCAAGTTGGTTCTGAAACCATGATTTTCTTTGGGCCAACACTAAAATCTAATTATTTGCGCCTTCTGATAGTATCCACAGCTTCTAGAATTTTTTTGAAGATTCTTTAACTTTTTGAGTTATGCTGCTAACAAACATTATGACAAACGTAAGTTAAACACACAAACGGAACAACCGGTCATCATCACAATTTAAGCATTTATATCTTTAAGCACCAATAACAGTTCCTATAAATTTCATGAAGATACATTTATGAATTTTTGAGTTATTGTGCTCATAGCTTAAAATCAAACAGCGACAAGCCAACAGATCATCACAAAAATTTGGTCATTTACTTTTTGTAATATACGTAACAGCCCATGTAAATTTCATAGAAATCCGTTCATCATTATGGTACTAAGAAATAAGATGAACAAACAGATGAACGGATTTTCACCAAATGTTATTCATCTGTTACTGTTAAACGTGACTAACAATCCTTGTAATTTCATAAAGATCCCTTCGTAACTTTTTGAGTTACAAAATAATAAAGTAATAAGTTGAAGAAGTGAGAATTTGCTAGAGCTTTATCCTGAAGTCAATTCAAATGGAAGTGATGTAAATCAGGAATTTATCCACGTGTTGCTCATCTGATCAGCTCCTTTGCAGAAAAATATTCTTGAATATTAAAAGCACATATGAAATTTCACACACATAGTTTGCTGAAGTCACTAGAGTCTGCGTGCCTGATAAGATGTACGCTTAACTTATATAGAAGCCAGTCGTGTCAAAAATACGTAGTTGCCTGAATTTCATGTCACAAATACTTACACAGGTAAATAATTTGTTGGGGATACAACCTTCACCGGAGGCGTAAGTTCTGAGGTAGGCTGTGGAGGTGAATAATTGGCTGCAGAAGTGTTATGAGCGCAGCGCAAATAACATATTAATAAATTTATATGTCTATTTGATATGAATAATATAACAGGGCAAATAATGTGTATCATATGAATGAATAACTCGTCAGAGATGTGCCTTTCACTGAAGTACAAACTACGCTTGTTATACATACTGTATGCAAACATTTTGTTTGGGGTGTGTTTTCTCCAAATTGTTAGCTACGTACGTAGATAACTAATTGGATAGTTAGTCGCTAGTGATACGCATTTACCTGGAATTTATAACGCAGCTAGCGTAGGCTATAGAAGTTAATCAATTGCATGGGATTCGCTACGAAGAAATATTCCTTAGAAAATATTTGATAGTCTGAGGGGTTGTTTTACGGCTTAAGCTCTTTAAGCAGCCAAGAACTCTGTTAGGGCTCATAACTATATCATTCTGAATGCTTAAAAGAAAACTAGTGTAGTTCACCGTTAAAAAATAATGTTTAAAATTAGAGGACCAGGGTACGAGGAAAATGTTATTTAGTTGGTTATTCTTGCGAGTGACACACTGTAAAACAGGTTCTTAAAAAGCTAATTGATAACGTTGATTGTTGATTTAAAATATTTACAACCTGATTCAAACGAAGTTCATCGTCTATTGACGAGCCGCACGGAATTCCTTCATAAAGTCATACACTTTTATTTGAGATGCTAGTAGTGGATCACCATGCATTAGCTGCATTTTATGCCGTCAAAACATGCTGACGGACAATTTGTAGTTTCATGCCGTCATTGTCTATAGTCGTGATTGTTCTTTCACAATGTAGGTCGCAGCGCACCTATTAATTTAAACACAAACTTAATATATGTAATTTTATCTCAACAACTACGTGAAACCAATTCCAGCACTTCGACAGAGCTTTACCTAAGTACTTCCGGTGTTGCCTGCCATTGAGACAGGAGATTGATACTATATAGGGAACTGGTGACTTCTTTTTTTTTATACATCCTGTCTCTCAGGCGTATCCGTGTTGCAGAGTATTCGTACTTTACTGTAGATTGCTGACTATTGCCTTGCCGTTCAACTTGATTGGGATTTCGGAAACGCCATGCAAATATAGTTATGCTTGCTTTTATTTTTATATACCTATGTCTAGAAACAATTTATTTACGATTGCACATTACGGTAATATATTTCTACTTTCATTATTCCGAAGTCACTTGGGATGACTAACTAAACTGCAACCACAAACGTGGGCTACATTTATTAATTTTTGTCTATTTTTCGGAGCCGGGAAAAATATTTCTCGGAGCCTGGAAGTGCATGGACACACCTACTTTATAATACTGCCAAAGAGCTCAGCTAACGAAGAACTAAGTCTCCCTTTTTCTCTAATTTTAACTGGTAATGCAGGCGAGAATTTTGGCCGCTAAAATAGCCAAATTCTTTTTCTCTCAGACTGGCACTAATTAGTTTGGAAGTCCAAGCAATGGTTATTCGGTAACTCCGACCAGCCGTGTGGAGAACCTCGTTACTGTATAAAATTACCATGGTTTTGCGGATAAAAATTACGGAGCATATTACCAGTAAGTGCAGAAAATTTTCCTTGGCTGACAAATGTATCTACAGAGTGCAAGAAAAATCACACAGAGAACGTCGTTTTTTGTAAAACTGCTTTGGCTTGGCAGATAAAAATAAGGGGCATTTCGCCTGGGTATAATTGTCAGCGCTTACACAGAACTATATTTGCGAACAAATGCACATAATGATAAAAAAATCAACAACATAAGAGACAGAGGAACGTCAGTTAGCAGTAGGTTATGTAGACGTGCTGCAGAGAGCATACATTACAAAGGCAGGCCCTTGGGTGAATGGTGATAGATGATTCTCCTTATATAATAATGAAGTCATTCAAAATGCGATATTCTAATTAAATTGATGAGACAAACATTGTTTGTCTTCTTTATCCTTTATCTTTACCAACGAGTACACTTTAGTTAAGGAAGACTGATAGTCTATCCATGAAAAATTAGTAATTTTGACGTTATTTAACTTGTCCTGATATCATAATCACGAGTGTATTCAATACACCTTTACACCTTTATTGTTCCCATACATTGATAATTACAAGACAATAAAATTAAGAACATGTCCACTGAATGTGTGAGTGCTCACTTATGGGACATCTGACTAAATAATGTCGTTAAAGTCATCTAACTATCTAATAAACAATAAAATTGCAATTATTTGTTGATAAATCAGTAACTGTAGGCATCCTAAATATAATTTCACACCAATATTCACATATCAGCACCTCCTACATAGAAGTGTCATAACTATCCTTGTATAATTTTCAATGTAGCTCGCAGTCATAAAAGTATGATTATTGCACTCATCACTACCTATTAATTTACATTTATAAATAAACTTTCGCTTTACTATGATAACAATGAAACAAGAATATTTTCTATCTAAAATTTAGAAAAATATTGCACAATAAAGTAACATCAACCGAACCATTTTTAGGAATTGCTAGAATGACTAAAAAAATACAAATTTAAGAAAAAAATATTTAAAAGTTTGGTGCGACATTGGCTGAGTTAAATCTTCTGGCAATTGATTGTAGCTCTTAACAGCGCGGAGTATTGAGAAGCGATTTTCTATTTACAGGCGAACAGTTGACAAATTAAAGCGAGTATTTCTTGTATTATATTGGTTACTATAAAGTAAATGGCTGAAATGAGACATAAAATAGGGTGTTTCACCTGATATTGCCTTACGTATAAATCTAAAGACAAAAAACCGATACATATCTCAGAATTTTAGGAGTTTTAACTGACAATCCATATGATTCGTGGAAACAAGTGGTACATTATTGCGATCTCTTTTCACATTCAATATTATCCGAGGCGTTTCATTAATCAATGTATTAACATGTCTCATTGCATTGTCAGTTGCTCCACTCCAAATTACTATCCCAAATGTTATCCGTGAATATACTAATGCATGCTATATTAATGATTCTCTAGACAAACTTTTAGCGAGAGCATAGTTGCGCATATTGTATTTGCTAGTTTATTGTACAGGGTAGCAGCATGTTAAAAAAAAAAGTTCGATCAATAGTCACTCCGAGATACTTGATTGTTCAGACCTATTTAAGCTTAACGGTATTAAAATAAACATCTGGTAGATTATAAATTTTTGTGGCACTAAAGAGATTGAGCTTAATTTTACTTACATTTGGGATCAGTCCATTCAAGGTTAACCAAACGTTTCAACTGACAATCAACTGTTTCACCTTTTCGATAACACCATGGAAACTAGTTGAATTTACTAAGAAAACAGCATCATCTGCAAAAAGCTGAGTACCTATACCTTCAAAAAACAAATCATTTATATAAACAGTGAAAAGAAGTGGTCCCAATGCTGATCCCTGTGGTACACCAATGCGAATATGCTTAGTGCAAGATTTGGAATCGCCCACGACAAAAAAACTGCATGCGTTTTGTCAAATAACTATTAAGAAGTGAGTTGAGGGAACCTTTAGTGCCGTAATGACCAAACGTTCTCTAAAGAATATCTCTATTTACAGGATTAAAGGCTTTCTTGAGGTAAAAAAAACAAACTGCGGTAGATTTGTCATTAAAGGCTGGTAAGACTTCTGATATTAAGTTAAAAATTGCATCAGTAGTATTCATACATACATTCACGTATAATATATTAGTCCAGGCAGTACTTGATTAAATGACAGCACTCACTCTCAAATACACACAAGAGACAAGCAACAGAATAGTTGGAAAGGAAGGGCCGAATTTCTTGCCTCCCCATCTCTAAGCTTCCAGTTAATTACGTCGCTCATGCGGTCCGTTTTCTTCCGTTCCAGCGCCGTAGGGCTAATGACGTCCATGATGAATAGCGTGCACAAATTTCCCCGCAAAAATGCCTGATTTTGACACCGACATTTAATCNCCACGTCCAAACCCCAAGAAGCCCACAGCGAAAAACAGTGCTGCCAGACAGACCTGCCTCATCAGGCAGCTCGAGGAGGCCTGTAAACCAAAATGGGAAATCGACAGCAGGAGAGTGCACTACTACAGTGCTCGTATCCGAAAATGTAAAAGTTACCGGTAAGGAATGCCAACTTTTCAAAATTAACTTCGTCTCGGGTGGACCGGAGCGTGTTTCCAGCTCTGTCAAAAAGCCTCTCCACCGCCGCAGAGCTATGGAGAGCGTCCAGTTGTGCTTTATAAAATGATCCATGCATACCTCCCGCTGTGTGTACTGAGGGGAGCAGCTCCCAGGACAGGGCTGGCAGTCTTCCATATGGCCTTCCTCAGGACACTAGTCACCTTCTACTCCTGGTTGGGCTGCTGTATACCAAAGAGAACCTTGAACATCTTGTTATTGAGCTTAGCCTACTTGTGTTATGACTAGGTAGGCCATTGCTGACCCTCTTTCCTTGGCGTACTCACGTTCTGCAGCTCTTTATTACGATCTTTGTTTCGATGCCATCTATCTTCTCAGGAGCAATCCTCTGTAAGAGATTGGGGGTACAGTTAGGATGGAGTCCAGGGGCCATCAGAAGGTTGCTGGCCCCAATGTGATGGCAACAGCAGTAACAAGAGGGGTGGGAGGCGGGGTTAGGAGTTGAACCTCCCTTTACAAAAATGAGTCAAGTAGTCTCTCAGCCCAAACATTGCTACCATGTAACCAATATGCATAAATACATTCCCTAGTAATGTCAGCCCCTCCACATTTCACTCTATCCCCCTCTCATCTTTCCGCTGCAAATTTCTTCTCGTCGCCACTGCAGGGTGGGCAGGCCTTCTCTGATACCCTCCGAGGAGGGTCTACACCAGGAGCTTTACGTAACCCAGGTCGTCAATGTTGGCGTGCTCGTCCATAGAGAGTGGGAAGCTGTGAACATTGTATGAACCTGCACTGTACTGAGAAAGATATTCATCTATCTATATCTGTAAAAGAATCCTGTCCTTAAAAAGATAGAATGTTACTTTCTCTGTACAGTGAAGGTTTTCATGATCTAACTGCTAATAGTATTACATAACTTACTGGCTATTAATAACAACACCCCAAACAATTTTACCGATATATTGCTTCATACAGAATACCACTTATGTCTAATAGCTATAAAACATTGAAAACTAATACACCTCGCGTGGTCATAGTATATATTGTCTTACAAGTAAACTTCAACTGCTACATAATTCTACAGCACATAAAAAGAAAAAAGAAAGAGTCTCCTGAATTAATTAGATATCCACACATATTTGTTTACGTAGGATACTATTATTAATATTATTAGAAATGCACCAGGCTGACGACGTGAGAACGGAGGGAACTCCAAAAGGTCATCTACCCACACGCATTCAGTCCAGGAAGAGAAGACAGATATGAAGAAGATTGAAAAATCCCATATTCACACTGTTTACGAAGTGTTTAAAGCTGCTAATACCAGCACCAACAAAGCCGGAGCCATCGAAATTATTCCAAATATCTACACAAGATGGAGCAAATGAACGGAAATGCTAGCTTTTACGACAACGTACAGGTTCCAAGACGAACTCATGAAGGGCACCAGTACGCCGGGTTAGCCGCCCTCGAGCAAATGACTCAGTAAGAAAAACCGCCAGCGTAAGACTTCGGCTATTACGTATATTTTACAGAGGAAACAAATCCCACCAACTCTAAGACGATGCGCCAGATCACAGCGCACAATGCCATTCGGCATAAGCGCGCATCCACGGCCAACTCTATCAAGCAAACTTAGATGGCAACTAGAATGCCTCGTGGCTTAAGACCATCACCCGCGGTGGGAGCAAATTTAAAAGCCGTCATTTCTGATGGCCTGCTGGTTCTAGTTTTTTGGCATGGATCACATCGAGGACAGCCTACCAGACTCCCTGCAATAAAATATGAACATAGCTCAACTGTTGAGGCCACTAATTGGGTGGACAGACGCCGACGAAAACGTTATCGCCTCTCTCACTTTGTTCGCGGGTGATAATCAGCAGCAGAACCCCAGACTAAAGAGCAGCATTCTAAAAGAGGGAGGACATAGCAACTAAAGCAGCGACGTAAAGCAAACCAACTAAAGAAAAATCCCTATGCGATTAATGGTACATTGGAAAAGCCTTCAAATCTATTGAGTACTCAGATACAAGGTTGCGAACTACACTGTTTGCTGACTCTGGTAAAACGTCATAAAGTTAAACGCAAATACAAAGACGCTGGTTACATAGCGTTTACTTGAGTTAGAATTTGAAAGGGTTATTGGCACCTCAATGTTTTAATCAATTCCTTTAGGAAACCAAAAGTCGAGGGTGAAATCCCAAGGTGCTAAGAAGTCACATGATGAGTGGCAGCCCCGGGAGAATTCTGTCGTTTTTGAAGAGGCGCAAAAAGAGGTGCAATAAAACTGTAATATGCAAGTCCTTGGTGCGCCTCTTTGAAAATTTTGCACGTCGCGCCGATCCGCCTCCAAAAAAGGGCAGTGGGTCCGGGACGCATTGATGTAAGGGAGGCACTATGGGGCGGAATGCCCAGCCCTGGGATTGATTTTATTTAAAAAAAAACCTTTGTTATAATTATATCGCAACGCATAGGCTGCACTATACCTGAGTGCTGGCTCACATAGGTATCAAGTAGAACCTAAGACTGATGGACAAAATATGATAAGAAGTTTACGCAGAAGCCTAAAAAACGCTTACTGCTTGTGGGGATGCAAAGATTGCATTTATCAGTAAGTAAAGCATTTGCGTTATTTTTATCATTATTATTATCGGTGGACGAAAGTCACTGCAACTTAATACATAAATTATTGATCCAAATTGATCGCAATAAATTTTGTCTCTGCCGATAGCCTATGTTCACAAGTTCTGGTCCTTGCTAATGAATGCATCCATTGCAGCCATATGAATAGTTTGTTCTTTTCTAGACTTGGAATGCAGTCGATTCCATTTAATCTGTTTACATCGGGACAAGCTGATTTGGCCACTATAAGCGGCTGCCCAGTCGGAAATTATGGTTGTGATTTTAGTAGAATATAGTGGTGTATAAGAGATTAAGGTCGATTATGGATGATGAAACAATATGGTAGATATGTCGACCATAACATAACGTTCATTTTAGTATAGTTAGGTCTATATTGGTGGAGGCAATATTAGTTGTTTAAGGTTTGTCAGGAAACGAAGGTCAACGGTAGTACATGGATGTTTGACGACTATATATGGTTGTACATAGATGTTTAAAGACTATATATGGTAGAGCATAAGCTAGAGCATAGCAGTGGTAACTTATTAACGGATTTCCGTACGTACGATCATGAGAGAAAAAACCTCCCAATATATGGGGCAGAATATGTATGGATTGCCATAGTTTTTAACAACATGGCTAGATTACCCAACATTATCGACGATAATAACATTGTATGTATGACTATAAGTTTGAATGCGAAACATATAAAGATTCATATCATAGTGCAAAAATTGTGCATGCTTTCAGTTTTTTCTTTTTTGTTGATGAAATGTAAAAACTGCACGGTATGTATGGACACTAACCGCCTTAACGTTATGTTTGTCAACCGTTTCCCGAGTTTTTTGACGCTTAACCACATTAGCGTAGTTGCCCATTATCTTCCTTTTTTTTTGTTGTATCCATTGCTAAACAGTATTGCATTCTTTAATCAAATATTGCCATCTATATTTATGTTCATTCAATTTATATCTGTAGAGATTTGAAATGAAATTTTTTCCATTAGCTTTATGTCAAGTTTTATGAAATATTTAGCCTTACGTACCCTGACAACGGGTACGGCGAAAACTTATCAATCGAGTTGTGATTTCCTCTAAACTGGGCAGTGTAGCTCTATACCGACTTAGAATTAAAGAAGTTACATATAAACGTGCGTCAACTGCACAGGCTAATTTAAGCTTCTGCCCTAGCATCTTTCTGGAGTTTAGAGCCTTTGACCATTCTGAGCTGCAGGCCTAACACGCACGTATGAATTAAACTAATTTTTATATAAGCAACTAATCATCAGCAAACAAAGCAGCCATCGACTGCATATTATGTCAAGAGTTAAAAAATTTATCTTGGTAAAATATAGTTGTATCATTCGCTGAACATAGTCGATTTTGGTCGTGAATGGTGTTTCTTCCGGTTCACTATGGTAGGTCGTGGTTGTGCAGCTAAATCCTTAATGGTTGTATTTGGGTATGTATGGTTGGGAATTATGGTTGGCAACATGGTCGAAGGTTGTGACATATCTCTACCATACTGCACCCCATAAATGGTTGAATATGGAGGATATTTTGATAATAAACGACCAAAGTCTCGACCATAACCATAGTTGAAATGAAGTCGACATGAACTAATATAAAAGTTTGACGTTTCGGAAGCATCCTTCCATTTTCAAAAACCTAATAAAACCTTCTAAGGATATATACCTAACAACAAAAATTTTTTTATTTAAGAAGACCTAANTATATATATATACCATCCTTTGGTAAATGATAGAATTGAACTGAAGTCGACATGAACTAATATAAAAGTTTGAAGTTTCGGAAGCATCCTTCCATTTTCAAAAACCTAATAAAACCTTCTAAGGATATATACCTAACAACAAAAATTTTTTTATTTAAGAAGACCTAAAACGTGATGGTGTTAGCAGTGTGGGACCTAGAGGGCGTGTAATTAGGTTTTTGAAAATGGAAGGATGCTTCCGAAACGTTAAACTTTTATATTAGTTCATGTCGACTTCATTTCAATTTTATAATTTACCAAAGGATAGTAATTATAACCATAGTTGTTCTACGATAATCACTACCATTGTTTTCGACTGGGTGGTCACCTTTAGGGGAGTCTGTGCTAAAATTTCATTAATATAAGCACACTTTCTCGGCTATTGTTATTTTTTCTCATGTTGGTAATTACAGAGGTAAATTAACAGATAAAAATAACTAACTTGGCGAAAGTAGTTCTTTATTCAAAATCTAAATGACACTGTAATATAGAAAAGATTCTAACGCCACTTGCTTGTTAGCAATAAAAGCAACATACTTGAACATTTGTAAACTTAGGCATATATATGGCATACCTTAAGGTATAAGCGCTCCCAATTTGAAATAGTCTAACACAATTAAAAATTACCGCTTCTTGAAGGTTTTCCACTTTCAGTAAGAAAAGTTAATGTTAGTAAGTTGTCCCGTATAAGCGGTACGTTGTACACACTAAACCAATGGTTCCTAACCTGGGGTCGATCGAACCCCAGCGTTTCGGTGAGTGAGTTTCAGGGGTTCCGCTGTTTGGTTCACCCCACTCGTAGGATTCGTTACGTCAAGCTCTGCTTGTTGGTTTTATTCTTTGCACACAGTGATTTGTACGCAAATGATGCATGGTACAGTTTACGCACTAGTACAGCATATAGTTATGTACATATGCTTTGAATTAAAACAAAGGCGCATTTTATTTTAGCAACCATGTAAACTTTGATAAATGCATGTACAGAGTTGTGGGGTTCAGTACTTCCAAAAAGGTTAAGAACCACTGCACTAAACGAAGTTAGTTTGAGCATATTAGATAGCGTTTGATTTCCTTCCAGCAGAATGGGTCGCATTAAGCGGATGGTCGTGTAAACGTGTAAACCGGTGGTCCGTTATTGGGGAATCGATTGTGTTGGGTTGCGATGGTTAGCCCGTCGAGTATTGTATATTTTGTGATTAATGATATGAACTTTGTTATTCTCAATGTTGTGAAGCGTCTACTATGCAGCAGACCGTCAGAACATCAAATTCTTGCTCTATTTCATTTACAGAATTTATACAATTACATTACCCTTTTGGAACATCAAATTATTACTTTCTCTTAAGAGTGAAACTTGTACATTTTTAGCAGATTTTTCAATCATCAAATTATTGTTTTCTTTGCTCATGAACTTTGCACAATTACAACAGACACATGAAAGATTTGTCATATACCATATCATTGTTTTGCAATATACGTACAATTTCAAGTACAGACTCTAGAAATATCAAATCAATGCTTAGTTTTACTTAGAAAATTCCTCCAATTCCAATAGGATCGTGTAACATTAAATTATTTCTTTCTTTTACACAAATTCAGGACCGAATGGTATTAGAACGCTCCTAAAGGGAGTTAGTTGTTTCTGCCTGCAAGACATTCTCTGCCTCGCTCTCATTAATCGTTCTGACATGCAGGAATTTCAGGCACGACTTAGGCGATATTTATGGGCAAATTATTCGGCTTTGTCTTACTTAATTCAGACCATAATCTGCAGCTGAAGGTTATTTATCTTAGTGGGGGACAGAGAGAAGTATGTCTGCGGTATGTGTTAGCTGCACTTAATGATAGGCTGCTATTGTGAGGAACAATGAACTATCGCTTACCTGATGAATAGTCCGTAGCTTAATAAGCTTCGGTATTGCTAGGAGCAGTGTACTATTGCGTTTCTGGTGAGTGGTGCGCAGCTTTATAAATTTTGTGTTACGAATTACTGTGTCCCTTGTGAACAGTGAACAGCTTTACAAATATTGGTGTAACGAAGAATAGTGAACTACTGCATACCTTGTGAACAGTTAATGGCTTCATAAATTTTGGTGTAACGAAGACTAGTAAACTAATGTGTTCCTTGTGAACAGTGAACAGCTTTAAAAAATTTTGGTGCAACGAAGATTAGTGAACTACTGTGTACCGTGTGAACAAATAACAGCTTTTCAAATTTTGGCGTAACGAAGAATAGTAAGCTACTGTGTCTGTTATGAACAGAGTACAGCATTATTTATTTTGGTATTGTTAGGAACAGCGTACCAGCACAAGTGAATAAATTTTGGCTTTGTTAGGAATGACGAACCCCCGCGTACCTGATGAACACAGCCTAGTTTTGTAAATTTTGTTGCTGTAAGGAACGTTAAGCAGTTTTTTAACTAAAAAACATTGCCGAATTTTGCACGGAGCTCAGCATTGCAAGAAATAAAGTATGCTGCGTATTACTGCGTATACCTGTAATAACCACTGCCAATTTTGTACCAAAAAAAATTGTATTGTAATGAAACGGCTGCTGCGGCGTCGCGGGCGCACACCACTAGGCCTTAGAATACTTTTGTCTAGCATGGCAAATACTTGATATACACTACTAAGTTTTGAAAAATAAACGTTGTTAGGAGTAATAGACCACAATGTAGCAGGCAAGAGTTTTCTAATCTTACAAATTTTGTACCTAAGTCTTTCGAGTGGCAAGAAATGGATAGGTAGATATACACAAACTGAGATAGATAAATCAGTATCACTAATTCGTAAAAAAATGAACAGGTACTTAAGCAAATATACGTTAACAAGCAGAGTATAAGCAAAATGATATAAAGAGGAAAATGACTAAGCAGATATAAACAGGTAAATGAACAAATTGATGTTATTGGACAGATGAGTAAGGAAATATCAAAATACTGAAACAGTTAATAAACTAACTGATAATTTCCAAAATTCACATAAAAAATAACCAATAATATTGTATTTTCTCTAGTGTAATATCTGATGAAAACAAGTAGCTTTATTTATAACATGCGCGTATACAGCTACAGTCTTCACACACATATAGATACATAAACGGTATTGTCAACGCGGACACGCAGAAATATGATAAGATTCTCCGGCACAACAGGCACACAAATATGATAGATTCTCCGGCACAACAGGCACACAAATATGATAAATTCTCCGGCACAACAGGCACACAAATATGATAGATTCTCCGGCACAACAGGCATACAGATATGATAGATTCTTCGACACAACAGGCACACAAATATGATAGATTCTCCGGCACAACAGGCATACAAATATGATAGATTCTCCGGCACAACAGGCACACAAATATGATAGATTCTCCGGCACAACAGGCATACAAATATGATAGATTCTCTGGCACAACAGGCACACAAATATGATAGATTCTCCGGCACAACAGGCACACAAAAAGAATAGATTCTCCGGCACAAAAGGCACACAAATATAATAGATTCTCCGGCACAACTGGCTCACATATATGATAGATTCTCCTGCACAACATGCACACAAATATAATAGATTCTCCGGCACAACAGGCACACACATATGATGGATTCTCCAGTACAATAGGCACGCAGAACTAAATTGTGATAGATTCTCCAGCACCACTGACACCTAGAAAAAAGATAGACCTTCCGACACGATAGATCAAGGAACACCAACAAAGAACCCTACGTGCCTCACATATTTTACCGCCCGCAGACATCAGTAATGCAATATGAGTACAGGCGGGTTTTCTGGGCGATAAGGGCCATTTTGATGGGCCATATTACTCTGTTTCCAGGCAATAGAAGTGTTAGATTACTGCTGTGTATTAGCTCCGGCTGGCCTGCTCTGTTTAAAGCTAGAGAAAGCTACTGCCAAGGTGCCCCTCTCAGACAGCTGACCTCCATAAACTTCAACCTGGTTGCTGCGTACTGTGAATCACGCCTGTATTTATTAGAAGTGGCGGCACCCGTGGAAATTTCACGGTCATCTCCAGTAAACTGGCGTTACACAGGTTGTATGAAAGTGTCACTAGATGGAAAGCTTTCTTTATAAAATCAAGGAAAAATGAAAAAAAAAACAGCTTTGTGTAATTGTCAGCTGTATTGGCCAGATGGGCTTCGCTAGTAACAAGTTCTTATACCCGCTGTGCAAAGTTCCTAACTTGTGCAGTCAGGTTTTATATGACCAGAGGCGAGGGGAAGCTCACCTTATAACTACACGTTGTTATGACAAGGCTGATACTTGCCGTGCATTGGAATAAGTTTTTCTAAGATCACAGCTGTCTATTGTTATACTCAGGCAATTAGGGAATATATTGTCCTTGTATTCGTTGTGTAATATTTTTTCCATGCAAAATTAGTTTCTTGAGGCAGCAGAAAAGTGGAAAGATAGCTTATAACCGTCCTCTAGTGTGCCTAGGAGGGCATCGTAGCTGCGGCTTTTTTGCTGTGCAAGGAAAATCCCGTCGTAGAACACAACTTTTCTTGCTCCCCTTGAAATGTATTTTGTTCTTAAGTGAGATATTTTATTTCTGGGCTGACAAGTGAGAAAACTTCGCAAAATTGTGCAATGACTATCATATAAATACCTGCATTTGTGCACTTATTAAAATATAGGGGTCATCAAAGAACTTCTTCCTTTTCTTGTTACATATACTAGCTAGGTAGCTAATAAAATTTGAAGGTAAGAAAAGCTGGGTGATTCTTCATTTATAGCCTCATCATGAAAAAAGTGCAAGGGTTCATCAAACAAGATGTATGCCTACAAAACTCTAGAGGTCAAACCAAGTTCAAGAGGTACACTAGTCTTTGCATTCGCAGCCGTTGTAATCCAGCATGTAGCCTATTTAGCCTGGATTACATTTAATTTTTCGCTACCGAGTGGAAAATGTCAACTCTGGCCTTTTAACCAGAAAAAAAAATTCACTGAGGGATCTGTGTCGTTTCATCTACGAAATAATTTAGGCCAAACAAAGTCCATACTTCTTCGATCACCAAACGCACGGCTCCGTTCTAGCTCTGGCATGCATACATTTCGTGCTCGATTGGGAAATGTTAACTTTGGCCTTTTCACCTCACAAAAATTACTTAGGTATCTATGTCATTTCACCTACCAAATTATTAAGGCCAAACACAATACTTCTTCGTTCACCGAACACACCGCTCCTTGCTAGCCATGGCATACATACATTTCGTTCTCGAGTGGGAAATGTCAACTTTGGCCTTTTAACCTCACAAAAATTACTTAGGTATCTATGTCATTTCACCTACCAAATTATTAAGGCCAAACACAGTAC
>LQNS02278070.1:13782386-13809574 GCA_001587735.2 Parhyale hawaiensis
ATTTCTTGTTAGCAAGCTCCTCAAGCTCTCCACCCTCAACTACTCTATACTTTTGGAGAGCTTAAGCTGATCTTTAACTTAGTCATAGAATTTTCCCTTGCCCCTGAAGGGAGAATAACTTTTTAAGAACTACCCTGATTTTTTCTTGCCGATGCCGTTGCAGTAAATCAAACTAAACTAGAGAGAAAATGGGAAAGAAACACCACGGTTTGCTTGACGAAGAAGCAACAGACACCCTTTTATTACAGTGCTCACAGGTAGGCCAAAGACGGTTAATTCTATTAAACCTCCTTGAGGCAAACTAAAGGGTGAACTCGCTATCAACTGATATATGTAGAAACTTTGGCTTCCCACTGTAGTTACCATAAGCCATTTATTACGCTCAGATCTATACACCTCTCAGATAGACATTGCTGGCACTGCTATATGCAAAAGCTAGAAGGTCAGGGAAAGAAACAGAAGTTCTATTCGTGATATACGCAAAGAACACCCCTAGAAAGGGGTAGTCTCATCTCCGTTTTTTCTTACGTTGTACAGTGATTCAACCGCGTATTAATAATTAACCACTTTTCATGGTATACCGCTCTTTCATAGTAAAACGCTCTTTCATGAACACACACACACACACACAAAAAAAAACACTCTTTCGCATTGTGCCAATAAGGCACATGCTTTAGGTGATATTAGCTTTGTGATTGTCATCCGTTCTTCATTGAAAAAGTTACACGCCTGCTCGTCCATCAACAGGCAGTGCAAGCCAGATGGAGCACTGCTAAGGTGAATCACTCAAAACAATACCCACTTTCACGACTGTATCATTTTTATCATCTTCACTTCAAACAACCAATGTGTATATATCTGTTCATTTATTTGTTTATTTACATATTTATTCGACCATTTTCTGTCACTGATGATTACAATAGGCAAAAATTAGGCCAGGTTGCAGACTGTGGCCACGATCTGATGAAAACGCGTACGTGAAGAATCTATAGGGATGCAGAGGAAACAAAAGTACGTATAGCCTCGTGTTCCATTGCATTTCTTGCATTGCCAAAATTGAAATCCAAACTATAGATACACTCGTGTATTTTAATACATGCTTTCTTCCCGCAGAAGATTTCTTCCTCTGACAAAGCATTCTCCCCTTGAGGAAAAAAATTGATTGATATATCATGAAGTAACTTTATTGCTTTATGCATAGATAAGACGCCAAAAGTTTACCGTGAGCGATTTTTAACTGCATGCTAAGGAAATCCGTCATCCAGTAGGTTACAGAAGGAGAACAGGATTACGGTGAGCAGCAGGAATGAAACCGAGATCGCTCATCTCATACGTTTCTTTATATTCCGTTTTGCAGGTGCATAAGCAAATTTTTCATGAAGAAAGTATGATAAATAACAAATTTCTTTGTAAAATTTTTGCCATCATTTTTGGTGTCCGTGTGAGCTAGTTTTTACCATTGTTCTGCACGATATTTTATAAGTACAGTACTCATGTTTATCAATCTGCCTGTACGTTGCCCTTTGGTATTAAAAAAAGGCAAAAATAGGGTATCGTCGATACGGTCTCTCGAGAGCGTAATAATAGTTGCTTTCGCTCGCAGGTCCAAGGGCATTTAATGGAAGAAGGTAGCAAAGCCTACCGAGATCAGAAGCTCAACGTTCCGGTAGAGCTGAAGCCTGACTGGCCCTCTGATTGGCTGTAGGAATGGCTAAGAGTTGGTCATTGGTTGAAGGGGATAGCTTGGAGCTTGTGATTGGCGGGAAGCGAGCAGCCATCGAAGAACAAAAAAAAAAAAAAAAAGAACCTGGCCAGTACGGTGAAATCTGGCACCGTTCTCTCTTTCTATTGAACCACTTCCTAGCATAGGTCATGCGTGAGTTATTTGACTTCGAATATAACTTCATACTGCGTAGCTAAGATACAGATGCTGGTGTAAATTACGACTGAAGCTTTTGGTCTGCAAAAATTTCCACAGGTCTCCGTTAGTAATTACTACCAGATGGAATCTGTGGAAATTCCACACAACGAAAGCGCCATTTTTCGTTGATGTCTCAGACCCGTATCATCCTGATTTTCCCTTATCTCATACAGAAGAAGCCTTTGAAACTTCCACAGAGCAAAAGCAATCTTCTTTAGCGATATCTCAAACCCGTTTCATCCTAATTTTCCCCTATCCAATAGTGAAGAAACCTGTGGAATTCCACAGAACATAAACATTGTTTTTTTATTATGACGCCCTCGGACCCGTATCATGCATACGAAGGCCGATAAATGTCCCTAGTCAGGCAGTGAATCGTCGACGTAAGACCTGTGAGTAGTATTAGCTTAAATTTGAACTTGACTCCTTCATCTTATTGATCCTTTCCCAGGCCGTATCATTGATACCTCAGTGAGGCCCATATACTCCCCCTATCTAATACTGATGAAAACCAAGAAACTTCCAATGGGAGGAACAAGTGCAAACACTCTCTGGGCGAGTAAACGCATGGCTTTGACAAGTGATCGAAGCTGGCGATTGGAACCCTTAAAGTGGCTGAACTGCTCTCATGCAGTAACACTAAGGCAGCGGTCAGCACCAAGGATGTTCTAATAGGGAGCAGTGCACCCTCTCTATTTACCCTACGGGAGCGTTGCGAGTAAACTTTCCCCTTGAACTGGCTGAGTGGCTTATCCAATTGGAGAGCGGCATTGATTCACGCAGCCTGTATAGGAAGGAGTCCTGAGCTCAATTTTTATAGCCATTAACCATCGACGAAATCCCGAGCGGATGGAAGTATGTAAAGGGAACTTGTATCTTGTATACCATCTTAGGATGAACGTAACAGGGTGAGCACTGGGATATAAACCTTCAGACACGATATTCTTGCAAAAATATTGAAGAACTGCCTTTCTGTATCTTCCTTAACTATATGTGCTGACAACTGCTTTTGTCTTGCTGCATGAGAGCAGTTCAGCCATTTCAAGGACTCCAAACGCCAGCTTCGATCACGTGACGATGCCATGCGTTTACTCGCCTAGAAAATGCTTGGGCTTGCTCGTCCCATTAGAAGATCCTTGGTTAGCACATGTAATTAAAGAAGATACAGACAGGCAGTTCTTAAATATTCTTGCAAGAAATCGCATTTGAATGTTTATATCCCAGTGCTCATCCTGTTACTTCCATTATAAGCTGGTATGCAGGATACAAGTTTCTTAACATACTTCCATCCGCTCAGAATTTCGTCGATGGTTAATGGCTATAAAAACTTGAGCTGAAGACTCCATCATATACAGGCTGCGTGAGGCAATGCCGCTCTCCGACTGGATATGCCACTCTGCCCTTTCAAGAGAAAAGTTCACTCGAAACGCTTCCGTAGGGTAACTAGAGCGGGTTCCCTCCTTTATTAGAACTTCCTTGATGAAAACGCTCGGAGTAAGCATAGAGGGAGACATGAGGCCTCGGCAGTGGGACCGAAAATGAGTTCGCGCTGGCTTTATCGTGGCAGCCTTCTGCCGCGGGGTCCGGCTGCGCTCTGTTCTCCAAGATACTTTACATCCACTATATAATAAAACACAGTTGTTGGTCGCTCCCTTGCTTGCTCTCTTGCACCCTTGCTCCCTCCCTTGCTCCCTTGCTCCCTTGCTTGCTTGCTCCAATGTTGGTCCGTCTCTCCGTCACGCAGTTAAGAGTTTAATAGGAGAAAATTCATGTACTGAAAAACAAGTTGACATACCATACAATTTCAGCGCTTTGGATACTGGTGACAAATATAGCTCTGGATCTCCGGCCTCTCGATCCCGGATACTGGATTCCCAGCCTCTGGATCCCCGCTTTCATTGCTGGATGATATCGTAGTAGCTGAATCTTCACGTTGAGCAGACGCCTTTTCATATTGAATTTACATCGCAGCCAAAGTTCGACGCTGGAGGTTCAACAATCAGTTGGTATCCACAATACGGTGAGACCTGGGTATTTCCAGTGAATTCTCTTGACTGAACTATATTTTTCTTAGTGCAGCTTAACGCTTCATTAATTCCAAGCTGATATTCACTCCTTATCTTGCAGGGGGATATTTTGCTATCGCGAAACTCATGGTTGTACAGCTTGCATTTCACTAATAGAAGATCAGGCCTGCAGGGATGAGACCTGTAATACAACATAAACCTATAATGGGAACCGGAACAATAAAATGCTCAAGAATCAATGGATTGGCTTGCACCCGATCAGCAGCCTTTCGGACACGCACGATTAAGTTGGCAGCACCTTCTTACAAACAATTATCGTTCAGGATTCAGAAAAGGATGAATATTTATTGAGCGTTGTATTCTGGATACCGGAGGCCTTTGAGCTCCAGCGCACCGAGAACTGAAAATCTGACTTTTTCTCACGTGGACGGTATTTGCAGCTAATGCAAATGAAGAAGAGCAGGAGTCCACTGTATTATAGCCAGCTAAAATAAATCTCAGTTTGCATCTACGCCACCAATTCCAGCCAACCATGGAGTACAAATCATCCAGCAATTCAGCCAGCTTGCACCATAGTGTGGCCCGCAGAATGCCGTGCAATATTTCAATAACTAGAGTGCCCGCGCTGTCAATAATGACAGCGACGAATTTGTGAAGGCCCGTCTTGTGTTGCCTGTTGCTCCATTGGAAAGATATTAAGGCAGAGCCCAAGGAGGTTCTAATAGAGAGGAGCGCACCCTCTCTATTTATCCTCCGGGAGCGTTGCGAGTAAGATTTTCCCTTAAACTGGCTGAGTGGCTTATCCAATCGGATAGCGGCATTGCCTCACGCAGCCTATATAGGAAGGAGTCCTGAACTCATATTTTTATAGCCATTAACCATCGACGAAATTCCGGGCGGATGGAAGTATGTACAGGAAACCTGTATCCTGTATACCATCTGATGATGAAAGTAACAGGGTGAGTACTGGGATATAAGTCTTCAGACACGATTCTCTTTGCAAAAATGTTTAGGAACTGCCTGTCTGTATCTTCCTTAATTATATGTGCTGACCACTACCACTTCAGCCACTTTCAGGACTCCAAACGCCAGTTTCGATCACGTGACAAAGCCATGTGTATACTCGCCCAGAGAGTGCTTGGGCTTGCTCCTCCCATTAGAAGCTCCTTGCAGAGCCTTACATCTATAGAAGGCAGATCCCTGTCTGGGTAGTACCGCGTGTTGACGGGACATGCAATTCATGATTTCTCAGGTTATTAACTATTTATAGTAGACGGTTGAGCTCCTTCGATATATGTAAGGCTCTTATTAACTCCCCCTTGTAGGATGCTGCGCAACAGCCAACTTGAATTAGAGCATCGTAAATATAAGCGTGTAGGGCTGAAGAACACCAATCTTTCTTTCTGTGATACGCAAAAGAGCGACGTTTTTCGCCCGCAGTCGATATTGCTTCTAATAAATACCGAGCTCTGTATCCAAGATGCTCGAGGGTGGCATATAACTCGGACTCGGACAATTTTTTAATCATGAGAAAACTTGTTCTGTTGGAAGAAGAACCCAAAATGTGTGGAAGAAATAAATTGCTGCCTAGAAATCATCGTGGTTTTTACGCGCCTGCTGACCGCTCAAGAATATATTACCAGTTGCCTCGATAATTAGCAAAATGAGAGTATCAGCTGAAGTTTGGATGAAGTACATCTCAGAAGAGAGTACACATCACTATGGAAGAGATTGTTTAGATAAGCTGTATGCATCTACATCGAGTGAATTTCATCGTAGTCAAAGAAAGACCGGACTCAGATACTCTGTTCAAGTGCCAGCATCTGCGACCTGGAATATTTTCTATATATCAGTTTTCTATGAAGTTAGCTGGATGACCACAGTCTTTAAGCAGATGAATACACTGATGAAACCAAGAAGGCCAGAGCTAATTTTTGGCTATCTATTTCGTTAAGAGCGTGACACGAAACCTGTAAATTATTAAATAAATAAATAAATACATAAATAAAAATATAATTATATAAACACACGACGGTCATTCTTAGTATTAGCTTAGATAGATAATGTCGTCTCCCTCTATACTTACTCCGACTAAAAATGTCCTTGTCGTGCTAAGTAATTAACTGAGGGACAAGCAGAATAATATGGATCTTTTCAACCTACGAGCTGACTGAAGTACTTTTCCACTGCGAACGCTCACCGCTGCCTACCAGCTGTTAATACACATACCAACTGGCAATACAAATACCAGCTGGTAATACAAATTTGCGGTCATGCCGCTCGTCTCTTCATATTTCATGAATTTGTCCTAAACTTTGTCTGTAATTAGAGGAAGTTTATTGACACTTCCTTCACCAGAATTAGGGCGTAAATTTTGCTAGTTATGGTCGAACTCGAGCCATAGTTTTAATGAGGGAGACGCGCAGGTCCTTACTGTTCGATTAACGTTAGGCTGAAGGGGTTGCAATTTTGAATGATCTAGGTTTATGCGAGATGCAATAAGTCTCTACGTCAGTATCTAGGCAAGCGTTGTATGAATTATTAATCATCGCATTTTGTGAGAGATGCATTATGCTTAAAGCTTTATGCAAAGTACAGTACTTTTCTGTGGATTTTTACATGTTAAAAGAACTACAGGAGTCTTTATTACTGATGTTTAACTTTTTATGCTTTATGTGAGAAAGGGATATATTTTACATTAGTTTTATCGTAAACATTTTGCATAATTATCTATATTTCATAAGAGATACGCTAATTTTTTTGTGGCACATTTTACTCTTAAAATGAGAACGTCATTACTTTGCATTAGTCTTTGTCTTTAAGAGAGTTACGTTAAACTCTTATGATCATCTTATCTCTAACATGAGATACGCTAATAATTTATTTACATTTATCTAAGCCGTTTGATGGACATATGTGAATGCTCCCCACAGCACTTCCTTTACTGCAATGTTGTGAGAGTCACTGAGCTTCAAACAGACACAGTAGCAGCGGACCTTGAGTGCTGGGCAGTTGTACTGAGGGTCCCGGGAACGATCCCCTGGCCAGGTGAGCGATTATTGCCATGGCGCTCGGCGCGTAGAATCAATATATTTGCTTGGTGTGCAAAGCTATCCTAGGGGCACTTACCTTAGATGTATATGGGGGGGTGAAGGGTCGTTGAACCTTCTGCTAATTGCGTTATAGGTCTCAGCGACTGCTCGTCGGCTGCAGCCGTACTTGCTCTTTTGGGTCCAGTTGGCTCATATCTGCCGCGTGAACCAGTGCGTGTGGGTTCTCCAGTGGAGGGTGCAGTCAAAGTTGACTATACTTTTACCTCACCGGCGCTACTGTAGCACAGCCTTTGCTTCGCTTCAGTTGGTTGTAAAAAGCTTACTTGGATTTTAAACATTGGGCTGTTCGGCGCACTGCAGAGATGATTTGCTTCCGGCTCTTCCGGTGGTTTCGGAGTGCAGCAATGATACTTCTATGCAAATCTGATGGCATGCACAGCACTGCCTACACCTCGTCCAAAAATTACACTTATTATTTTTAAAGTTTTCTGCTTATAACTTACAGTGAGTCAAAAAGCATCCACAGCAGCACGTATGATTTTTGGGTGAGCTTTGGGTGGTTTGTGGGACGTCCCAAACGGTAGTGACAGAGCTGCAGAGGGTTGTACCAGTGCCAAAGATGGGTTGAACCAAAGCTAAACAGTCTAGTTCCGGAATCAGGGGGCTGTACCAAAACTAGAGGGTCGATGAAGATCTAGTAGGTCGGTATGCCCAGGAGCCTGGGTTTCAGCTCCTTTTTGAGAATGAGCTTCATAGTCAGTCCACCATTAACTATTTAGCAAGGATTTCCGGAGAGAGGGATGATACACCAGATTACTAATACAATTTTACTGAGCTTCAATGCTCTTCTGGTCCAGTACATACTCAAAATCAAGAAAATAGCGAGCAGACCATTGTGGGTTTCTATTGATTAATTTATCACCAAAAAAATATCTAAACTGGGCAGAAAATTGATTGTAAAAACAGTAAGAGTTATGTAAAGCTTCCGGATTTTTTTGTTAGCTCAGCCACTCTCCCGCGGGGGAGGTTCACTTTTTTTTCAACGGGGAAATAATTACGTCATCACAAGTAGTGTCTACTCTCGACACTATCACAAACGAGTGCGGCACAGTAATGAGTACCTTCTCACTAACACTAAGTCTTGCTTGTGTTCCAGTTGGGCGATGTCTTTCGAAAAATTCTATTTCTACCAGAATTCAAGAAGCAAAGTTGAGCAGAGCGACTATGGGGAAGCTCTTAGTTATGCTCCGTCAAAAAAAAAAATAAATAAAAAATAAATCCACTCTCAGAAAACGTCAAAGGTTTCTCTGCTCTTCACCTTTTGGTAGTCTTTCTCGTGTGCTCCAGAGCCATCCGGAATGAACGTTCCAGAGCCTCCTAAGCCCATTACTGTAACTCGGATCATCTTATTTATCACTGATCCTGTTCTAGTAGAAGGTCTCGGTAGAATTTTTGAAAATTGCATCATGGCTTCCACTGAAACAGTCTTCCGGAGAACATTAACTGAAAGACACTGGAAGAATCGATATAACTTTCTAAGTTTCTGCAATTTTGTAATCATGCGATTTCATTGCAACGATCTATGAGAAAAATATTCTTGGCTTTCTTACAGAGCAGTCGATACACGAAGAAAAATTCTATTTATGATTGTCATCACATACATGGGGTGGAAAGAATTATTACGGATGCAGCAAGGATTACAATCATATTAAATTTATTTTGACACTTCTCAGCCATTCTGTATTTTCGCAGTTCATTACGTATCCTGTTTTAAAAACACTTGATCGCAGGTAAGTGACGTGCTAGAAAGTATATTGTGAATGGCAGTTTTACGCGTATAGGTATTGTTGCAATACAATTTGGCTTATAAAGTGTTCCATAGCAGTTCTTGTCTGCTTACTTAACTATTTGTAAGATAAATATCGACAACTTTCTCTTTACTGATTTGTTCTCAGACCGAAAGTTGTGCAATTTAGATATAAATCGAGGACACTTTTGATGTCCGAACGCTTCTGTAACTCAGGGTGTATTCGGTGGGCAGCAAAATTAAGCGTTTGAGACTTAACTTGTCCGATTCTGCAGACAGGTGTCCTCCGAAGTTGGATGACTAAGTCCATAGTACGCAACTCAGAATCAGTCGATGGATACTTTGAAGGGACATGAAGGGATACCATTATCGAGTATGTCCTGGCCACGCATTCAAGGCCACAGAGAAACCCTTACCCGCTATTGGTTCGTCTACTGCCGCCTATCTAATCTAATCTAATCTTAGTGTAACTCCGCAGGATGAAGATTTCAGTCGGCTCAAGTGACTCGGACTGCTGCTAGCACCTCCAACACGATTTAAAGTGATGAAGCTAAAGTTCCTGTCTGCATTTCCGGACAAGTCCAGACAAGTGGGCTTGGCTTAAATCGACTCTGACAAACCAGGTCGAACGCGCCCTTAATATAATTGATAGGTTTCCTGTGTTTGACGTTCTTAAGATCTACTATTTTTTAGTGTCATGAATCGCAGCGCGTTTTAACCTCATTAACTCCCAATAACCTTGAAAAAATCAGGTAAATAATATTAATGGTAATTATAATAAAAATAGTTCTATGGATACAGTGACAGTAAAAAACAATATGTTCCAACGGTGATGGAATAATACACTGTATGCATAGAAAAAAGCGAAGGCAGAGAGTAATTCTTCGCATAAAAACATAATGTCTTGAAAGTTACCACTACTACTAATAACAACCATATAAACATTGTAAAAGAATCATTAAAAGAATGAAAAAAACATCGTTGCAAGCCCGGTGATAATAATGTAAGCAAAGTGAGAGCAAGAAATGATTAGTGTGTTGCTCCTAAAGAACTATGCAGTAGTAACCGAAAATAACCATAATGGCGTACTATCAACATGGTATTGTCACAGTGGCAATAAAACACCGAAAATGTTTGATATGGATTACTATCAGCTTAAGTTGATAATCAAAAAGTGCTAGTGACTCTATTGGAAATCATATGGGCATAGTGAGAGCATGGGATTACGCCGCTTGTAATAAAACAAAAATAATCATATTCATATATTGCCGAGGTGGAGCTATAATTATACCAAGTCCATTTAGCCTCAGGTCCAGTTCTGCCCAATAACACGTGGGAATGGACCAGAGAATTATTATCTGCAGCCGTAGATGAATGGAGCGTCGAATGATAAGGGTCATAGAAGGGCCCGTAGAGATCTGGCGCTAGGGCCAGAGCGAGGTCCCTATAACTCAATATGACCCAAACCATATTCCTGGTAGGCCTGGAACTGGTAACGTTAGTTTGTTGGATTCCTGGCAGGCCTGGAACTGGTAACGTTAGTTTGTTGGATTCCTGGCAGGCCTGGAACTGGAGACGTTAGTTTGTTGGATTCCTGGCAGGCCTGGAACTGGTAACGTTAGGTTGTTGGATTCCTGGCAGGCCTGGAATTGGTAACGTTAAGATGTTGGACTTTCTAACGCTATGTAATAGTTAGAAGACCCTCATGTACGTGACTGAAGAGTTGGTGCTGTGAATAAAACCATAGTAATGGGCTGTGTCCAGTGTCTAGGCTAGGTAACCTAAAGTAATTGTTGCAGGATATTTCGAGTTTATGTATAATAATAGCTATAGGAGACTAATGGCACGTTCGATTAGGAAGCGAAATGAAGCCTCTGAGGTTTGACTGGTCCGAATCGTTAGATAGGAACCCTGTCTTTGACTTCCTGCGCCAAGTCAGTTTCAGGCGTTGAGTCTTAATCAGTTTCCTGTATTACTTCCCTCGACTTAGTCTCACTTCGTAAAATGGATGTTTCAGTCGAATCAACAAAATCGTGCTGCTACTAGCAGCTGCAGCATGATTCAAAGTGACGAAGTTGAAATCCTGTTTGCGTTTCCGGACAAGTTCAAGCAAGTGGGCTCGACTTAAATCGGCTGAGTTGACCCAGTCCAACGAGCCATTACAGTAGTGCGGCTCTTGTGCTGTGGATGACACGATATGTTGTATATTTATACAAGCTGTGCGTTATGGCTTTATGTGTACGGTCCAGAGCCCAAAGCTGGTAACCAAAATTGCCACAGAAATTGCTATAGAACATATAGGCTAAACTTAAATATATAACGGCTACTTAGATAGCTCTTACGAAATTGTGTTGTACTGTGACTGACATTATTAAGTACATTTTGGATGAGGGCCTGGGTTTGAAGTTAGTACTTTAGGTAATTATTACAGGTAATGTTAAACTCATGTGATGCTCAGAGGACACCTACCTACTGGAAGTGTGATACATGTGCCTGGTACGGCCAAGTGCATCATAGCTCGGTTCCAGAATCGTAAACTGAACCAACACTTGAAGGATACTTTAAAGACTTCTTTGATTAGCCAACAAAATTAGGTTTTGAAGAATTGACTTCTACCGATCATTCGACAGAAACGTCTTTCAATCCTCCTAGAATCGTGTCGTTAGTGTGAGAAGTAACCTAGTTGCGTCGAGCTGGGTGAAAATTTTGGTTTGGAAAGTCTCAAGAATAAACGATTAGGGCTCAACAAGGGAAGCACTGAAGCCATCACACCAGTCTGAAGTTCTAAAGTTCCAGACTAGTAAAGCTTCAAAGGCTTAATTTCACCAGCCAGGCGAACATGCTCTTACTTTAAAAGCAACTGAAGCAACGGTAGCGTCACAGTTTATTTGCTGAAGAATAGTTACTTCAGATATCAGTATGTATGCAAACGTTTGTACATAACTTCAGAATGGTGACGTCAAGCCAATAGCGTCACTCCTTTTCCAGCAAGGCATCTTGGGTAATTCCACAATGGCGTCATATGTACGAGAGACGAAGTGTGCGTCGCTATTGTCTACATAGGCGTACGGGGTGACGTTGGCTTTTGGGGGTGGGGGGAAGGCACAATTTGCCCGAATTGTCACAAATTTCAGGAACTTTTCTAATTTGCTAATTTGCTGTATATCGGAGTGAAAACTATCAAATACTAACTGATACTTGATAAATAAAGTGGCAAAGTTTAGAAGAAAATACAGTACATGATAGACCTAAAATAAAGGGTGTGGCGATTCAATTCTTTTACAGATGCAGTTTCCCATTTATCTTTAGCTGCCAATATCAGTACCGAATCTCAGTTTCCAATGCCGATTCCACCATTTATCAGTTAATAATATGCAATAGTAAACTATTATTTTACCTGCTTTCCAATTGTTAGGCTATATAATACTTGATTTCTCTGTTACATCCATATGAAATCACCAAAAATTATAAATGGAATCCCGTGATAATCTTTGACTTCCTTAGAGCTTTAGGAAACTTGTTTTAGGGCATTTGAGGGAATGTGTAAGCGTATTTGAGTTACCTGCACCACAGCATATTATTATCGATCTCGTTGTCTACCCGTACTGATGCTACGTGAAAATTATAACCTACTAAGCAATGATGATGGTATTGCATGCAGCGTATTACATGCTGCAAGTCACCAGAACAATGAATAATGGGAGAACATTTAAAACTAGAGCACTCTGAGAGCGCATACCTCCGCCGAGTAAGCCAACGGTAGCAAAAATTCAAATTGGCTCTGGAACCATAATTTTCTTTGCATAAACTCCAAAATCTAATCATTTGTGCCTTTTTATATTAATAACAGCTTGTTTAAGTTTTTTGAAGATTCGTTCATAACTTTTTGAGTTATACTGTTAACAAACGGTATGACAAATATGAGTCAAACATACAAATGAACCAACCGATCTGCACCAAAATTTAATCATTTATGTCTTTTATCATTACTAACAACTCCTAGGAATTTCATAAAGATCCATTCATTATTTTTTGAGTTATTGTGCTAACAAGCATAAAATTAAAAACAGTGACAAACGAACGAACAAACAAACGGATCATTACCAAAATTTAGTAATCTACTCTTTGTTATATACCTAACAACTCATGTTAATTTCATCAAAATCCATTCATAACTTTTTGAGTTATGGCATAGAGAAAAATGACGCAGACAAACAAACAAACAAACGGATGGACATATCTTCACCAAAAGTTAATCATTTGTTTCTCCTAACATACCTAACAATCCCTGTAAATTTCATTCAAATCGGTTCATAACTTTTTGAGTTATCCTGGTGACAGACAAATAGACAGACAATGCCATTTTTGAGGAAATCGTGGCTAGAGTTGTTAAGATAGGCAAAAAATGAAGCGGATTGGGTCCTTCGAACTTTCCCATCACCAGAGGCTGACACAATGCTCACCAACGCTCACTGGTACTGTCGATGATAGAATAAAACCAAAACTATCACAAATGGCTTGCCCACGGTCCGATGGACTCAATTCAACAAAGATGCCAGCGCTTCACGAACAAAATATATGTCTGGAAAATTCTAGATGGAATTACTGTCAGTGTCAATGGGCGGATCGCCTACATGAAACTCAGATCGTATCGGTCTGAGTGTTGGTGCCATAGCCACAAAGTATTCTACACAGTCGAAACGCCGCTGGTATCAAAATTGTGAAGTTTAAAAACTTAAAGGACGTATACGTACAAACCAGGCGCAAGTATACGTACGTACCAGACAAACCAGCTGTAAGCGGCTACGTGCGATGTGGGGATTACTCGCTACTTGGCCTCCCGCTGGTCACTGACAAGAACAAGATGATTGGTGAGAGTAACGCAACCTGGACCTCTTCCGAACAATCATCGAGGTAAGGGAGTTTTATGCCTACTGATGGTTTTTCAGGACACCAACTTTCACTTGTGTGAGAATTATATTTCATCAGAAGTTAACAGAATCTTGACCTGCAGTAAAACGATTTACACAGTTTAGGTGAAAGATGATATACAGGAAGTCAAGTTTTTATCTGCGTCTGTTTGTCACCAAAATAACTCAAAATGTATTGGCAGCATCTTCATAAAATTTACGAGGATTGTTAGGAGGAACACACTTTTGGTGAAGATTCGTTCGACGGTGTGTTTGTTTGCTCGGCAACACAACTCAAAAAGCTATAAACGGATTTTTCAGAAACTTGTAAGAAATATTACAAATGTTACCAGGAGCAAATGACCAAGTTATTGTGGTGATGTGATTGCCTGCAAGAGAGACGAATGTTTTTATCCTTGTCAGTAACATAATCTAAAAGTTATCAACGAATCTTCATGAACTTTGTAGGATTTTGTTTAATGTTAAAAGGCCCAAGTGAGCAAATGTAGGTGATGAAATGCTCTATGATTTTCTTAATGCTTGTCAAGCATAACTCAAAAAGTTAGCAGCAAATCTTCAAGAAATTTCCAGGAATTGTTAGTTATATTGAAAGGCACACATTAGCAAGTTTTGGAGATGATTTGTTTTGTCCGTTTATGTCTTTTACTATATGTTTATCCTGATGTTTTTTCATAATATAGATCAAAAGTTACGGACAGATCTTCACGAAAATCACAGGAACCCTTTAGAAAGGTAGGAGGGACAAATGATCAAAATTTTGGTGATGATCGGAAAGACATTCTCGTTTTAGTACCAATTTGAACTTTTCGGTGACATTGGGCTGCTCGGCAAAGGTATTCGCTCTCAGAGTGCTTTTCAACTTATCGCTTAAACCAAGACTAGTTTAATTCTTCAAAAAGGGATTACAAGTCCATTTCTATGAGATGATCCATCTAAATGCAAATCGTATCTAGTTTGATATGCTGGTAGTAATATAGTCTGATGTTTCCATCAGCATCGGCTTGAACCATAATTCGCCTAACAAGAATTTTATCCTAGTTGGAGAAGCGTTCTTTGAGGCGTCAATCACCCACAGCGTCGACCAACCAAAGCGTTAATCAACCAAAACTTTCGCTCATATGGGAATAACATTCTTTGAAGCGTCCATAAAAATTTAGTCCGGACGATGTAAGGTCTTAGATTAGAAAACAAAATGAAATGAACAGTGATCTTATTGGAAAATCGAATATCTCTGAAGTCCTCGCCGAAAGTCAGTAAGCGGGCGATTCCTATTCCGAATGTCAATAAGACCCAGGTTCCTTTCAGTTCTGTTGCTTCTCGAACGATGAGTGCTTCTATTTCGGGCCTTTGAAGACTACGTTGCGCCTCTTCAATGCTTATTTTGCGTAATCAGTAACGACCTTAGGACTTACTAAGGACGTAGAACAGAACAGACGCAATCCTATGTAGCTGATTGGAATTTCGAGATGAGGAAGCGACGAGCGAGTGCTTTGTTAACTGACTTTTGGAGTTAATTGAAGAGCCAAATGAAATGGGTTGTTCTTGCTAGTTAGTTATTTCCGAGGAGCAAGTGTTCTACTTTCAATAACATTGGCGTTGTTTATAGGTTTCAGATTAATGGGTTAAATTACAGTATATGTAGTTGTTACAACAGGTTATTTAACTGGTGATTGAGAGAAAATATTCTGATTTGGTGAAAGACTGTGATGCTGAAAGATGTTCAAACTCTGTGATAAAGATAGTGTATCTGACAAGGAATTATTACTGTCATGCAGTTATTTAGTCTTTTCAGGAGCAAGCATTCTGCTTTTTTTCTATGATATTACTAAGAGATTACAAAATCACTTAAAGAAGTACATGAAAGAAGCAGGTTTCTGTATATTGCTTATTGCTTTGTTATGATGAAACTTTGTGTTTTTCCGTAAAGACCTATTGTGTGGCTAATTGGTTTTCAAAATCAGGTGAAGCCCTGTGCTGGAAGTAAACTTTCTGTTTTAGTTAATGACGATGTTGCTAACAGACGTTCAAGATCA
Source organism: Parhyale hawaiensis (assembly GCA_001587735.2). Classification (NCBI taxonomy): domain Eukaryota; kingdom Metazoa; phylum Arthropoda; class Malacostraca; order Amphipoda; family Hyalidae; genus Parhyale; species Parhyale hawaiensis. The sequence goes on from LQNS02278070.1 coordinate 13,798,159, forward strand.
GTTCAGAAGTACATGAGAGGTTGCTATCACCTGCAAACGAAGTGAGAGAGGTGATTATGTTTTCGTTGATTTAAGTAAATATTTTTGCAAATACATAAATATATTTGTCTGTCCACCCAAAAAGTTGTCACAGGAGTTGAGCAATGGTCATAAATTTTTTGTAGGGCGTTTCGCGGGTTGACCTACAATGCCCAAAAACTAGGCCTAGCTGGCCATCAAAAATGACGGCGTTGAATCTGCCTCCACTGCTGTAGATGGTCTTACGCCACGAGGCGTCCTATTGTTCCTACGTTGTTATTAAGAGCGAACTTCACCGTTGTCCAAACATCGGAACCGCCACGAGCTGACAGCTGTGTTAAACCATATTGCCCTCGTCTCTTCTTTGCCTAAAAGTATCCACTACAGCGGCGGTGTTGTGGCTTTTCGATATTCTGTCCCTGCGCGCCACCTACTGAGATGCTATAATTAGTGACCACGGGCTGTTACCACAATGTGGTATTGGCTGCTCCATGTAAAGGGTAGAGGCCTTATAATGTGTATCGGCTAGATGCCTGTAAACATATACTGGTACGTTAGTGTGCCAGCACTGCACAGAAAACAAAAACATAACTTAATAATATGGTCTTTTATGCATTGTTTGTTCATTCACGCATTCAATCTTCTTGCATTCCTCCTTTCTTTTATTCTTTCTTTCTCGCGTTATTTCTTTCTTGCAGCCTTTCTTTCATTCCTTCTTGTATTTTTCTTTCTCGTTTCCTTTTTTTTTCTTGCATTTTCTCTTACATTCTTTTTTATTATATTCTTTTTTCGTATTTTTTTCTGTCTCGTATTTTTTTTTTATTTCCTGTATTCTTCTTTTTTTGCATCAAGTATTTCCCTCTTAAATTCCCTCCTTCTTCTTGCATTTTTCTTTCATTCCTACGTTCTTTCTTTTATTTTTTTCTTTCTTGCATTTTCAATCTCATCGTTTATTTTTAGCATTGTTTCTTTCTTTTCTTCTTGCACTCGTTTTATCTCTCTTGCACTCTTTTTTCTTCCATTTCTACTTGCATTCTTTCTTTTTCTATTTCATTCTTTTTTTTTCTTGCATTTCTCTTTCTTTTTATTCTTTTTTGCATTCTTTTTTCTTTCTAGCATTTTCCTTTCCTGTATTCTTTCCTTTCTTCTTTGCATCATTCTTTCTCTTCTTCGTTCACTCCTTCTTTGGAAAAAAAAAATTATTGCATTTTCCTTGTATTCCTTCTGGCATTTTTCATTCATTCTTGCGTTGTTTCTTTCATTCTTTCTTTCTTGCATATTCAATTCATTTTTTCTTTCTTACATTCTTTCATCAGTTCTTTATTCTTTACTCGCTGTTATTTCTTTTAACATTCTTTATTTCTTGCATTCTTCCTTTTATTCTCTTTCTTTCTCTCTTTCTTGCATTTTTGCTTGCCTTCTTGTATTCATTCTTGCATTCTTTTGCTGTTTCCCTTTTTCTTGCATGCCTTATTTTTCTTTTTTGTATTTCTTTCTTGTTTTATTCCCGTTTCCTTTTTTGTAATCTTCTTTTCTTTCTGCATTCATTCTTCTCTCTTACATTCACTGCATCTTGCTTGTAATTTTTCTTGTATTCCTTCTCGCATTCTTTCTTATATTTTTTCTTTCATTCCTGCGTTGTTTCTGTCATTCTTTCATATTTAATTTTGTTCTTTCTTTCTTGCAATCTTCCTTCCTTTCTGGCATTATAATTTTTATATTCTTTATTTCTTGCATTGTTACTTTCTTGTATTCTTTCATTCCTTCCTGCATTCTCTCTCACTTTCTAGCAGTCTTCTTTCTTGTATTTTACCTTCTTTCTCGCATTCATTCCTGCATTTTTCTTTTATTCGTTCCTTCTTGCATACTTTTTATTGCATTCTTTCTCTCCTGCATTCCTGCCTGTATTCTATCTTAGCATACTTTACTGCATTTTTTCTGTTTTAATTACTTGCACTAGTTTCTTTCTTGCGTTCTTTCTTTCCTTCTTGCATTTTTACTCTCTCTCTCTGGTATTCTTTCTCTATTTCTTGCAGTCTTTCTTACATGCATTTTTACCTTCTTTTATGCGTTCTTTATTGCACTCTCTTTCATACATTTATTCTCTCTTTCTTGCAGTCTTTGTTTCTTTCTTGCAATCTTTCTTTTGAAAACAAATAACTGCACTGTTAGAGCGAAAGTCTGCTTGGATTAGCATAATCGGAACTCGTTGAGCTATTGAACCGATTGTTGTGAAGATAGCTTCAATAGTGAGAATTGTTTACGTTTACTAAATGAAGAAATTGTTTTACTACTGGTTGCTGGATACGGATATAGATTTCATCGTGTTTAGAAAACCAGAATTGCTCTCGATTGATTATACCTACTTCGAAAAATATTTTCTAGTAAAGAGAGCGACCTCAAGTAAGAAAAGTAGACTTTTCTCGGAGATGCTAGAAATGTATTCATCAGTAAGTACAAATTCGTTATTGGAAACTAGCTGTGAACGGATCTTGGTAACATAACTCAAGAAGTTAGTGACGAATTTTGAGGAAATTTACACGAGTTTTTAGGTATATCATGAAGAGTAAATGACCAAAATTTATGATTATTTTTGTTTGTTGGTTGGTTTCATAGATATGACCAATGTTTAAAACTAGAATTTGCTGGCCGTCAGAAATTATGGTGTTGCAACAGTACTTCCACAAGAAAATAAGCCATAATCACAATCTTTTTCCGACAGTCCGGTGGGTTACCTGAGATGTGAAAAATACCAATAGTCTAGAATAATCTGTAAATAAAAAATCACGGCTTTTAATTCCCCGCCCCCCCTCCCCCTTCCCCCGTAGATGAGGGTCATAAATAAATTTTTATGCAATGTTCAGGAAATGTGTTGAAAGGTACAAATAATCACTTCTTAGTGATGATTAGTTCAGCCGGGTTGTGTGTCTGACTATTCGTTTATCTTATGTTTGCCAGAGCAACACTCAAAAAGTTACCGACGGGTTGCTGAGAAAATTACGGAAACAGTTATTAATGTCAAGAGGCTCACAAGCCAAATCTTGGTGATGGTTTCAGGGCCAATTTAAAATTGCCATCGGCACTGCTTTGCTTGGTGAAAGTATGCGCTCTCAGAGCGTTTCCCTAGTTAGTCATGTTGGGTACGGTGAGGACTATAGCATTTATAACCTACCGAAGCTTTAGCAAAATACCAGCGTTATAAAAAGGATGTGTGAGTTTCGGTTAAGTTCGTCACAAGGGCCGCAGGACATTGGCTGAAGCACGACCGCACCCCACCAGCATTTAGAACTCACTGAAATATAGGAGGTTCAAATACAAGATGTGGCAACGGCGACGGAGGTGTGAAATTGAAACTTTGAGCAAGGCTGACCCACTGATTGGCTGCACGAATTGCTGGGAGCAGCATCCAAAGAACACAAAATTCCTTGTACAGTACTGCAAAATGTGGTTGTGGTCCCTAACATTAAACCTCCTTGCAAGGATGTTTAATTGAAAGAGAGTGCATTTCCACATTTTCTTGCATTGTCCAGCGATTTTTTTTTTCTCTTTTTGTTCTTCGATTGCTTCTCCCCTCCTATTAATCACAGACTCCCGTCCATTACTTCACACAATTCATAGACTTCCAGCCATTCGTACAGCCAATCACATGAAGGGAACAGCTGAAGGCTAATGCAGCCGTTTTTCTCTTGGTGAGCCAGTGTTTCAGTCTTTCCAGTGTGGCTGATTTCCACAAAAGTATATTCGAAAATTGATATGTAAATTGCTGTAACTGCAATCTTGCTATGACTGTTGGCGGAAGATAGTAAATAAAGTATATATTGCGCGTTATACTTTTAAACTTTTTTCAAACTTTGTGTCTGTCCAGCTACAATGCGACAGCCATTCAGCCATTCCTCGTACATTACGGAGCATACAATTTGGTGTTCGTCGACTTCTGCCTGCTCATGCAAACTGCAGTATATATATGCACTTTTTTGGGAAGTAATAACCAGAAAACATTGAAAAATTAGTAATTGCAGTACATACATATGTGCAGCCGGTCAGCCAGGCTTCAGCTTTACCGGAAAATTTAGCTTTATTGCCTAGGCCTTGGCTTCACCCTCTGGAAGTCGTTGAGCTGCCTACAGTGGTTGTGCTACCTCCTAGAAGTAAACCTCCTTGCCAAGACGAGCCCCTTTTCAGTAGACTGTTTAAAACTTGTGGTAAAAATTTCTGTAAAAAAAATGTATTTATTACTTTGCATTTACGAGATAGTTCTGAGTTATTTCCATATTATTTAGAATTTAATGTTTCACCCCATATTGGAGGAATAGCTGTGAGCTCGTAATGCTCCGGTAAATACATAGTCTGCTTAATAAGACGATATGACAATGAAAATAGATGGTGAATATCTCTAGCCTTGTACGAATAGGGTTAACCGAATGATGAAAATGGTACACAGGTGCACTTCAGCATTTTCCTCTGACCGTGCAAGTTCGCTACAAAGATTATTTCCTTCATTATATTCCTACGGTAGAAGAGCTCTTGTATTACAAAGACCTAGATGATTGATGCATTGTTGTATATTGGCTTTTATTTTCAAAATAAAATTCGCAACATGGTCAACGGGGTTTCTTTTGTTCTCTGAGTTCGTTATTTCAAAACCTCAAGGAAACAGTTCTAAGCAGCTGACCCACCCGATTTTATTCAAAATCATTAGTGCTGCGCTGCACATTTTACTTTTTAAAGCAACAGCCCTAACCTAGCCAATATTTTTTTTCTATTAGGCGCCCGCTTTATATCAAAATTCCTCTCAGCCATCCACGCTTCACTGATTGTAATCAAACGGTTTAATAATCCATGCTACACTTTATTTTTTAATGCAACACCCCCAACAGGGTCAGCAGGATTTTTTTTTCTATTCGAATCTTCGCTTTATTTCAAAACTCCCGAAGACAGTCCGCGTTTGTCTGACTTTGACTAATTGATAGTCTTTTCGGCACTCAGCTGCTAACTCCCCCTTTTTTAGAAAAGTTTTTTCCGTGCCCTCTCACTCAATTTTCTTTTTCCATTAGGACGGCAATTGAAAGTCCTTAACGAGAGGGTAATTGAATCTAGCCTCGAATCTGGGTTTCCCTTGAAACAAAAAGAGTTTGACTTAACTTAGTTAAAAAATCAGGGATGTTATATGAAAAGATATCGAAACCTTTTCCTATACTGTGGCTCTGATAATGCATGGAAAAAAGAAGAATTCGATAAATACAACAGAACAATGCTATGTGATTAATAATGTGATGAGGCACTGTATTCGTTGATCTAAGAATTTTCTTTAACTTCAAAATTGATAATGCACTTATAGAAAAAAAAACCTCTTCAATAACTGACACTACTTGAAAAATCGTTTAGGTCAAAACCACGATAAATTTACAACGTGATTGCAAAAAATGAGATTCAAAACTTACACTTTGATGAAAGTGACATTGCCTATAACCTTGAAAAACAATTACTAACTAGCTACGCTGAAACAATGTGATAGTAACTTGACTAGTGAAAAAAGTCACTATATAAATTCGACGAAAGCAGTGAGGTAAAGAAACTGTCGTCTGATTGTCCTTGGCAAGTTTGAATTGAACGTGTTGTAAATAATTTTATTTTCATTGTTGCTGAGAACAAGAATTCACGATTGCAATTGAAATTTAAATTTTATTTCCAAAAGTTGTAGGGAAGCAAAAACGAGTGCTAAATAGGCAGCGTTGTTGTGTGTGTCCGCATGCTGCTTCACCGGAGTCCAATGTCTGTTCGTGTGAGGCCTTGGGACGGTGTGCTTTGCTGCGAACTGTAAGTCTCGGTGAGGAGCCTAGTTTTATTTCGAAGGCAGCATTTTAGTTCATATTTTTTTTATTACGGAGGCGCTTCAGTTTTTGAGCTTCAACTTTCTAACTAATTTTATAAAACACAAGGAAGTAAAACTGAAATAAATACAGTGTTCTTTCTTTGCTTTGTGGCAAGAGTTCGTGAACGGGGGTGTTTGTACCCCCTTGGGCATGGAAGATTAACGAAATCTCTCATTATTTTTGTGCATACCAACAAAACGCTTATCAAATGAAGTATAAAATTATTTCCTTATCTCCAAACGAGTTTTTAACTAGGGCACTCTGAGAGCGCATATCTTCGCCAACCAAGTCAACGGTAACGAAAAATTCAAGTTGGTTCTGACATCATGATATTCTTTGTATTAGCACCAAAATCTAATCATTTGTGCATTTTATGAGTACATACAGCCTCAGTAATTTTCTTGAAGATCCGTTTCTAATTTTTTCTGCTAACAAACATTCTGACAAACATTAGTCAAACGCACAAACAGGTCACCGATCATCACCAAAACCTAATCATTTGTGGCCTTCAACATTACCAACAACTCCTATAAATTTCATGACGATCCATTCATAAGTTTTTCAGATATTGTGCTAACAAGCGTAAAACTAAAAACAGTAATAAACTAACTAACGAACGAATGCACAACTTAAACAGATCATCACAAAAGTTTGGTCACTTACTCTTTCTAATATACCTAACAAATCGTGTAAATTTCATAAAAATCCGTTCAGAACTTTTTGAGTTATGGCATTAGTCAAAATAAGGTAGAACAACAAATAAACAAGCTAACAAACGGATGAACGGATCTTCACCGACAGTTAATCATCTGTTCCACCTAACATACTTAACAATCCCTGTAAATTTCGTCAAATTCCGTCTATAAATTTTTGAGTTATCTTGTTGACGGAGAGACAGACTAGCAGACTGACAAGTTCGAGGAATGCATATAACCTCCTTGCCGGAGGTAATTAATTTACGGGGCGTGCGCGAACATCGAACGTTTGAAGGCGTGCCAGGCATAGAAAACGTTCCGAGCTATTTCTTTAAGGACTTCATAATTATATTGAAGAGAAAAGCAGACATAACGTTTTCTAAGAAGTAACGGCGGCAAACAAGAAAAAATTGATTCACTGATTTTTAGCATGAAATAAGTATATGGAAAAGTAAATAATGTTTTTGCATCGCCCATCAGCTGTACTAATTATTTGGTTACATTTACATAGTTAGAGACGCACTCTGAGTTAATGAAAAATTGAAATTGGTCCTAATAATAGAACTTCCTTTTTTTATTATCACCAAAATCTAGTCATTTGTGCCTCTTGACATTTTTAACAATAAATGATCTTCTAACATTCTTGAAGATCCGTCGGAAATTTTTAAAGTTGTGTGCAATCAACACTAAGAAAACTAGAATGGCTCGTGGCGTAAGACCATCACCCGTGGTGGAGGGGGGTAAATTTAAACGCCGTCATTTATGATGGCCTGCTAACTCTAGTCTATAGGGTATATATGTATATGAACATTGCTTAACAATTCTTCCTCTTTTTGGGTGGACGGATATATATATATATATTTATGTTACTTAAATCCTTCAATGAAAACATCACCTCTCTCACTATGTTCGAGAGTGATGAACATATAGTCATAGACACAAACGGACGGGCCGATTATTAACAAAATTTACTAAACTGTGTCGCTCAACTTTTTTTTTTAGCAACTCCTGCAAATTTCGATCGTGAAGATTCGTTCATAACTCTTTTCTTATTTTACTGACACACATAAAAACACACATACACAGACAAACGGAAAGACAGTTCATCACAAATAAATTGAATGTTGCTCTAAGTTATATTCCCAACAATTCCACCAAATTTCATGAAGATGCGTTCATGCCTCTATGAGTTATATTACCAAGAAGAACAGGCAAACAAACAAACGGTTGAACGGTTCTTCACCAAACGTTAGCCATATGCTCGTCCTAACATACCTAATAATCCCTGTGAATTTCAAACTAATTCGTTATTTTTTTGAATAACAGAAAGACAATCAGCGAACAGACAGACAAATTCCGATGAAAATATAACCGCCTTGGCAGAGGTAACAGGCGCATGGTGCAACAATATAAAATCTTTGGTGACAGAAATCACAACGGTTATTTCATCCTTTAAACACCACAAAAAAAAAAAAAACTCCGCTTCTGTTTTGTTGTTTTTGGTCGGTGAGTGCTGACCTTGGAGAAGATCTTTGATAGCATTCTGCCGCTGCAGTAATCTTCCCAAATGGCGTCCTAAACTTGCCTTGAAATAATTACTTTGTTCTGGTCAATTGTTTCGCCTATTTATTGGATAGGCAGCTGCAGTATCGCTGGACTCTTAGGGGGCTGAGGCTGTTTTTCCCCTATGCATTCTCGTCTACAAATGTTTTACCCTAAACACAAGGGAAACTATGTTGTTTGTTTGCTATTCCACCGTAATGATATCTGATTTTTTTTAATGAGATACATAAATTCCGCTCATAAGATTTTATATTTAACATCAGTGCCTAAGGCTTCATTGCAATTAAAAAAAAAAAAAACGGATAGCGAGAGCATAAACTTGGAAAGAAAACATGATTGATATTTAAAAGAATATTCAAGTATGATATGCATAAAACGTGAACGTTTACACGTGCAAGGCCATTACATAATCCTTAAACAAATGAAATAAAGTGCTTTAATACATGTTGCATCTGCTATTATCAGAATCTAAAGGAAATCTCTAAAATACGCGTATAAAAATCGATCGAAAAAGTTAAGAATTTGCTAGGTGTAGTAAAAAATCGGGCTGTATATCACCGAGATAAGGTTTAAGACTGAACATAAAAAGAGCTTCTAAAATACGTAATTCACCCTACCTAGGGGCTAGCCGAACGACCCGTTTCTTTGCACTGATGGGTATGGAATCTTATAGTAGACTGCGGAGGGTTGCGCAGGATATATGGCCTGTATTGTAACTCCTGCCAGCTTGTTCAGCTACGCGAACTCGAAGTGACCAAGTGGTCTAGCCAACATATTCAGGCGCACACAGTGCACAACGGTGCTGAAAGATGATTGAACTGCGCAAAGGTTGACAATTACAGCGAAGGACGAAACGGTGAGATTTTATTCATATCATACAATATCCTCTATTTAATATCAAGCACGTTTACCGTACGAATTTTTACCCTTGCTATACTTTTTCTAATAAGAACTTTAAAAGTAAAGAATCTTGATTTGTGGCATTGATATTATTTTAATTCTCAGCCTCTGGTAAAGATGCTGACGTAAGGATTTCTTGTTTTACTGCCTCGGGCAGTACTTATCTGAATTTCCTTTTCCCGTTTGCATAAATAGCATGTATCTATTTTAGCTTCAAAGGTAAAATGTTTATCAGGATTGATATAATAACCGCAATATCGGTGGCAGTGTGGTAAATAGCCTACAGAGATGAAGGTATCATACGTGTACCTGTAACTTATCTTAGGAATCTGGGTAAAGATTTGTTTTATGGTTTCCCTGAATTTAAGGGTTTGACGTACAATAATAAATAGAAAATGGTACGAAAAGAGGCAATGACACTTTTGTTTCGGTGGGAAGTCATTTTGTAGCAAAAAAAATATAGAATAAATGGAAACCGACACACTACAGCAGGCACCGCGGGGCTTGCATGGGCCATGTTTATTTCACACAATAATATATAGATGCAATGAAAACGAAGCTGTTGCTGCGCCTCACCGAATACCCAAAATTTTTTAGCTAATATTACACCAAAAGTCTTGATACACTACAAATGAAATGAACGAAGTACATCAGAGAAGGTTACATTGGTTTCGCGGGACACGGTGTAGACGTCATGGTTTTGCGTCCCATGTATTGTAACTTGCGAAGAAATTAGCTCAACCAGTGCCAAATTTCTAGCCTAACCTAAGGAAAGGCGTTGTCGAGGCTGGCAAATGGCAAACCAACAAGCTTCATATCAAATTTTGCTTGCTTTCTTAGGTTAGGAGCGCAGGACAGGTTTTGCTTATGACGTCACAGCTTTTCGCGGCCAGCATTATACGGACGAACGGCGAGCGAAGCCTTAAATGCACTTGAACCACAAAAACAATCTTTAGCGAAATCTTTTCTGACTGAACCGAATTTACCATAACCTAGCCTATATTTAAGTAATCATAATCTAATATAACTTAACCCAACCTAATCTAGCTTAACTTGACGTACACTCTAGATCAAGAATTATGAGACTCTACAAGGTTAACCTACGGGCGGGGCAAAGCTGCAGTGCGCAATGGGTAATGAGGCTTGTGACGTCACAAAATTCATGTTCCGTAATACGCAGTTATATTACATTGTTTCTCCATCATTTCATTTGGGCCTCCAGACTGTCTTACATGTTCTACAATCTTTATAGTTGCACAAAAATATGTATTACAGCATCTACAATTTTTTTTTAGCTTTCTGAAGGATAAAATTTTGAAAGAACGTTGGTTAAAAGGCTGTTAAAAGAGCCCATGAATTGAACCCGGCAAATGCCTACATGTGTCAGAAGCACTTTAGGAGTCAAGTGTATCGTCTTGAAAATGCAATCAATCAAGTGAGTTTTATCGAGAGGAATATAACATCCTAAAGATGGAATCATATGACTGAAAACCTTTATGTTTTCGATTTATTCTTGTCTTCTACCAATGACCTGCTATCCTCTATAATTTCAAACCGCTGAAACAAAAAATGGTTCAGATGCGTTTGATTAAACGCTGGCATCGAAGAACTTTTTACCAAGTTTTGTTTATAAAGCAAAGCATCAGAGAAACAAAGTTCTTTCCTTTCTGCGAAGTAATATGAAAGCAAAAGTTCAGATGCCATATCATTGCTTGGTAAAATAAAATAAATGAAAAACATCAGCTCCTTATATGCTGCGCGCGTTACAGAAGTATAAGTAAGTGTCGCGTCCGACTCGCGTTAACTAACTTGGAAAAAAATTACCCAACCGTATTTCCCACTCCTAAACTGCCTTTCGGAACGATGTTGTAACTAGCGCATGTTAAATCCACAATTTTCCCAATGATGCAGTAGTTTTCACAAATAGGAACGGAGGCTCGGCTAACGACGCGTACACACGGCACAGCTTAGGGTCAACTACACGGACGGCAGCAGAGCGACAGCGAGGCGACAAAATAGCAGTTACGTTGTGGATGATAAATATATCTCATTGATTGTCTACAGAGTTACGGGAAGCAACTCACACGAACAGCAAAGTGCAATCGGCATCAGCGACTGCCGTCGCTTGACGCCGGTATCCACAAAAAAGTTGCTGACCAGCAGTCGGTTTCAACTCACACAGGGCGAAATCGCGACGTTGCAGTTCAGAGCGCGCAACTGCAGCTGCACCACAGAGGCCTGTCGCATTCAGATTGCCTCAGAGTTACTCGGTGTTACGCTGCGTTACTCACTCGGTGTTACGCTATTATAGAGGTGAATGAGACAGGATTCCTCAAAGCGTAACCCCGAAGCAACCAAAACAAAAAC
>LQNS02278070.1:13810536-13821451 GCA_001587735.2 Parhyale hawaiensis
TGTATTCTTCTCTCCCTGCCCTCAAGGTTTTTGGGAGAGAGACTCGTGCTGCGTGTGGAGCGCACTCTTTCACTTTGGAGGCTGTCATATGTCGAACTAATCAGTTCTGTCGGTGCTTCGTGCTCTGGTCGGCTAAGATTTGGAATTTGTTGCCGGCATCGGCTTTTGGTTGTATTGGCCTGCAGGCATTTAAGTCAGCTGTTAATGGTTTTTTTCTTGATTTCCTTTAGCAGCGTTTTGGGCTTCTCGGTGTTGCAAGATGCTTCATTTGGGTTGTATTACCTGCCCGTGTGAGCTCAAGCGTGATGTTTTATTAATAATAATAATATACTTTGATGTATAAAAGAAATAAATATCGTATATATGAATAAATGAAGGATATGTTATAAATTGGTAAACGTTGCTCCTGTTTTCGTCGCGTCTTGCAAGCTAGAATTCAATTCTTTTGTTTTGCTACAGGCACAAATTCATTTCCCTGGAATACAGAGCCAAAATTCTACACAATGTGCAACTTGACTCCAACGTCTGAAAGCAGCGTAGGCGTTTGAGACAATGTGCATCTTGATAACAACGTTTTAATGACACAATATGCAACCTGGCACCAACAGCATGCAGCTCAGGAATTTGACATCAAGTGCAGCCTGACACAAATGTTCGACTGCAGCACAGGAGTTTGATACAATGTGTAACCAGACAAAGACACGTGAAAGCAGCGCAAGAGTTTAATACAATATGTCACCTGACACCAACGTGCGTAAAAGGCACAGGAGTTTGATGCATCGCAATGAAACTTTTTGCGCCAATTTTTTGGCGCACAATTTTTCTTTTTTTTTTTAAGCCGATGTTTTGGTGCCAATTTTTTTTTTTTTTTACTTTTACCCCCCACTCAAATCCAGTGTTTTTGTTGATATATTTAGGTAAAATAAGGCATTCTAGGACTTTATCACAATAACATTTTCGTCTGATATGCTTAGTTTTCAAGACATTTTACTTTGAAGTTCCTATTGTTTTCGGTGAAAGAAAATAACCATACTGGTACAGTGTAATAGAAAACCTCTTTTCGTGGGTTTTTGAGTTAGTTTTGATTGAATAAGATTAGGTTGGAAGTTAGGTTAGGTTGGGTCAAGTTGGGTTGGGTTAGGTTAGGTTAGGTTAGATTGGATTAGGTTGGGTTAGGTTAGGTTAAGTTGGGTTAGGTAAGTTAGGTTGGCCTAGAAAGGTTCGGTTAGGATGGGCTCGCTAGCAAGCCTATAATGACCTCGTCTAGTTTCCCCTTAGAAATATAATGGGAACGTCAAAGTCAAACAAATCGAAAACTAAGCATTTTCGACGAAAACCTTATTGATGAAAAAAGTCTTAGAATGAGTTATTTTACCTAGATATGCCTACAAAAATACTGAATTTGAATGAGGGGTAATAGTAAAAATATATCGCGCCGAATATTTTGACGCACAATATTTAGGAGAGGTTAGTGTATGTTAGGTTAGGTTAGGTAAGGTGATGCTAGGCTAGGTATGGTTAGGTTAGGCATTGCTTGGTTAGTTATAGTTAGGTTATAAAAAAGAGCCGTTAGAATAATTGCGTGGCTTAACCCACAATCACGAGATGCATTAAATCAATAACTTTAGTTAATGCAGTATAGCGTTGATGTTATCTTCTTTAGTATGTGAAGGTTGACAAGAGCATTTTACATTTTATGCGACTATTTCAATGTTAGTTTGTAGATATTAATCTATAAAATAACAGGTTTTATAGTAATTTCATGTAGTCCATATATATCTTCCAATTTCAATCAGCGCCAAAAAATCGGCGCCAAAAAGTACCGGACCCTCATACATGTGTAACCTCGGTATGATGTCAAAACGGAGAATTGTCATTCACGCTCTCTTCTATTTTTTTGTGGGGGAGGGGGAAGACTTGGAGTCTTTTTTATGGGAAGTTCAACCAGCATCTTTACTATATTCGAAAACAACTGGTATGAGTCTACTCTGCTGATAAATACTGCATGATGTCAGCTGCTATGTAATGGTTTAATAAAATGCGGATGAGAATATCAGGTTGTTCGAGGCGATCGCGTATTCATTTACCTCCACTCTGAATTAAAAGAACAACCAGTTTGTATCGGAAGCTGTGCCTTTATCTATAATTGCAGAGCTTGCAGCTGTAAATTTAATTAGGCAAATGCTCTGTTTAATTAAATTTTGCCAGCGAAATTACTTTAATTACTACAGAGATTACTGCACTAGTGCAACGATCACTGTAATTAATTGGAGGACAAATTGAATTAGTGTAGTAAACTTCAAAGTTTTCCCATCATTTCGTTTAATGAAGATGCAACATTATAAAACCCTGCACCATCGCTTTTAGGCGTTCGCATAGTGTGTTTATTAAAATGAAATTCAACTTGAGGTGAGCTTAGCTTGTTTGTTGCTACACAACCCTATTTTAAAAGTTCCCTTTACCAAGATTACTGATTTTCTAGGTGCTGCTGCAGTTCAAGACTTGGTCCCGTATTTTGTGTTGGGACCTAAAACTGCTCGTTGTTTTGTTGTCTTAGTGTAAATGTAGAAATCGGTTAACGACCTTTTTTCTTGTTTGAAATGAGAAGGAAGTGACTAGTAATAAATTCAAATTAATCATTCCAAGTGAAGAGTGCGACTGTAATCCGGCAATATCATGACGGGGAAAACGACTCACTGCTCCGAGTGCGGTGACAATGTTACTCCGAAGACGAAGCCTGAGAAGGAGTGCCAAATGTGCGGTAAGGTTTTCCACATCGCATGCTTTGACGTCCCGAAGAACTTCGTCAACGTATGTGATGAGGTCGGTTACGTGCTCCACTGCAAGTCATGTCAGAAATTTGCTCAAGAACTAGCCAAGTCAATAAAGCGAATGGAAAGCAAAATGGAGGGATATGAGGAGAAGTTCGAAAAACTCGCTAGAGTGGTAGAGTCTCTGATGGAAACTAAGGCCAGTATGGAGCAACGAATCCTGGAACTAGAGAGCTCCCTTGCTGCTGCCGCCCAGAATCGGAGTGCTTCCGGTGATAGTCGGACAACGAAGGAGAGCGTTGTTGAAGAATTGTTTGAACAACAGGAGTCAAATATTGTGATTTAAAACTTGCCGGAGGTTGATAACTCAGTGAAGGAGGACTCGGCGAGGAGAGAGGAGGATAAAAAAAAGGCTATCGAGTTATTCGAGAGGATAGGAGAGACGATTGGCGCCACCCAAATCCAGGCATGCTTCAGAATTGGGTCCACCGAGAAAATGAACCTGGCGCAAAACCAAGACCGCTGGAAGTAAAATTCTCAGAAGGGCAGATAAAGTAAGACATCATGAGGAAAAATCAAAGCTGAAGGACATCCCAGAACAGAAGAACATCTACATTGATGATGACCTTACGCCTCAACAAATAAACCACCTGCAGTCCAAGTTTAATGAAGCGAAGGAAAAAAACTTCTGGCTGCCTCAGGGCTCAATAAACAAATGGATCGTGGTGGGAAGAAAAATCGAACCGAGAGTCATAAAAATCATGAAGAGTGACTGAAGGTTGGCTCCTGGAATATACGACGAGGACTATGGATGAAAAAAGAAGAAATCGCGCACATTGTTCGGGAAAAAAATTTAGACCTCATGTACATTCACGAAGCACAGCTTAGAGGTATAGATGAAGACTCGAGCCCTGATCTAGCTGGCTGCAGGGTGCTGTTGCCCTTAACAGATAATTAGAGGCCAAAAATTACAACTATCCATTTGGTTAACCCTGACATTCAACATACGATTAAAATGCTAAAGGATTTGATGACTGCAAAGATCTACTCCATCTGGGTCGAGTATATTGACAAGCAACAGAGAAAAATTATTATCAGAGGTCACTACCGAGAATGAACAGTTCAGATCGGAGAGGAATCTAGAGTAAGGCAATTGGAGAGGTGACAGATTTCTCTTAGGCAGCTACAAGTAACAGTGAATGAAACTTCAATTGTGATTGTTGTTGGTGATATGAATTTGGATTGTAACCGTTTTGAGGATTCAAACAATTCCCTAAACACGTTAGTCTCAGAACGGAAACTATCCTTGGATCAAAGTAACCTCGAAGCAATTGAAGCAGCTCTTGACCCCGTTTGTGCTGCCAATGAATTGAAAATTTTGTCATGCTTCTCTCTACCTCCAGGGTCAAGCGACTATTGTCCCATAGTGACGGCGCTGGCAGGTGGAAGGAAGACGGTTCCCAAGACGAGAAGAGGTAGATGGAGGTGCTTCGGGGCATTCGACCATGGAAGTTTCACTCGAGACCTGGCGGCGCAAGACTGGAAAGCTCTGGGTCACACAGAGGACACTGACAAAGTGGTTGCTATTCTCGAACGGAATTTTACGATAGTACTGGACAGGCTTGTATATACCGGTCCGTGAATTGGTAATAGAGGGACACTACAGACATGGTTTAAGCCTGGAAACAAAGGCAATGATTAGAAAACGGAACGAAACCTGGAGAGCCTATAAGGAAGCACCTACTGCTGAAAAATGTCTACGTTTCGCCCAATTTAGGAGACCTCGGAACAAGTGCACAAACATGCTATGTAGAGATGTAAGGAGAAAGGCGGCGGAACAAATTGAGACTGCGAGAAATTCAACGGCGGAGCTTTGGAAATTTGTGAAGAAGCGAAAGGGTGCAAAATCAAGAAGCGGAATGACATTGAAGGAAGATGGTGCGGAGATAACTACAGACGAAGAGATATGTGATATATTCAGATACTTTTTTTACAAAAAAAAAGTTAACACACTTCGGAGTCGGGTACGAAGAGATATTGCTCAGGATCCGTGCATCATGATAGAGGAGATATTTTCTATAACGAAGCCACCAATATTCGCACTCATAACCGTAGCGGAAGCAACTGCTATGAAGGCACTGCAGAAGATAAAAGCTAATTTGAGTGCTGGACTGGACGACGTGTCCCCACAATTACTGAAGGCATTATAATTGCCCCGTTGACTAGGATAGTTAACTCGTCCATTTCGAAAGGTGAGTTTCCAACACTATGGACAGAGGCTCGAAGTGTTCCAGTCCTGAAGAAGGGGTGCGCGCTTGAAAAACAAAATTACCGACCAGTGTCAATCTTGAAAGCGGCTTCCAAAGTGATCGAACAAATGCACATGATCAAATTATGATAAACTGTGAAAAAAATGAAATCTTGCCCAAGTCTCAGTACGGTTTTCATAACAATCGAGTTACTTCCAATGCAGTAAATGCAATCGACGCTAGGCAGAACTAGGAGAACATGGCGGTTATTGCGCATAGCCTCATTGTCTCTACAATTAGATACGGTCTTACCACATGTTCAACCCTGAGCTTCAAGAGAGAAAATCCAGTAGCTTCCAATATGCAGCGAATACAGGTGATGCTCAGCGAAGCAGGACGTTTGAATTAAGGTACGAAAGTTAGAGACAAACTCTCCAATGAGACCATTAGAGCCAGGAGTGGACTCCCATTAGTGAATCACATTGCAATTGAGGCTACATTGTTAAGATTTTTGGCATTCCTCATACCATGGACTACCTATCGTAAGTGCAGCAGCAGTTCAGGAACATCATGCCACCACTAGAACAAATGCCAACCACCAAATAAGACCTCCCTGTCAGTCGTCCACCCGAGGAGATTTGTTTCTCAGCAACGCCATCAAAGTATGGAATATAAGCCCAATCGAGCTAAGGAAAGAAAGGAAAATCAGCCGGGGCCAAGCAAATTATTAAAAGATACTCCAGGTCATTTCCTGGGTAGCAACCTACATTTCTGTTTTTTACATTGCTGATTTGTTTTTGGATTTGACGAGGTGGACTGCTATCAGCTGTAATTTTAAAAGTGTGTACACACTTCTTGAAGAATAAATAAAAAACATAACCTAAGTGTTATTATTGACAACGGAGTCTATGGAATGATTTCTTCTTAGGCAATAAATCGAATATATAAGATAAATTTTTAGTGACTCGATGGGTCACGGGCAGCCCTCAGTTCTATAAAGTGATTTCAATTTTTACATCTTTTTGCATAACATTAAGGTGCAATCAAGAGAAAAACCCTTGATTAATAATTAGCAGACAGTTGCGTAACTTTTTCTATGACAGTTTTAATTTTCATTTATCTTTCCCAACCTTTCCTCACACTCAGCGTTGCTCTTGCATGGAGTTAGTGCGGAATGCAGTGGGATACTAGTTAGAATTTTTTTTATCTATTTTTGCACCACTTATACTCTCACCGTTGCGGGTAGAGTTAGTCTTGCTTTAGTATTATATAGTTTACAAATTATTTCTATTTTTTTTTATTTTACACATCCTTCACAGTTACCGCTGCATCTCTGTTACGACTTGTATACCCATTCGCAATTTGTTTCTAATGTTTAAAATATTTTACAGCCCAGCACTCCCCGGGCTTCGTAGAATTCGTGCTTGATATCTTGTTATATCGTCATGGAACGATTTTCGCTTCTATTATTTTGCACAACCTTCGCCTTTATCTACCTCTGATCGTAGAGTTTGTGCATTGATTGCTTGTTCAATAATGCACCGATTCAGAAGAGCTCTCTTTCTTCCTAAATTAGGGATAATTCCAGCACAAACTGAACTGATTGCCACTGCAAACTCAATCTCTGGGCGTAAGGCATCCAAAAGTAACTTCCATTAGGGCAGAGCTAATCCCATTCTCGATGGTGCTTTGGAGAACCTGACGCACTCGCTTCGGTATTTGCGCCGCGCTATATTACTTACGGCATCAGTGGTAAGTAAAGCCATGGAAAATAAAGGTAGGGTCTTGGTGTGAGCAGGATTGGTAAGTAAAGCCATGGAAAATAAAGGTAGGGTCTTGGTGTGAGCAGGATTGGTAAGTAAAGCCATGGAAAATAACGGTAGGATTTTTGTGAGAGCAGGATTGGTAAGTAAAGCCATGGAAAATAACGGTAGGGTTTTTTGTGAGAGCAGGATTGGTAACTAAAGCTATGGAAAATAACTGTAGAGTTTTCGTGAGAGCAGCATTGGTTAGTAAAGCCATGGAAAATAACGGTAGGATTTTTGTGAGAGCAAGATTGGTAAGTAAAGCCATGGAAAATAACGGTAAGGTTTTTGTGAGAGCAGGATTGGCCACTAAATGTATGCAGAAATAAAGTAACAGCAGTGTTATTGTAAAGACAAAACTAACGCGTAAAGAAATAGAAAAATGAGCAGCGTTGTACTGAAGCCATAAATGCTTAGTAAAGCGATAGAAAAAACAGCAATTGTAGCTTTCTGTGGAGGCAAGAATACTTTACAACGACGTGCATGTACCTTCAGGGTTGATGAATACAGCAGTGGCAGATTTCATGATAGCGTCTTTACCACCTCAGAGTGGTTAACTAAAACATTAAATATTATTCAGCGTTAGTTCCTAGCTATATCTAGATTGTTTACTAAAGCGTCGTAAACCATTAAGCAATCGTTCGTTTATTCATGACAGGATTGGAAAATGGAGCGAGGGCAAGCCGAGTGCCAGCTTCTGCAGTAACGTGATCTAATTAAAGAAATCTTAGGGCTTAGTAATGCAACGATTTCATAAATTTGCTACTCCAGCAGAAGCAGAGGATCTAATACTACATCAAATGTTCTTAGGACTCACTTCCATAATTAACGGAGAGTTCCACTAGTAGCTTATGAAGCTCTTTTCAAAAACAGATGTTACTGAAATTGAAATCTATTTATGAAATTGAAATAGATAATCGGCAGAATCTGTTTCTTTTTCGTGACTGCAACAAAGGTAAAATTAACAACGAGGCCGGAAATTTTTGTATAAGGCATTATCATAACTAGAGCACTCTGAGAGCGCGTATCCCCGCCAAGCAAGGCAAATGTTCACGAAAAATTCAAATTGGTCCTGAAATTAGGATTTTTTCTTATTCATCAGCAGAATTTGGTCCTCTGTGCCCCATGATCATAACAACAGCTTCTCTAATTTTCTTGGAGATCTGTTCATAGCTTTTTTAGTTACGTTACTGACAAAAGTATCAACAAAAATAGACAAGCAAACAACAAGACAAACGGATGAACACAAAATTTGGTCGTTTGCTCCTAGTATAACCCTACGAACTACTGCATATTTCATAAAGATTGGTCTACCACTTTCTGAGGTATGCCACCGAGGAAAAAGAGTCAGACGAACAAACGGTTGAACAGGTCTTCACGAAAAGCTCGTCAATTATTGTTGCTCTGAACGCACCTAACAATCCGTGCCAATTTCGTAAAGATCTGTTCATAACTTTTGAGCTAAGTTGGTGTCAGACAAAAAAAAAATGAACAGACAACTTGAAAAATGTGTAACATCCATAGCGGATACAATAAACGGTTATCAGTGAGCTGAATTTATTAGAAAGTTATCGCTGACAGGACTTGACTACAACACCTTGTAACCTCATTGGTACTGATGAAGTGAAATTCATCAACCAAACTTAAATTGCCTTGTAATCACTGTACTGCTATAATAAACGGTGAGCCAGAGAATTGTTATCTCTCGAAGCAATAATATGTATAATGCAATCATATCCAAGATTTGATTACCTACCCAAAATGAACAGCTCGAACGCATAGCTTGGTGCAATGTCTGTCAATGACTTTAAATAGCTAGAAGAAGGGCCACGATTCAAATATATCCAAAATTTTGTTGCCTTGTACGATAAGGATGATGCCAGACCTATTGAAAAGAAAACAGCACGAAAGTTTACTATTATGCAATAACTTTAAAAAAATTTAAATGACTCAGAGAAAGACTATTATAATACATACACTAACCTCGATTTTAATTACCTTGTACGATTATCTTGACATCAAGATTTCAGAATTTGTTCAGCATGATTTGGAAGTGATTGTTTGCTGGTGTTCTAGGTGAGGGATGAGGCTAAACGCGGGCAAGACTAAGACCATACTTTGGTCTAGGTCACGTACAGTGAGACCTCCTCTCCCTGCTCTCATACTGGATGTTGTATCACTTCCTGTGGTTAATGACTTGGTAATCTTGGGTGTCAGTTTTGATGCAAGGTTAACGTTTGAGCCCCTTATTCATTCGGTTGCCTGACGAACATTGCAGAATGGTGGTCTTATGAGACGTACTTGGAGGGTGTTTGACTCGGTAGAGTTGACACCTCGCTGCTTTAAGTGATATGTACTCCCTCATTTGGAATACTGCTCCGTAGTCTGGGGCATTACTGCCGATTGTCATCTATCTTTGCTTGACAAAGTGGTTCATCGATGTGCGTTCATGCTGGATGATGTTGTGCCCTGGGATCTGGCGCATCGGCACAGAGTTGGGAGGCTGCTTTTTGTATAAAATCTATAACTGCCCCAGTCATCCAGTGTCTGACTTTCTTCTGTAGCCATTTGTTCGGGTGAGGTATACTCGACGTATGGTGCTCTTCATGAGTTTACCTTGGAACCGGTACGATGCCGTACGGGCCAGTATTCCCGTTCGTTTTTTCCATCGTGTGTGGATGTTTGGAATGGTCTTGATGGCTCTATCTATGCTGGTGCGGGTATTGGCAGCTTTAAATGGTCTGTACACAGAGCTATTCTATGATTTTTTGAATATTCTCTTTCTCTTTTTTTCTTCGCTCGCTGGGCTGGTTGCGGGGGGTTTGTCAACCTCATGGAGTTTCTCCGTTCCCACATCGCCTGTCTAGAGTAATTTAATAATAATAATGAAAGACCTGTACAAAATAGAATAATACGAAAACTTTAAACAGTCCGAAAAGAGAAATTAACGCAATGTAGTTTAACGAATTTTTCAGATCAGTTTGGAATTACTAGTAGAGATATTGTCGTACAAGAACTGTTAGAGGAATAGCGTATATCAAACAAATACTATCAAGATGAAAAACTTATCTAAATGGAATTGCAAAAATATTACATGAAGCAAGACGCACAGAAAAATATACAGTGGAATAATTAGCATGATTCAAGAACTGTTCGAAACTTGAAACGGCAGAGAGATTAGTACGGCGCAAAAAACATTAGGGAACAGAAATTTACCACAGAACTAGTATAATACAAGAAATGCCAGACAACTGAAATAACGGAAAGAACTGGTATGACAAATAATACAAGAGACATCAGCATTGAATATTTCTGAAGGTCTAGCAAAAACAAAATGCAGTAAAACCCAGAGAACTTAAGTGAAATGGAATGATGTATCACGATACAATACGTTGAACTGAAGTACAGAGAAGCATTAGGAGAAGGCAAGAACGATCCAAGAACTGCAGTAAATAGCTCGGAGAAATAACGTGGTGGAATGATGGCCTGAGCAACGCTCCAGAGGAGGGACCTCGGCATCAGCTCCTTTCAACTTGTGTCTGACGAAGTGAGATTCATCAAGGAAATCTGTGAAGTCTTTCTGAAACTCTTGTCTCGGTTTACGACACTACGGCTCTGCCACTCCGACCTTGAAACGATTTTTGGCCCGGTTTTTTTCTAGACGCTTCTAGATTCTCTCGGATTCCGGTTTATAGATCCTAATAGGAAGGTTTTTTTTTTGTCTTTTTGTCCGGCTTCTAGGCTAGCATGAGATTGTCTATCGCGCGAATTTCCAGGTTTGATGTCTAATAAATTCCTTTACAGCTGTTCTTCCTTGTTTATTGAGTCATAAGGAGAGATCACGCTGATCCCTATGGTCCAATACTGAGTTATAAACCCTCTCGTTTGACAGTCTCTCAAGTTTATTCTTTACGGCGCTTAAGGAAACCATGTTGGGCCTGTGCAGATCCGTTTGAGGTGAGACCAGGCAACTAGATTAGATTAGATTAGATAGGCGGCAGTAGACGAACCAAAAGGCCCATTCCCAAAAAGACACCGGGATTTACACCCCGATCCTCTATGAGCTATTGCCATTATGTTAGTAGAATGT
>LQNS02278070.1:13832599-13860137 GCA_001587735.2 Parhyale hawaiensis
AGTCCAACTGGACAAGGCGTGCCTCCGACCTACAATCCAGTGCAGACTGTAAATGGTGTGAAACCGACAAGAGAGCGTCACAACAACCCAAGCCAATTCTGTACGCAAACTGACCAGCAGGCAACAACCCCGTAACCTCAGCGAAACGATGATTGCTTACCAGCAATCAACTTCTCGAACACCTTCGATAAAATGGGCGTCAGTGTGATGGGTCGATAGGTGGCCACATAGGGCGACACCGGATTCTTGGGAATAGGAGTAATATGCCCAGTTCGCCAACAACGAGGAAAATTTCCTAGCCGCCGGAAGATCACTGCAAGCTTGGGGGCAAGAATATCAGCCAGCTGCTTATAAAACAGAGGAAACATGCCCACCGGATCCACACCTCCATACGAATCAAGGCCCTGAAGCATCACCTTGATTGCACCAGATCTGAACGCCAAAGAGGTCAAGCGAGGCTCAGGGTGGCATCCATGAGGAAATGCAATAACATCTCTGCTCTGCTTTCCGTCGAAATGAGCCGACAAAAGCTCCACCCTTGCCAAGGGATCAGTAATGATGCCCCCACCTGGTCCAACAAGGGGCGGCAAAGAAGATTCAGCACCGAACACTGAACCCTTTTGCTCACTCCACCAACGATGTGGATGGTCAATACTCAGCAGAGACTCCCTGGAACGCTGCCTCAGATAACGCTGTGCCTCCTCATACACACGCTTAGCCTTGGCCCTTTGATCAACATAGGTCAACCACAACGTGCGGTCACGCGAACGTTGCCATGCCCGATAAGCCGCTTGTTTAGCGGTTTGTTTAGCTTCGAAAGCTATGTTTCTCGTTATTATGATTTGCTGTTACTTCATATTAAATCTTCCCTTCTATGTATAGAAAAGTTAGTAGTTTTAATTCAAACTATCATTGCTTCGATTGATTTGAACCTTCCACAGGAGTAGTTTGGTCGCATTTCATATAGCACTTTTCAGAGCAAATTTGATTTTTATAAAAGACGTTAATGGGTCAAGGGAATGTTAAAGCTATATTCGTTTAAGAGTAAAAAGATCGAAGCCTGATAACTTTTACAATTCCCTATGCTGAAAAAACTAGTCTTTTGCCCACCGACTCAAACATAAAGAGAATTTAGTAAAGATATTTATTCGACCTGGCTTCAAAATACTGCATTTTTCGAAGTCTTCTCGTGTTTTTGAGGTCACGGTAGTATTTTTTCGATGCAAACTTTCACTGTTTTATGCTGGCTAAACGTTGAATATTTTTTCTGAAAATTTTTTATTCTCAATATTGAAATATTTCCCTCATTCTTTGTTCAGAGTGAGGGTGCAGAGATTGAATCCCGGAAACAGTTTTTCAGCAACAACTTGAATTATTCTATTTTTCAGTACTTCACTTTACGTTACCATTCCTACTTTTGGTAACCCCTGTATTTGGTCAATGCCGCATATATGTAACTGCGATCCACTAGGCAGTGACCTAAACAGTTTTCGTTTACAAGTCACGCTATGTCCCTTTTATTAAGAGACGTTTTCATGACGAGCTGAAAATATTGGGTGTGGTAAAAGTAGCCCTGCATGGTATAAGCTATTTTTTATTATTATTTTTATTAGACTTGCTTTGAGATTCATATGATCTCCATGTAAAACTTGAATATCGAAATATTCTTTTGATACAGCTACAAATCATACGATATTTTTTGGGATACGTCTACGTAACAGTACGTATCCCAATGATCAAATAGGACTTTTCAAATATTTGCAAAGTTTGTGTTAAGAAGTAGTTCATATATATATATATACACACTGTATAGGGCAAAAGCTATATTTCTACTACTATGGCAAAGGTTATATTTCTACTACTACTACTACTAAAAAGGCTATATAACTATAAATGTATCTGAATATTGGGCCTACATCTATATTCAAAATATGTGAAGTACAGCAGAAAACGACTGACTAGTTGTCTTCGAACGCGTTTCTGTGTAAAGGCACACACTAGCCAAAAGCTGAGAAAACTCTCGCAAAGGCGCTATTTATTGTTTTTTTTTTTTTGCGCAAAAAAGCACCTCCCTATTCACACGTGAGAATGGTCCTATGGTCAACAGACGTTGAGCTCTGTTCATCTGAAACAATGTTGTATGGGCTGAACACCATGACAAAAATACATCCAACAAGCAGAATATTATACCGTAATATGTAGATGCTACCCAATGCCTTCAAAAGTAATATTAAGTCTAATTCTACGATAAAATATCCCCAAAATAGGCAACCGTTGTGGCTCCGAAAGCGAATTGAACGACCTTACCACTGA
The DNA here is from genome assembly GCA_001587735.2 of Parhyale hawaiensis. NCBI lineage: Eukaryota > Metazoa > Arthropoda > Malacostraca > Amphipoda > Hyalidae > Parhyale > Parhyale hawaiensis. The sequence goes on from LQNS02278070.1 coordinate 13,834,913, forward strand.
TAGATGTCTCTAGTAGCGGTTTGTTGACATAATTTCGCGCGTTTGACCAGTGTATCGAACGCAAAAATGCTACATGCTCCATCTCAGAATTTTGCGCAAAAGTGGGAGTGTACAGGTTTTTAGACGTCGATTTCGTGTGCAAAATTTGGATAGTCATTCTTTTGAATAGAGTGTGGCATCGGTATAAGCGACCGGAAAGCACGAATAGAGATTCGTGCACTTCAATTCGTCTCCTGGTTATGCATTCTAATAAAACGATTCAGCGGTCTTCTCCTGTCCTTTACACAGTTTACGTATTTATGAAGTATCATCAGCCTAGTTTGATTCTAACTATGTTTTCAATGCATGGCCACATATGAAATCGTTGGGTTTTGGGCAGTACAAACAGTTACGCATTCGTACCCTTACTCTCATCAGTGCTAATATAATAAGGCATACCACTCGAAGTGCTTATTACCCAGAGCTTGTATCTGAATCTGCTGGGTTTACCGCGTATAAATTTTTAACAGGAATGGCGCCCAAAGTATGGTACGTGCCATGGACCCGTCAATGGAAAGATTTTCATACTCCACTCCGAACATACGTAGACTCTCATTCAAAATAGCATACAAAAAAGAAGCCTTAGCCATTTTATTATATCCATGAGAATGATTATTGGCAGCATGAAACATTGATTATTTTGTGTAAATCTATTGCGACTCATACATTCCAAAAATGCTTGGCATTCAAGATCAAAAGATTTACACCAGTATAATCTCGAAAATTTTACCCAATATTGTATGCAGGGAAGATGAGCAGACCAATAAAAATTCATCAACACCTATTCCTAAATTTTGAAGACATGCCGTTTTTCTGTTGAGCATGCCTGTTTGTTTCAGCTACCAAGTGATCAAAGATATTTATGAATACCTTTTCGGATATCTGCCGTTCATTATCCAATAATTTCAGGATGATTGTTGGCTAGAATGTTTTTAGCGGCTGCCTCATCATCAGAAGAACTTTTGTTGTTTTTAGGGCAAATATGTGTGGGCTTCCAATTAGGAGCAGCAAATTTTCTTCTCTTAGAATGAGATTGGGATTTTTATGGAACTTCAGCTTCAGTGTTATGCATAGTCTGCAGCTCTCCTGCATCCTTCAATTATCCTTATCAAAGTTTTCTACGTCACTTCCGTCACCGCCATCAGGAGGACTAGTTATCACTATGTCAATAGGGCCATCAACTTCAACAGCTTCTTGAGCTCCATCTTGGTGAAATGTACGTGTGGCGAACACTTGACTCGTAAAACATTGATGTGGAAAGAAGCATCCTGAAAAAAAAAATGTACCTGATATTTAGAACTAAAATGACTGTTCATGCAATTAAAATGTTAATTACACTTTAGAAAGGTATAAGAGCAAATGAAACTACGTATTTTATATTGATGTCAATAAACGAGAAAAAAGCGTTTCATATGAGAATCCACCCCTCAAATGCCCAATGACTACAAATGTATACAAATGCATCAACTCACCTGAAAGACAGATTTGTAACAGGAGGGTTCTCTGGCTACACTCGTCCTGTCCTTTGACAATGTGAAAGCGTACCTAAGTGTCTACTAAGCCAATATCGGCTTAGCCGAGAACCTACAATCTAAGTTACCAAGCACACTTGGCATTTCCCAAAAATCTGGAAAAAACAACTTTATCAGTGAATAAAATTTCATATTATCAATAAAGAGTATTCATATTGACAAGCGTATTAATACATAGATTGTAGGCGTAATTTATGGTTAGTTGTATGCAATAAAAGCAATAACTTATATGTTTAGCAGATTGGGCACATGTGGCTATCAGTTTAATTTAGGACTACAGATATAGTCATTGGGCTATGCTGGGGTAAAAAATTTTCAATCTTTAACACAACTCGAAATCGTGACATTGCACAGTTGAATACTCTTTCAATTAAGTTTTGCTATATATTTTTGCGGGCAATTCAATAATTCATTACAGCGTCGGCAATTGCTCTTATTCGCTACAGGTGACGATATAAACAGTCTCTTTTCCAGCAGTTTTTTTTCCAGCAAGGGGCCTCACTGTCAAGAGTTTTCTCTGATTTTCAAGTCTCTGTTCCAGGAGTTTTTTCAGCAAGGGGCTTCACTGTCAAGAGTTTTCTCTGATTTTCAAGTCTCTTTTCCAGGATTTTTTTCAGCAAGGGGCCTCACTGTCAAGAATTTTTCCTGGTTTTCAAGTCTCTGTTCGAGGAGTACCACTGCATGTATAACAGACAAGCACTCGCTTTCATAGAATATCCTGTATTTAGATCAACTGAAGTACACGAAATGGAGTCCAAGTGAACTCAGAGCAACTATCATTAGCTAATTTCGGCCTTCTGTTATTGTAGCTTCAAAGATACGACCAAGGTTACTGAAACAATGCGCTTATGCCATGTTATAAAAATGTTGTTTTGATAGCCATTAGCCTTGAAATTGCCTGGAAATGCAAAAACTTTTAGTTGCTCTGGGTATTTAATTGTATTCGGGCACAAAATGTAAAATTCATAGCAATTTTTTTTTAACCTCGCACTGGAACAAATATTCAAAACATCAAATTGTTACCTTTAGAAGTAGAATTTTCTGTGCGTGGGTGTTTCTGTGTAGAGCAAAAGTTACTGGTGCTATTTTATTAAGCAGTTGTAAATGTTCTCAACTCCAGAGGAAACTTGTAATGAAGATTTCCTCTGCTACACAGGAAATAATATTCAGAGCAGCTAAATAGCTTTGCTCGAAGCTTCCGCCAGCTCTAGGTATTTTCGAGTCTCCTTCATTCATAAAAATTCCTTGCTTTTTGACGGGCATCGATACGATATTATTCTCTAAATCGAAGCTCCTTCCGGCAACAAAATTTTTGCTTCCGATTGCTCCAAAGTTCGTGGAAGAAAAATCCATTCTCTCGACTCGAGAAAACTCCATTTCAATTGTTTTCAAAACAACAGGAAGCCTTTCTTGATCGGGCAATCTCCAGATACGCTGCTTGAGTTGCTATGGTGCCAAAACATGGAGTGCAAAGACCTGTGCGGGAAGAGGGCCAATGTTTGTTTGGATTTGGTGACGTAATTTCGGAGACCACTTCAAACGTCTATGGACAACTGGGCTACTCTTGGGATTTGTGTAGAGAAGAAATGAGCTTATTTTTTATTGTTAACGGTAAGTGCTTTTTGACGGACACGGTTCTAGGTTATGATTTCTATAAATAAATACAGAACTTCTATCGCCTATGGATAAGTGAGCTAAATATACTTACCTGGGATTGGCGTTGGTAAAGAACAGTGAGAGAAATTTTGATGCACTTAGATGCATCAAAATTACATGCATTTTGGTCCCAAAACCGAAACACGCAAGTGCATCATAAAAATAAAGTGCATCATGATGATACATATAGGGTCTTATGATGCACTTAGCACGAATTGATGCACTTAAGCGTTTTAGTTTTGTGACAAAGCCGATGATGCATAAAGAAGCATCAAAAACAGGTAAAATTGATGCACCTGAAGAGACGAAACTTTGAAAAACAATAGCGATGTGCGTGTTAGTATGCAACCGCGTCTCGCTTCGTCCGTGTAACAAAACTACAAAGCTTTTGTTCACTTTATTTATGGGGAAATATGTTGTTCTCACAGAAATATGTTTTTCTGTCTGCTGCAATGACATACCAAACTACGCCATGAAACGCCTACGTGCATCCTGATGCTTTTCTGTGATACACCTACGTGCATCAAAATTTTCCTAAGCGAATAAGCTTTTTTATTGCTAATGAAAGGCGTTTATTCCAATGCAAAAGGAGACGGCACTATAGTACAAACGCCATTAATAAATTACAGGCCTATTCTTGATATTGTCAAGGAGGTTTAATAGAAGGAGGCACCACAGCCATATTTCGCTGCACTGGCCAAGGAAGTTCTTTGTTCTTCAGTGGCTGCTCCCTTCCAACCAATCACAGGCTCTCAGCCATCCCTTCTCAACAATAAAAGGCTTCCAGCCGTTCGTGCAGACAATCACCACGTCAGTCAGACTTCAACCATGCCGGAAAATCAGCTTCAGATATCCACAGACGTTGCTACCTCCCTCTTATTAAAACTCCTTGGATATTATTTCGTGAAGATTCTTCGGATGAGGTCCAGGCGGCGTTCTTCACTTCGGGCACCCATCTTGTGCATGGGTGATGCTGTATTTCGTGACCAGTGGGTAATCTAGTTGAGAGTTATTGATTCTAACCACTTATACGAGGTTTGTCTGTCAGTTTCGCTAATCATGTGTCCAGCAAGTTTTTAAATTTCACAGTTTCAATACCGGCACCATTTCCTATGTAGGTACCGGGGTATTATGTAGCACAACCTCCCACCCCAGGCAGTGAAGCTGCATCACTAATTTTCTGACCTCCACTCGCAGTTCATAAGTGCGACCGAGGCGGCCTGGCACTCTTATACCGAGGCCACATATGCATTCGCACCAAGGAGTTCGAAAAAAGATGAGCTTGGGAGACAGGAGCACAGCTCACTTGCAAAAGATAGTTAAAATTAAATTCCTCTTCCTGCATTATTTTCAGACTCGGTAGCATAGATACGGCAGCATGAACGATATGCAAGCTGTTCATCCTGGCGTAACTTTGTTCCTACGAATCGCCTAGTGTGGCTTCTATGTTAGACACTCTAGCGTTGCCTGGTGACTTAATAAATTGTTTTGACTGTTGTTGATAAGCAGGCAGTTAGAAATTCTTCCTCTAGACGAATGCGCTTTGCAATGCGCAGTAGATACTCTAATGTCCGTGATCCGTTGGGTCACAAAAACCTATCCTAAGTATTCCATTTTCTTTCGCTCGGTGCGTGGACTAGGAGTAAATAATGTTAAATTTATTAAGTACCAAAATACAGAGAGGTTAATATTTTTCTGAATAAAAGTATAGCCGAGCTCCATCCAGAATGCAGTGTTCACAGAGCTTTTTCATATTAATGATGAATTGAAATAAGAACTTGAAAAATTATTTTTTTGAGACCTCCGAGTCTTTAGCCAATACTACTACTGCAAGCCCCATTAAGAATTTTGGGTGTCATACTAGTACAGAGACGGACGTATTACAGATCCTCCAAAGGCGATAGAAATGGCAGGACAGTCAACTAAGTATAACTGGGGGATATAGGAAGTTTAAACATAAATGGCTGGGAAAGAATAGGTACGTTTAAGTACAAAATAGTACTGTGTTGAAGCCAGAATACGGAACTTTTTAAGGAATTGGGTAGGAATAAAAAATCTGCGAATGCTCTCCAGTATTGCGAAACAAAAGAAAATCGTGTTTAGGAGAAATGGGCTGCAACCATCTCGTCTCTTCCCAGAGAAAAGAAACAATCAACCTTAAAATTGCTAAAAGAAAAGATCTGTGCTTCGTAAACGAGACATGTGTAAGTTTAAAAACTGTATATCCCTGCACGGGCTGCATCGAGCCCATATCTGCCTCATTTTGAAGGATCAATGATATGTGAAATCTGTTCATACTAGTGGACCCGTGCCAGAAAAAATCACGCAACAATCGATATGTTTGATCTCCTCTCTGACTTGCCATTTCCACATTTTCCCGCTCAGGCTTATTGGCAGCTCATATTCCCTTCTGTAATCTGTCTGCTTCAAGTCTTTCTAGTCACTGTGTCACATAGTCACTTCATCTCTCTCTCTCTCCATTGGTATAGCACGTCTTCCGTCTTCGTTCTTGAGACTGTATTAGTCTCATTCTTCTTATACGTTCCCTATACTCGTTCTTAATTAAACGTGCGTATTCCATAGTAAAATCTTGAGTAAAACACCGTAATGAACTTGAATACGACTCCAGTTAGCTTGTATGTAATATGAGTGTACCGTATCCAAGATACTGTCTTCCGTACTCAAATATTCGCTTCATTTAAATGCTCAAATTTTGGCCTCTGAAGCGAAATCACAGTTCATTCACAGAAGATAGTTGCGTCAGATTTGATTGGATGCGCTATACGCCCCTAAATTTCCAGAATTATGACGTCCAAATTACGACACACTACTGTTGCAGCGAGGAATCTTTGATGTTTCCACAGCGGTGTGACGTAATTTTGACGGCATAATTCTGGAAATTTAGGGGCGTATAGCGCATCCAATCAAATCTGACACAACTTTCTTCTGTAAAATGAATTCTGTGCAAAATCTGCTGTCTCAGAGAAAAGTAGTAAGTTAAAAGATATACCATAATTCTCTGCTATTCGAGAAAACATTGTCTACTGACCCTCGTGCGTGCTCCGTTAATCATCTGCCGAATTTATAAGTCGTGACCCGAGAGAAAAGTGTTTTAGAATCGGACTCAAGAAGCTGCGTATATATTGTTCCAATTTCAAGAAGTGCTTCGAGCGAGAAGTGCATTTAGATAAAGGGTTTCGCCATCTTCTGCAACCTGGTCATCGATCTCTATGAAAACGTAACTGCATTACAAAATCAGTAACCTGGCCTATTTTTAGCGAACACGAAATAAATAAATACACGAAACGTTTTATTATATAAGGATGGTTTGTGGCAAGGTCTTCATATATTCTTCCATGTTACTGACAAGCAAAATTACCGTATAATGATAAAAATAGTTACAGACCTAGGTTTATGCTTTCTGAGACATATCGACTTTTTAAACCATTTCGATTCAACTCCTGCCAAAAACTCGTATTCGAATGTATGTTGCAAATGGTGACTCGGGAGGGGGGCGCCAAGGGGGCGCCAGCCGAAAAAAATTTGGGAACTACTGGCTTAGGTGAACATTTGCAAAGCAAAAAGTTGCATTCAATTTAAATTTGCCACATTTTTCCCATCACCTGTAACCTGGTCGATTTTTCGCGTTCATTTGTTACCGGAGGGTAAAATGATAGCCGCAGTCCCCAATGTGGCCTAATTTTCGAATATCTGTTTTCTTCAAGCAGAGTAAAATATGGACTGTTTATTTATAAAAAGATAAATATGCAGTGGTCTTTATTACAATCTTTGATAATTTGAATTTTTACGGGCGCATCCGCCGTTACAAAAATTAGTTTTTTACTCATAAAGTCGCTCTCCAAGAGCGAATACTTTCGCCAAGCAATGGAGTGCCACAAGAGAAAACGGTCGACAGATAAACAGAAAACGGATTGGAGGAGCTCCACCAAAGGTTAATTTCCTTTCACACAAGACATTCTTAACAGTTCTTGTAAATTTCGTCACGATTTGTATTTAATCATCAGTTCCTAGTACCGTTTGTAAAAGCACTTATATATATATATTTTTTTGCAATTCATGCATAATTTTTAATTAATGCTGCTATCAGACTGTTAGATAGAAAAATCCGGGTTAAAATAATACCCAACCAAAAATCAGGGTCCCCGCAGAAGCTATAACTGTAATCTAGCTTCGGCCAGCTGAATACAGCCATAACTGTAATTCGGCCTTAAATTTATTATAGCGAGGGCACTCTATCGTAACAATCGCCCAGCCTCTCAAATTTTCGCTTCGACCGTCACGTTGCTGTGACTACTACTACTCATGGCGCTTGAATGTTACGCTAAAACTAGGCTTTATTGCAACGTTAAGCTAACTCAGAAGTGGGAGGTATTCTCAAAGCTTAACCATTGCTGCCTGTTATAACGGGCAAACTGCAAGAAATATGACTCATACCTTAGATATTCTTTTTAGTGGCATTACAATGTCCAAGACGAAGCCACGAGTGCTGCAACGCAATAGGTTACAGAACTGTGTGGCAATACAACGTTTTTCGTACGTGTGCCTTTAAGCCGTGCACCGACGAGCAACATCATTGCTGATTTCGAGCAGACAAAATTGCCGGATCGTCAAGTTTGGCTCAACATTTCAATGCACCCGTAGCGGGGGAAACGTTTTTGCAGTGGCAATTTCCTAGGGTAAAATTTGAGTAAAGATTAAGTTTTATTGCTTGTATACACGCCAGTTTTCTAGTCAACGTACATAGTACTCAGCAAACTGAAGGTTTTGTGCAGTCTCTTAGATTCTAAACAAAATTTTGAGATGCAAGTTTCCTGCAGCTGTCATCGTTGTAACCTGGAGAGAAATGCATTTTATACTAATGACATGGCAGTTAAAATCGCCACCATATAAGATTTAAGAAAAACGGAGGCATTACATACCATAGTAGTCAACAGATAATAGGGAAAACTGGACTGTGAGTTGCTTTGAATTGCCCAAAACTACGAAAAAGATTCACCTAGACTCATCCTGCTGGACTCGCTCTTCAGGCAACTTCTTCGCCGAGTCTGGTTGAGCATTTGTCTGTGAAATGCTACTTTCGACAATCTTTGTTTCACGTCTGCATTGGACACTAGAGTACCTCCTCGGAGGATCGTTACAAAGTACTGTTGATCTAACATTTACTTTACATTGAGAATATTTTTCTATATTTCAATCTTCCCGATCGCCTCTTTCACGCTTAGTTGTAGGAATTTAAGTGAAGGCGGACAAATTTTCCGTATTTTAATACTATCATCATTTTTAAGTCCTGAAATAAGCAGACCATCGCACCATTTCTTTAACAGTCGCAGAACAAGAGAACTTCGGGCATAAATTTAACTAACCATCTTAACCTCGTTGCGTTATGGAATTTTTGGACTGTATACCGCGAAAATTCCTTGCACTTCAAGACTCAACGCCTCTGGTAAAGGTATTGCATAAAATTCATACAACATAATTGCTCGTTGTAGCATTCACAGCAGCAAACTCCGATCGTAAGTTAGTTTTTTTCCGTCAATGATTTCCCGCGGAACTGAACTTCCTCTTTCATAAATTTGCCACATTACGATGAAAGTCGGCATAGCCCAAGGGGGCCGTGCTTCTGAGTTCGCAAGATTCGCTAATCAATGGCCATGTTGGAAATACTAAGGGTAATTCCAAGAGTTTCCTGAAAGCGTGTAAACTTTTGGGAGAGATGTTCGGTCTTAGATTCTTGTCTTGCCCATACAAAAACCTCTAAGTTCTGAATAATTTTCAAGGAATTACGTAGAATGGGCTAAAAAATAAGTAAGTAATGCCCAGGGTAATGTCAGCAGTTTACGTAGAGCATGTAAACTAATGAAGGAGCAAAGGGGCTTAGATTCTTGTCTGTTCATGCAAAACCCTAACCTCTAAATAATTCATTGTAATTACGTAGAATCTATGGAATGTAAGTGAGATATTATCTAAAAAATAGTGTGAAAAAGCGCAAAAAATTTCAAACGGTGTGCAGGCAGGCTATTGAGAGATGGAAATGGTGTGAGATTCCTGTCGAAGTTAATTACTGGCAGTAGCGGATTATTTGGGCACAAGACTTTCAGATGCGCACGAGCAAGGTGAATCATCCTTCTCACATGAGTTATTGTGGTGTTGATCTTGCTGAGTCAGCATTTCTACGGTTCAGACGCTACTGCGGTGGCCCTGACCCTAACCCAACCTAGGATGGTCGTAGAGGCCCAGTTATAGCATGAGCCTTTAGCCTTTGACTCCAGAGCTCTATCTGTGGTCGATTACTAGTGTGCATTTCTCTTGGACCAGTGGACATATATCTGCCGCACGAAGCAGTGCATGTCAATCTCTCATTAGATATGTACTAGTGTACTATGAAGTTGACTTTACCTTTAACTTTAGGCAAAACATGTAGCAATATATTATTTGGTAATATTTTGTTGGGTGTAAACTTCAAAGAAAGGACTTGAGATTTTCCTTAAATACTCAAAGTAATTCAAAGAATTTCTTGAAGACGTAAGAGCTCGTAGATGATGCTAAAGAATTTTGGATGCTTGTCTTGTCCATTTAACAGCATAAGCTATAGATTAGTTCTAGGATATTAGGTAGGATTTCCAGGAAATTTAGGATTCATTGAGAAACTAGTCAAGGTAATTTTAGCAGTTTCCGTAAGGCGCCTAAGCGTTTGGCTTATGATGTCGTTTTTTTGCCTAGTCAAATTTAAGTTGATCTAAACCAAACCTACTCGTTCGATGCGTCAGCAAAAGCTTTGGTTTCCCACTTCAAATAATGCTACGGGCCTTAAAATTCAACCCACGTACAATTGACATAGCTGGAGCCTTCCAAATACGGGCAAAATTGATTTTCCGGCATCCTCATGGGTAAATGATTGAAGGTCACCGTCGAAAATCCGATTTACGGGGCGAATTCAAGGCCCCTGCCTCAGGTTTCAGTCGAGTGGACTTGGCTTAGAACGAATAATTGAATAGCCAAGAGAGCGATCTCCTAAGTCAAACGATCGTAAAGTTTTTTTTTTTAATATTAGTGTCATTGGTCTCAGTGAGCTTCATATAGCACGTTTCATTCAATGCATTAGGTACCTACGAGAAACAGAAGTATTATATTAGGTTCTTATCAGATTAATTACGTATTGGCAGTACTTGGCGAAAAGGTAAAGTCAGCATGACCTCTTACCACAACTGGGATATCCTCGTGCACTGGCTCGTGCTACAGATATATGCCCATTAGCCTCACCGTAGTCAACGGCTGCAGTCGACCTTAAATTGTCAAAGACGGAAGACTCATGCGACAACTCTTGTGACCTCTCCGACCATACCCATTTCTGATTGGTGCGATCGGTATCCGTGCAACCGCTTCTGAAAACCGAAATAGCCACTCAGCAGGCCAGGCATCGCAACAGCTCAAATGCGTGGTAAAAATGCTCGAACTGCCGTTCTTTCTGAGAGTCTAACATGCTGCCACTGAGCGTAGGTGCATTCTGATAGGTATACACTGTTCTTAGATGAAATCCGTGTTTTAGATAACGTTTATTTGATCAGATCTGAAATCCTATCTTCGAAAGTTTCGAAAGTTTTTTCCTTGAGTTTAATGAATAATTGTGTGCATACAGCACTTATATTCTAGTATTTTATGCATTTTATGGATCCGTACAAAGCTCTCAGCTGAAACCTTGTCGTATATTATCTTGAAAACTCATTATCTCTTGCTACTTTGTAACCATGTATGTTTACTTGAGCAATGTTATTCTTATGAGAGCATTCATTAGACGCTCGGTAATGGGCTAAATGAGTCGTTGTCTTGCTTTTGAAAATATACTATAGTCTAATTACGGGGCATTGGATTATTTAGTTTAGAAAATGATACATTCAATGTAATTTATAATAATAACTAGAGCACTCTGAGAGCGCATACCTCCGTCAAGCGAGGCAACAGTAGCATAAAGTTTAAATTGGCTCTGAAACCACTATTTTCTTTGTATAAACTCCAAAATCTAATTATTTGTGCCTTTTGATAGTAATAACAGCTTGAGCAATTTTCTTGAAGACCCGTTCATAACTTTTTGAGTTATACTGCTAACAAACTTATGACAAACATGAGTCAACATACAAACGAACAAACCGATCTGCACCAAAATTTAATCATTTATGTTTTTTACCATTACTAACAACCCCTATGAATTTCAAAAATATTAATTTATTATTTTTTTAGTTATTGTGCTAACAAGTATAAAATTAGAAATAGTGACAAACGAACGAACGAGCAAACGGATCACTACCAAAATTCGGTCATTTACTCTTCGTTCTATACCTAACAACTCATGTTAATTTCATATAAATCCATTAATAACTTTTTGAGTTGCGGCATTCAAAAAAATGAGGCCGACAAAGAAATAAACGGATGGACGGATCTTCACCAAAAGTTAATCATCTGTTTCTCCTAACATACCTAACAATCCCTGTAAATTTCCTCCCAATCGGTTCATAAATTTTGAGTTATCTTGGTGACAGACAAACACGACGAAAACATAACCTCCTTGGCGGAGGTAATAATACACACCGTAAGGAGTACAGCAACTGGAAGAATAATTTAGAGGTGAGTGCAGGGAAGTGTTGCAGTAGCTGACACGCACGTCCTCCAGCTGACATCCATGTCCGTTAGCTAATATCCAGTCCGTCAACTGATATCCATGGCCGTCAGGGGACTGTCATGTCCGTCGCATGTGCACATAATAAATCGCATACTGCAGGCATATCCGTTTATACTCCTTTAAGTTCCACCCTCCATAATACATGCCTAAATTTATTGTTAAAGGTAAGGTCGCCTTGATAACACACCTCAACTACAAAGCCCACATGCACTGGTTTGTGCTGCAGGTAATACCCCTAGGACTGAGAGCAGTGTACTGCTGTTGTCGATCACATACTGTCCTGGATATGGCGTCTTATAAACAGAGGACTCGATCGGCAACTGCGTGTCTACTCCCTCGACCGTAAGGCCAGTTCCTTCCCCTCCCAGTGTCTATGAGTGAATGAATTGCTGACGCTAAGCACTCTCGAGTATGAAGACATTTTTTTTTTGGCGGGGCCCGAACGTCCAGTCTGCTGGATAGTGAGCGAGTCTACAACCTTTAAGCATCGTGGCGAGTCCTTTTTGATATCCTTTTATTATAAGTCGAATGTTTCACAATGCAGCAGCAATTTTAGATTAACAAGTTAGGTAAGTAACGAAAGGAACTCCACCTGGGACAAGCCCTAAGGCCATCTCATTTCTTCGTCTCCGAAAGGGGTCGTTTGAAACAAGAACTTTATTGTTTCTCTTTTAAACTGGATGATCTTCGTTTGCGATCTTGCAAAAGTTCTTATTGGATGATTCCTTCCAGACTCTGAGATCTCTTGGAGTTAGACCTCAAACTCTTACTTGTCTATGCAAATGGAGAAGCTCTTCAAAAAGTTCAGACTTGGATGGCTAAAGAAAGACCCAGATTCTGTTTCTCGGAAGCTTGTGTTACTTGAAAGAATTTTGTGTTGATACATTGACTGCGTTACACTTGAGTGCTCACTCAAAATGCCAAACTGGTGCAAAGGGTCATGGAGAAAATAGCAGTGAAATGAGTTATAATACAAATGGAACCTCAGACGACGTGATCAAGGCGATGTTTGATGTATAATGGGTAATTGGAGAACAAAAATTAATAGTGCAGTGACACCTTAAACTTTTACACTTTATATTGAATATGAAGCGTCACTTTACAAGGCACATCGGCCTTCCAATTATTAGCAGTAAAAAGCAACGCAACAACACAGGAAATTGCTGGGCGAAAAACCCTTTATTTACCCAAAGCTACAACTGGTCCAAATGTTCATGGATAAAACATGGGTGAAATGTGGTCTACTGAGCATTGTGGCCACAGATAAAATTTGTAATATACCTGAATTTCATAAAAATCTTTCAATACATTTTTGAGTTATGGTAGTAATAAAAAAGAGACCGACAGACAAACAAACGTGTGGTTGATCGGATCTTTACCAAAAGTTAATCATCTGTTGCTCCTAACATGCCTAACATACCCTGTATATTTTGTAGAGATCCGTTCATAACTATTTGAGTTACCTTGGTGACAGACAAACACACAATTAGAATAACGGCCAAAAAAAAAACAGACGAACACGATAAAAATATAACCTCCTTCGAGGAGGTAATACGGGCTTCACACTTACTGAGCAGTAAAACCCTTCTTTTCTTCTTAGGAATGGAGAAATTTTTTTCCTTTTGTAGTCAGTCATTTACCACTCAAACTATTAATTTCGATCTGGTATCTTGTATACACAAGGCTATCACATCGGTCAAAGTTTTTCCCTCAGCAAAAGGTTGTTCCACCGATAAATGAAAATAAAATTGGAAGAATAAGCAATGCAGCGACACTATTTGAGGGATTAGGATGCAGGAGAGAGCTAAGGCACACTTCAGATATCGTCAGTGCATCGATTTCAACGTTGGCAAAATAAGGAGGGCATTTAAATATGAGGCAACCGTATACTTTCCCCATCATATGCAGCCTGGACTATTTTTTGCCCTTTAGTGACGTATATGAGAGCGCGACGGAAACGAGACGGATAAACAGATAAATACACATCGGTTTATTATTTGCGCATATGTCTTTCTGAGTCTCTCGAATGTTTGTATTTCGCTGTGATGAAAACAGGACAGTGAAAATTACACGAAACTAAACATCTACTCGGATGAAGGAATTCTCACAAGAAAATGAGCTTCTTACTTAGCCATATTTGATTTAATGCAGTGGTTCTTAACCTTAGGAGCGTGAGCGGATTTCGGGGAGGGAGGGGGGGTTGGGGGGGAGCCTCCGCAATAGAGCCTGATTTACATTAATTACCGCCACCAAGGAGGTTACGTTTTTGTCGTGTTCTCTCATTGCCTATCACCAAAATGGCTCAAAAAGTTATGAACGGATCTTTACGAAACTTAAAGTGATTTTTGGGCACGTTAACGGTAGCAACTTTAGTGGAAATCCGTTTATTTGTTTGTGTCTGCCTAGTTTTTCTTTGTGCCATAACTCAAAAAGTTATGGACGGATTTTCATTATATTTACAGAGTTGTCAGGTTTGTTACGAAGATGAAATGACAAATCTTTATGATGTTCTGTTGGTTCCTTTGTTTGTCGCTGTGTTTGATTTTTTGCTTGTTAGCACAATAACTCAGAAAGTTCCGATTGGATCTTTGTTAAATTTACAGAAGTTGTTGGTAATGTTGATAGACAGATGATTAAATGTTGATGTAGATTGGTTGCTCCGTTTGTGTGTTTGACTTGTGTTTATCATAATATTTGTTAGCTGCAAACTGAAAAAAGTCGTGTATAGATCTTCAAGAAAATTGCAGAAGCGGTTAATACAGTGTCCGCATAAACAAAGTTTACCCCTGTGCGGCAAAAACAAAGTTATTGCATAATATGTAGATAATTTTGTTTTCGCATTCCCTCCATATGAGAGGAGAGAGGAGGATGGTATAACGTGTGTTGCTCCACCCCCGCGACACACACGAATCCCCGCTACTCAGTCTGCCTGTGATCCATCAGAGCTCGAGCAGAGCACAGGTACGTCACGCTGGTCCACGGGCCTCTACTTTCCTAACTTTTACGTATTTTTGCACTATACCAAAGATCACCACGGCATCACAAGGGGTCGAAAAAAGCTTACCATTGGAGGAAAGACTCGGACCCTCGTCCTAATCGAGCAGGGAGTGCCGATGAACCGTGTAGCTGCCGAACTGAATGTAAGCCGAGTGTCCCTCTTCAAACTTGAAAACATCAGCTGCCGTACTCCCTCCCGGACCATACCGCCACGCAGAGTAGGATGTGGGTGCATGAGCATGACAACCGCAAGGACTGACAAGGTATTGGTGAAAGAGGTAAAGCTTGCTGCTGTCTTTCTCTCGCACCTACATTCCACTTTGCGTGACGGTATGGTCCCGGCAGGGAATGGAGCAGGTGATTTTTCAAGCTTGAAAAGGGACACTCGGCCGACGTTCAGTTCGACAGCTACGCAGATCACCGACGCTCCCTACTCGATAGGGTGAGGGTTCGAGCCTTCTCTTCAATGGTAAGCTTCTTCTGACCCATTGTGATGCCGTGGTAGTTTTTGGTATGGTGCCAAATGAGTAAAAAAGTAGGAGAGTAGAGGCCCGTGCACCAGGGTAATGTGCGTGTACTCTGCTCGAGCTCTGACAGATCACAGACTGACTCTGTAGCGGGGATTTGTGTGTGGCGCAGGGGTGGCGCAGCACAAGTCATACCACCCTCCTCTCTCTTCTCATATGGCGGGGTATGTAAAAAATAAAGCTATTGGCAAATTATGGGATGACTTAATTTTTGCGGCACAGGGGTTAACTTTGTTTTTGCGGCCACTGTACTATCAAAAGGTACGAATGATTAGATTTTGGTGTTGATGCAAAGAAAATCATGGTTTCAGTGCCCATTTGAATTGCTTGGCGGAGGCATGCTCTCTCAGATTGCTCTAGTTTGAACTTACTTGGTATGTTTGGTCGTGTTTTAGCACCGCATTTATTTAAAAAACTCAAAGGGGCCTCGAAGGAAAAAATGTATTCCTAAGGAGGGCGTGGGAGCAAAAACGTTAAAACCAGTGATTTAACGTATTATGTGCACACATTCAAGACGTCTAAAGTATCTTTAGCTAGCATCACTTTCTTCTTACAGTAAAGCTTACTTAATTTTGTTCTGACGTCATGATCTATAACTTTAGAAAATCAACGAGTGAAACGGATAAGATGTATTTTTGAGCATATGTAGTTGCGAAGTGGCGTGATAACGAGTAATAAAAGGGGGATGCTTCAGAGAAGTAACTACTGTTGTTTGCCGCCATTTTATGACGGTCTGGGCGACTAGAAAGAAATTATGAGTAAATTTGCATTGTTCTTTATTACATTACTAGAGTACCAGCGCTGTAAAAAATGACAGTAAGAAATTCATGAAGATCCACCTTCATTTAACACATTTTGTTTCTATTGTGCATGTGAAGTATACGCTACAACGGCCAATTATTGAAAGTATCATAAGAGATAAGTGCTTTCGCTTGCAATACATCAATAAGCAGCACACTCTTTCTCCTACTCAGATGATATGCGGAAATACAGAACTTATGTCAATCAGCAACAAAGCATTATTGAATGTAATTAAATTCTCAGCCGCGTATCCTACCAACCGTATGATACACTTTCAGTACATCAAAATTTTTCTGTTGGAGCGAAAACCACCCCGTCAAAGGAAAAAAAAATGTGTTGGTAAAAACTTTTGTGTCGAGTGTCGCGTGAAAAATAATCGCTTCACCTGTGCTTCGTTGACCATCTACTGAATTTGCATAAGAATGGAGAAAGTCACAAAAATCAGATTCCATGGCAACGCTACGAGAAGCTGTAACTATCATAATTACTTTAATTTCAACCTTGGCTGAGCAAGGAGTGCATTCAATTAAAGGGTTAAGGATTCCACTTTCGTCATCTTCAGGAACATGGCCTAATTTTTGTTAATCGACTTTACTTGAAAAGCAACATAATTACAAAATCTGTGACCTGGCCTGTTCTTCGCCCATTTCGTTAAGAGCATGACACAAAATATACAAATAAATAATTAAATATTAGTGTAACCAGGTGTCACAAATGATGGCAATAACTATGTATAATAATTAAACGTCGTATTGTTTCTGCTTGCGATACAAGTTTTGCTGCAAAATAGGTCTCATACATCTAGGCTTGATTTTCCAATAAGGAAATGAAAGTTCAGCCGTCATGCATTTGCGAGAGCAAAATTTATCTTTTGAAAGGAAAGACCCAAAAATCAATTTGGAGATGTCAAAAAATGGAGAAGCACTAGGAAAATATAGTTCACTTAAAAGAATCTACACGAAATACTCAAAGCGCACAGTAACCAAGATACCAGCAGATAGTTGAACCTCCAAGATCGAAATTTGCCTGCAATCTGCAGCCTATATATTTTGGCCTGTGCTTAGCATTGAGTTTCAACTGCCGCACGGAAATTCAGCTCAGGTAAACATAAGCGTAATGGATTGTGCTCGAAAGAAACGAAAACTACAACCAAAATTGTGCCTCTCTAATTGCTACAAAAGAAATGTAGCTAATAAAATGCACAATATAGCTTATCTATAACAGCATCATAAACTCTTACAANCCCAGATGAGCAAGTGTAGTCGCAGTCGCCCTCGGGTCACGAACTATGGCGCCAATTTGACGGAAGGAACAAATGACCCGAGACCCCCCACCCCCTCATCTCTGAGGAAGGCAGTTCCGCCACGGCACCGAGGATGCACACACAACTGCAGAGTCAGCACACCAAGATCTGCAAAGAGCTCGTGTGACTCAGGGGGCATCGAACGAGCGATACAAGGTGTTAGAGCTGAGAACGGAAGCATACTGCTACCGTGGCGGCATGTTGCATGTTTGCATGGTTGACTTATGTTTATCATAATATTTGTTAGCTGCAAAACTGAAAAAGTCATGAACAGATCTTCAAGAAAATTGCAGAAACGGTCAATACAGTGTCCGCAAAATCAAAGTTGACCCCTATGCGGCAAAAACAAAGTTACTGTGTAATATGTCGATAATTTTGTTTTCGCATTCTCTCCATATGAGAGGAGAGAGGAGGATGGTATAACGTGTGTTGCTCCACCCCCGCGCCACACACGAATCCCCGCTACACAGTCAGCCTGTGATCCATCAGAGCTCGAGCAGAGTACACGTACGTTGCGCTGGTCCACTGGCCTCTACTTCCCTAACTATTACGTATTTTTGCACTATACCAAAAACCACCACGGCATCACAAGGGGTCGAAAAAAGCTTACCATTGGAGAAAAGACTCGGACCCTCGTCCTAATCGAGCAGGGAGTGCCGATGAACCGTGTAGCTGCCGAACTGAATGTCAGCCGAGTGTCCCTCTTCAAACTTAACCCTTAAATGCCTGATTTAATCATAGCACACCCGTAGAAATAACACTATTGGTATATGTTGCATATATGGCACGCTATGCATTTAAGGGTTAAAAACATCAGCTGCCGTACTCCTTCCCGGACCACACCGCCACGCAAAGCGGGATGTGGGTGTATGAGAATGACAACCGCAAGGACTGACAAGGTATTGGTGAAAGAGGTGAAGCTTGCTGCTGTCTTTCTCTCGCACCTATGTACATTCCACTTTGCGTGACGGTATGGTCCCGGCAGGGAATGGAGCAGGTGATTTTTTTAAGCTTGAAAAGGGACACTCGGCTAACATTCAGTTCGACAGCTACGCAGATCACCGACGCTCCCTGCTCGATAGGGTGAGGGCTCGAGTCTTCTCTTTAATGGTAAGCTTCTTCTGACCCATTGTGATGCCGTGGTAGTTTTTGGTATGGTGCCAAATGAGTAAAAAAAGTAGCAGAGTAGAGGCCCGTGGACTAGCGTAATGTACGTGTACTCTGCTCGAGTTCTGACAAATCACAGACCGACTGAGTAGCGGGGATTTGTGTGTGGCGCAAGGGTGGCGTAACGCACGTCATGCCACCCTCCTCTCTCTTCTCATTTGGCGGGGTATTTGAAAAATAAAGCTATTGGCAAATTATGGGATGATTTAATTTTTGCGGCGCAGGGGTGAACTTTATTTTTGCGGCCACTGTACTGTCACACGGCACGAATGATTAGATTTTGGTGTTGATGCAAAGAAAATCATGGTTTCAGTGCCAATTTGAATTTTTCGTTACCGTAGTCTTGCTTGCAGGAGGTATGCTCTCTCAGAGTGTTCTAGTTTGAACTTACTTGGTACGTTTGGTCGTGTTTTGCTGCCACATTTCTTAAATAACACAAAGGGGGGGGGGGGGCTCCAAGGAAAAAATGTATCCCTAAGGATTGCGTGGGAGCAAAAACGTTCAGAACCAGTGATTTAACGTATTATGTACACATCTTCAAGACGTCTAAAGTATCTTTAGCTAGAATCACTTTCTTCTCACAGTAAAGCTTAATTAATTTTGTTCAGACGTCATGATCCATAACTTTAGTAAATCAACGAGGGAAACGGATAAGATGTATTTTTGAGCATATGTAGTTGCGAAGTGGAGTGATAAAGTGTAATGAAAGGGGAAGGATTCGCAGAAGTAAGTACTGTTGTTTGCCGCCATTTTATGACGGTCTGGGCGACTAGAAAGAAACTATGAGTAAATTTGCATTGTTATTTATTACATTACTAGAGTACCAGCGCTGTAAAAAATGACAGTAAGGAATTTATGAAGACCCATCTTCATTTAACATATTTTGTTACTAATATGCATCTGAAGCATACGCTACAACGGCCAGTTGAAAGCATCATGAGAGATAAGTGCTTTCGCTTTCAATTCATCTAGGCAGCACACTCTTTTTCCTCCTTAGATGATATGCGGAAATACAGAACTTATATCAGTAAGCAACAATGTAATTAAATTCTCAGCCGCGTATCCTACCAACCGTATGATACGTATTCAGTACATCAAAATTTTTCTGTTGAAGCGAAAACTCCCCCGTCAAAGAAAAAAAAAACTGTGTTGGTAAAAACAATTGTGTCAAGTGTCCTGTGAAAAATAATCTCTTCACCTGTGCTTCGTTGACCATCTACTGAATTTGTACAAGAATGGAGAAAGACACAAAAATCTGACTCCATGGCAACGCTACGAGAAGCTGTAACTATCATAATTATTTTCATTTCAACCTTGGCTGAGCAAGAAGTGCATTCAATTAAAGGGTCAAGGATCCCACTTTCGTATTCTGCTGAAACATGGCCTAATTTTTGCTCATAGATTTCACTTGAAAAACAACATAATTACAAAATCTGTAACCTGGCCTGTTCTTTGCCGATTGCGTTAAGAGCATGACACGAAAGATACAAATAAACAAATATTAGTGTAACCAGGTGTCGAAAATGATGGCAATAACTATGTGTAATAATTAAACGTCTTATTGTTCCTGCTTGCGATACAGGTTTTGCTGTAAAATAGGTCTCATACATGTAGGCTTGATATTCCAATAAGGAAATGAAAATTCAGATGGCATGCGTTTGCGAGAGCAAAATTTATCTTCTGCAAGGAAAGACCGTAAAATCAATTAGGAGATGTCAAAAAAATGGAGAAGCACTAGGAAAATATAGGTCAATCAAAGGAATTTACACGAAATACTCAATACTTGCTGTAACCAAGATACCAGCAGATAGTTGAACCTCCAAGATCGAAATTTGCCTGCAATCTGCAGCCTATATATTTTGGCCTGAGCTTAGCATTGAGTTTCAACTGCCGCACGGAAATTCAGCTGAGGTAAACATAAGCGTAATGGATTGTGCTCGAAAGAAACGAAAACTACAACCAAAATTGTGCCTCTCTAATTGCTACAAAAGAAATGTAGCTAATAAAATGCACAATATAGCTTATCTATAACAGCATCATAAACTCTTACAATGATNAGGTAAACATAAGCGTAATGGATTGTGCTCGAAAGAAACGAAAACTACAACCAAAATTGTGCCTCTCTAATTGCTACAAAAGAAATGTAGCTAATAAAATGCACAATATAGCTTATCTATAACAGCATCATAAACTCTTACAATGATACCGCCTTTCATCTACCACGCTCAAAAGAAGAATCTTATCAAATTGTACTTAACGACTTTTCTAAGCGGAGGCTTCAGAAATTCAGTCTTTTCACTTTCGAATATATATTCCAAATTCCAGAATTTACAGCTACCATTGGGATGCCATGGGCTGAAATTTCAAGGTATCTCAACTTGTATTCCAGTCGATTAATTTGCTCCTATCCAAATCTTTACGAGCGTGACGGAGAGAAGGATCAACCAAAAGAGCAAGCAAGCAACTAACCAACAACTGTGTATTATTATATTATGCATATAAATGTATAAGTACACCAAGGTGTTGATTATACCGTTTTAATTTTGACGAGATATTCTGTAATTCTAAACTTCATGGACGTAAAGAGTCCACTGAATAAGAAGAATTCCAGCTAACCTTGGTGCCATCCATCCATCCCCGCTTGACCTGCCATTTCTCTTATCATTTTAACTGAGCATTCACGCCTCATTTCCAGGCAGGATAATTAGGCGAAACGGATGGCTCCATTGAATGAGAAGTCAGAGCATCTCCTGCATAGTTCTCGGCACTGCTCTTGCCAGAAAAAAAGCGTAACCATTTATAAAAAAAATACTGTTATCCATCCTGCTAATTAGCATGATTTAGAAACGCAGCTTAATAATGAGAGGTTAGAAGTTTTTTCCTGTCTCCCTAATTAACAGAATTAATGAGACGATGGGGAAGCCTAGCTGTGCATCATCGGTAGTTGTTGCAAGATGATATGAAAAAAGATAAGATATGCAGCTACCGCTGGTAATAATGTGCTCTTTCGAAGGTCAGATTCTGCTAATTTGAGAACTCTTCTTCAGAATCTTGGGGGTTTCTGTTATAAAACACACACATAATTACTAATGATCATGGCTTATTGCGAGAATTATATCCAGTGAGTTTTATTTTCCTATATGAGAGCAATACCACGACACACTATGAAAGGCAAACATGGTCTGTTAGAAGAGAGCGTACCGGGAGGACTCGCATCAAACCAGTTGTCGGTAGTAATGCCATGAACTTGATGGCGCCAAAGACATGGCGTCACATCGACGAAAACAACTAACAGTTTATAAGTTAGTTAGGTAAATGATATCGTCAAAAATTTTTGTCTTTAAACACCGAAACGCATTTCAAATTAATAGTACAGATAATAAATAAACGTTAAACAAATATTCTTAATGTAAACATTGCCGTATAGAATAGTTAGATTTATGTGTTAAGAGTTGCAAAATCGGGTTTAAAATGCCCTGGCTGAATTTAGTCAGCTGATGCCATGATTTAGTAAAATGTAACGTTTAATTATTTTACGGTAAATTATGCGACAAATATCCTCGCACTCACTGTAAAGTTAATATATAACTAGAGTAGGGAATAGCGCTCTGCTGCTTTTTCAATTGGTTTTGACTGTGGTCGTTGCAGTTGTCTTTAACAGAACCTATTCTACGCTATCTTAACCTCTCCTAGTTTTAAGTCGCACCTCGTCTAACATTATTCTAACCTAACGTGCCTGATCTAAGACTAACATACCTAACGTATCAGAAATTCTTCAGCAGAATCGCCGCCAGAAGTACCGCCGTTCTAAGTTGCCTCTGCAAGCTATGTTATGTTAGGATATATGTAAGGTTTTACATGTATACACATGACGTAACCAAGTAGCATTTCCCGTATTACCAATGACATTCACGAACACGCTGATGCAGCCCAGCTCAGGTTCATATATATGTCTCCAAGTTTCCTCGATTGCGACCCACCCCCTTCCCCCATCATTATTATTACCTCCGCCAAGGAGGTTATGTTTTCGTCGTGTTTGTCAGTCTGTCTGTCTGGCTGTTTGTCCGTCTGTCTGTCACCAAGATAACTCAAAAAGTTATGAACCGATTTGGATGAAATCTACAGGGATTGTTAGGTATGTCATGAGGAACAGATGTTTAACTTCTGGTAAAGATATGTCCATCCGTTTGTATGTTTGTCTGCCTCATTTTTCTCAATGTCATAACTCAAAAAGTTATGGATGGATTTTGATGAAATTAACATGAGTTGTTAGGTATATAACAAAAAGTAAATGACTAAATTTTGGTAATGATCCGTTTGTTAGTTTGTCACTGTTTCTAATTGTATGCTTGTTAGCACAATAGCTAAAAAAGTAATAAATGGACATTTATGAAATTCATACGAGTTGTTAGCAATGTTAAAAGACATTGATTAATAAATTTTAGTGCAGATCGGTTGGATCGTTTGTATGTTTGACTCATGTTTGTCATAACGTTTGTTAGCAGTATAACTCAAAAAGTTATGAGCGGATCTTCAAGAAAATTGCACAAGCTGTTATTCCTATCAAAAGGCACAAATGATTATATTTTGGAGTTTATACAAAGAAACTTATGGTTTCAGAGCCAATTTGAATTTTCTTGCTACTGTTGCCTCGCTTGGAGGAGGTATGCGCTCTCAGAGTGTTCTAGTTATTATTAAAACTTCACACCAGGGCCGCCCTGAACAGGTAGTACAACCCAAATGAAGTACATTGCAACACCGAGAAGCACGAAACGCTGCTAAAGTAAATCCAACAAAAAGCCATCAACAGCTGACACAAAAGCTTGCAGGCCAACACGACCGAAAGCCGTTGCCGGCAGTTAATTTCAAGCCCGAACAGACCACGGCACGAAGCACTGACTGAACTGACGAATTCCGCATCTAGCACTCTCCAAAGTAAAAGAATGGGCGTCAAACGCAGCACGTGTAATCCTCTTCGAGACCTTGAAGGCCGGGACAGAAGAATACAACCAATGTTTTTCATTTTTCTAAAGCTTATAAAACATACAGAGTCTGGCCACCTCTCTCCTACGGGACAAATTCACCAGATCACTTTCGGCGCACAGCCTGCTGGCTGAACTAACAAGTCGGTCCAGCAGACGCAAGTGACTGTCAGCAGCTGAAAACCAGACCGGTGAGCAATACTCCTACACAGGCAGTAAGAAAGCATAAAAGCATCTGCGGACGACCTCACTCTGGATTGTCAGTACTCAGTAGACACACCCTGGTACTCTGTCTCTGACGTTGCTGTGCCCTCTCATTCGCACGTTCAGCCTCGGCCTTATGATCCACATATGTCTGCCACAACGTGCGGTCACACGAACGTCGCCAAGACTGATTAGAAGCTTGTTTAGCTTCAAAAGCTAACCGACAGTGGTCGTCAAACCACGATTTATCGCGAGACCTCACATGAATAATCCTCTTCGGGACATACATCGCCAAATTAGACACAGTCAAGTCGTTAAGCTCAGAGATAGGATCAACTCTACAAATAATCTGAAGCCAGGGTAACGCCATTAGTGCTCCAGTAATAGCATCTCAATTAGCCCTGCTCTTAACAAAAACCACTCTCCTGGTGTCTACCACAGGAACAACATGGTTTAGGTTCAAGGACACAACAAGATGTGAGTGGTCTGAAATGCCAATAATGGAGCCAACTGATACAGTCATTGAGTCCGGGACATCCGTCATAACGAGGTCGAAACAATTGCCAGCAATATGCGTGGACCCACGAACTAGCTGCACACAACTAGATAAAAATCTAAAATAAAATCTAACTCAGCATCATCATGGCGATCAGTCGGTGACACAGATCCCAACCAATCCCTGTGGTGTGCATTAATATCCCCCACAAAATCAAACGCTGACTTAGGATCCGTACTCTAGATTGAGGCCATCGCCGTCAGCAAACAGTCATACAGAGAATCATCAGTTGTAGTGCACCGATATAAGGAGAAAAAATAGAAATTATTCAGACGGGCACACACCCTCAAAAATATGCACTCATGACAAGTGCACTCGTGCACTGACTGCCGGTAAGCGCAGAAACCACTCCGGACACAGACGGCCATGCCGTGAAATCCAGGCCCTGATCCCACCAGCCTGAGGAAAGGGGACTGGAAACCTGCCAAGGCAAGCTCTGCGTCATGCCTCCGAACCGACACCAGCGTCTCGGAACAGCAAACGACATCCACACCACGGGACACGAAATCAAGCTCCGCGAGGTTTGCATACAATCCTCTAATATTACAATAAAGGAGACGACACCTCGAGCCCGACCTGGTCCCGAGTTACTCTCCACATCTCCACAAAGTAGAAGGGAAATGAAGATAAAACATAAATATCCAAAAATCTACAAAAAATACAGATATATACAAAAATGTACAGAAATTTACAAAATAGGTGAAAGAGATCCCATAAACAAATGATCGGCATTTGCAGAAGTACGGTTCACTCGGCAGAGCTGCTA
>LQNS02278070.1:13864743-13876594 GCA_001587735.2 Parhyale hawaiensis
GTAAACGAGCTTCTGCATGAGTTCTCTGAAGATGGGATGAAATCCGGAAACGTTAAATTGTATTTGGTGATTAGGCGACTTAGTATTTACTATTTAGGTATTTCTATAGCTAATGCGATTGCAGAGAGAACGGAATTGTGTTTGACTGATATCACGATAAAATAAATATTGGTGTTACATTAAATTCGTCAAGGTTGATTTGGCTAAGTACCGTGACTGTACCAGGGGCGGTGGAACGTCCTTTTCTAGTACCGTGCATGACAGTGAATAGTTTCTTCCTTTTTCTTGGTTGTATATTTTTCTTCCTTTATTTCCCGTTTTAATTTACAATCAAGACTTCACCCCAAGTATAGCACTGCTGTGAGAGGAATATGAAACTCAGTATCGGTGAAGGAAGAAACTAACCAACCAAACACGCTTCTAATAAACCGTTAATTACTACTTAGTGGTACAATTAATTAACAGAGATCACTCTTTAGAATAGCCCCATGCGCTAGATTTGCAGGCACGTATTGATGGCACTGCAAACAATACTAATCTTGTGAGAAATCGAATATAGTTCCTGCGTTGCAAGGAAATGAATAGTCGGCCCGCAGACATTATTCATGGATACGCCGCATGCGGCTCCACTCTCTCCTGTGCCATCACGGCATTTGATAGACGGTGCATTCTATTGAATTGGTGTATTGAACTGCTTATATTGAACCTGTACATTCATGGACGATTTACAGCAGTTGCTTCATCAGTGAAATTTGCACATTGGTTCGCCTACTACGGTTACTGTTACTAGTACTGCAAACAGTGCTCCTGTTGTTACTCCTACCACTACTGCTGTCGTTATCCCTATAGCACCCGCCAACACTTCTTTTCATGTCACTTCTGCATCCCCTCTATTACAACAACGGCCAATTCTGCATCAATCACCTCTACAACATTTGTTACCACTCCTACTGGTGTACCCAGCACCACTGCTGCTATTGCTTTCATTACTCCCACTACCACTGGCGTCTCCAAAATGAAAAGATGTGGAAGCAGTATCTGTTAATGAAAAATTTAATCATTGCAGATACAGAAAACAACAGTGCCGCCTACATTTGTTCAGTGAACTTTCTTTGCTTTGATTTAATGCTCACTGAAATAAGAAATACCTCTGGTAAACGAAAAAATATTTTGCGTATGTTGTGAGAAATTAAAATTGTAGAAGCATTAATGCTCTGCTAAAGAAATCGGAGAAAACCTCCGTGAGCACAAAAACTGAGAGTGCTGCTCTATTTGTAACGTAAAGTCTACGGTATTTACAACGATGATTTCATTTAGAACACCAGGCAATGTGAAAAACAGCTTCTCTTAAGGTTTCAAATAATTCAATTCTCACAAGACGCCTGTTTTGATCCAATGGCTTAAAGCTCATTGATTTATCCCATTGAAAGCGCAACTGGTAGACATCCATATATGGATAGAAAGTTATCGATACATGCCACGTTTGTTCTACGCATCTTGTAATTTGGGGTGAAAATTATTATTTTCATGCACTCGATATATGTTCTCCTGAATTAAGAGTACATGATGTACAGTATATCGAGTACCTGAATGAAAACCTACAACCTAAATAAAAACTTACGCTAAATAAAGGTGACATGTATCAAGGACTTCCTGTATACAAACCGACAGACGAGGTTATAAGAAACAAGTTCCCAACTAGCATGACAGTCTTCCATGTTTTAGTAATTTAAAAGAATGAATAAAGAAGCTCGTAATTTGTACTGAAACTGTACTCTAGCTAGACAAAAGTTGCTGGTTCTCAAAAACTACAGTCAGAGGACTTCTGATGAGAACATGAAACACGGTCTTCACTATAGCAGTCTTCTATCTATTAGTAAGTTAATAAAGTGACGAGAGAAACTGTATTTACACATGTACTGTCCTCTAGCTGGATGCTTCTCAACAACCATAGCCAGAGAAACGTTGATGAGAGCAAAAAACGCGGTCTGAGGCAGCAGGCTTCCATCTTTTAGCAAGTTTATAGATGCAGTATTTCCATGTTCATGCAAGTGTTCTGCTATCTCCGTGAATTTTGGATGATTTGCATTCACAAAACGGACGACAGGGAGTCGTATTTTCCGCATTATGCGAGTTGGACCGGAAAATTGAAAATACGTCTTGAGACTTGATGATATTTTTGAATAAACGGAAGCGGAAAACTTTGCTGAAGAAATGATGCCATTTTGGGGAAAAGATGTCAAATGCGTTGCAGTTTAGCTTTAGAAGATCATGAATGTGAAATTTGGAGAGCAGATTCATGGTGTGGTTACTAGATACCAGGAGTAATATTTTTTTTCGGAATGTTTTTGGACACTGCATCCGCAGATAATTACAGTATGCCACCTGCCATAATATAATTTTGTAATCCCAACAATTAAAAACTTTCTATCGGCTGTGCGTTAGATAAAAAGAGTGCTAATCAGTTTTATGTGCAAATATGTTTTATAAAATAGAGAAAACAATGTTTAGGTGTTTACTAACCCGCCCACTGCTCCTATCGGAGTTCTTGTTCTTCCAATAGTACTGCCAGGGTTGAAGTAGAACATGATTTTCATTATTCCGCTACTTGGCTTGCTGTTATTTAAAAATTCTAAAGGTGTGCAATTACGTACGAGGGGTGTGTGAAATGCGTTAAGCATCAGAAATGCGAAAAGGGGTAATGGATTTTTGATGATTTAATTTTTCACTTTTTTTTCAGCTCCTTGAGAAAAGTTAGCAGCAATACCTACAACAGGTCGTACTTTCAAAACAACCATCGGTTTAACAGTGCATAAACGCTTCCTATAATAAATACAGCGATGCTTAAAACTTTTCATACGGCCTTCTTGCTTTGCAGTATACTATTTTTTTTAAAGTGTCTGAGGGTGGCAAGTGCGGTCCGCAAAAAAAAAAAAAAATGAGGTCGCAGGAGGAGGTTGTACTGCCCGCGCTTACATTTGGTCACCTCCTCAACAAAGAACCGAGATGGGCACGGATATTCAAAGCGTGTTGTAATAATTAAGGGTAAGTATACAGAACGTACAGTCACTTGAACAAGTATCGTCGTCGACGCTCAGATTTCGCGAGCTTGTTCTACTGATCTTGTCCTAGTGTGATTCGAAAGCCGTTTAAGCCTACAACCTAGTAAAAATCAGACACGTGAATGCGTCTAAAGTACTAAAGGCAGTAGTGGTGATTAAATACTAGTAGTTTCGTTAATACATATTCGCTCGCAGGTACGTTACGAGCTCTTAGGTTTTACAACACGCTTTGAGTTTCAGGGTCCCATGCCCTGTAATCGAATTTATATTGAAGGACGTTGGTTTTAACTTACTGAGTGATTCGTGCTACCGTACATTGATGATTCCACGTGGCAAATAAACGGTTTTATTGTTATTATAATTTTTTATTACCTCCTAGGAGGTTCTGTCTTCAACTTTGTCCCTTTATCTGTTTATCACTAAAATAACTAAAAAAGTTATGAATGGATATCTACAAAATTTACAGGGACTGTTAGGTATGTTAAGAGGGACAGATGATTAACTTTTGATTAAGATCCGTTCATCCGTTTGTTTGCTTATTTGTCTTCCTCTTTCCTTAAATGGTCGGATCTTTATAATATTTGCATGAGTTTTTAAGTATATTACGAAGGGCAAACGACCAAATTTTTGTGACGATATGTCCATTTATTTGTCTCAGAGTTTAATTTTATGCTTGTTACCAAAATAACTCAAAAAGATATGAACTGATCATTATAAAATTTACAGGAATTGTAAGTAATGTTAAAGACACAACTTATTAAGTTTTAGTGACGATCGGTTGGTCTGTTTCTGCATTTGACTAATGTTGGTTACGATGTTTGTCAACAGCATGACTCAAAAAGTTATGAACAAATTTTCAAGAAAATTACAGAAGCTGTTATTAGGGTCAAAAGGCACGGATGATTAGGTTATGGTGTTGATCGACATCCATCATGGATTCAGAACCAATTTGAATTTTTCATTACCGTTGTCTTGCTTGGTGGTGGTATGCGCTCTCTGAGTGCTCTATAGTCTGACCATTTTATAAAGGCGGTTCGGTCGTGGTCAAATTCCTCTACAACGAGGCCAATCCTATGAATATTTCTGAGATTTCTCTATATGCAGTTAGAGGGCGTGTCTAAGATATGCACCGAACAAAGTCACAGATATACTCATAGAATTGGCAACGCTAAAGAGGAATTTGACCACGACCGAACCGCCTTCAAAAAATGGTCAGACTATAGTTGTGATTATTATCATTGGAGGGATTTCACGACCCAAATTGGATCGGTTGAGCGATGTTCAGCTCTACACTCTGGCGCCGGGTCACATCCCGCGACCTAAGGCTCAGAGCACTTTGCGAATGATGTGCGCTGTTCCAAGCANNNNCGCAGGGCAGTCTTGAGATTCTTGGACATTGCCCCCAGAGCTCCGATGACCACTGGAACGACGTCCACCTTCATCTGCCACAGTCTCTGGAGTTCGATGGCAAGGTCACGGTACTTTTTCTTCTTCTCCGCTTCCTTGTCCACAATCCTGGAGTCGAAGGGGATTGAAATGTCGATCAGTTTGGCCGACTTCTCCTGTTTGTCTTTCACGACGATGTCCGGTCGGTTAGCGGGGATTACTCTGTCGGTTTCCATCCTCTTGTCCCAGTAAATCTGCACGGCTTCGTTTTCAACCACGGGCGCAGGTTCGTGCTCGTACCATCTCTCACTGACCGGGAAGTATGGATCCGCAGGAGGGTCTAGTGAAGGTGTCGGGCAACTATATCGTGCCTGCGCTTGTACTCCTTTTGCAGCAGCACTCTGCATTCGCTTATCACGTGGTTGATGGTTTCATCCGAGCTCCTGCAAATTCTACTAGGGACGTTTCTCTTGTCGATCCTGTTTTGGATGTACCTGGTTCTGAGGGCTTGCTCTTGAGCTGCCAGGATGGTGCCTTCTGGTTAACGTTTCAGCTCACCTCTCAGAAGCCAGTTCCAGGAGTCTGGCACGATTAAGTCCTGAACAGCCTCGAGGTACTGGCCGGACATCTTCATGCTCTTCCATTAATTTTGTTAGTTCGATCGAGGCATTGTCGCTGTTTGAACTGGTCAGCCGTTTCGGTCTCTTTCAGCAACTTCGCCTCGACTAAACAGCGTGCCCACGGGTCGTTGCACTCTCTGAAGTGGTTGGAGAGAGAGCGTTTTCCTGCTTCGACGCAGTACTCGACGCTGATGAGGCCACAGCCAACCCTCTCTTCTGTTAATGTAAAGTCTGTATATGCAGGATCTTGAGAGCAGTGCTCGAAAGATGGTCATGAGATTCCTGGCTTTGATGTCCATGTCGGTGCAGTCCTTCTTGGTCCAGTTAATAATGCCAGCAGAATATCGGACTACGGGGACGGCCCAGGTGTAGATGGCCTTGATGGTGTTGCCCCCATTGAGGTGTGATTTAAGGATGAGCCGGAGTCGGGTGAAGTACTACTTCTGAATGGAATCTTTCATTGTTCTGAGGAGAATGGTGTTATACTCCATGACACCCAGGTACTTGTAACATGCCTCTTCGATATCGTTGATGGCACCTTCTTCGATGGTGAGTCCCTCGGACGCAGTAACCTCTCCCCTTTCGATGCTAAGGACTCCGCATTTGCTAACACCGAACTGCATCTTGATGTCTTGGGAGTACTGATGGACTATATTAAGGAGCTGCTCTACTTGGTCCTTTGATTTGGTAGAGAGCTTGAAATCGTCCATGTAGAGCAGGTGGTTGAGCTTCATGGTACGGCTGTAGTTGTAGCCCTGGCCGGCCTAGTTCAGGGTCTCGGAGAGGGGGATCACGGTCAGGATAAAGAGCAGTGGAGATGGAGAGTGGCTCTGCAAGATGCCCCGCTTGATGCTCACCTCGCCGAGGTGTTTGTTGGTGCTTGTGTTATGGGTCTTTCAGTTGGGCATAGTCGTCGCGATCAGATTGCGGATGTTGCCGGCGTTGCCGTAAATTACCAGGCATTCCAGGATCCAGGAGTGAGGGATCATGTCGAAGGCTTTTTTTGTAATCAACCCAAGCCATGCTTAGATTTTTCTTTTTGCTCCTGGCATCTTTCGTGAGGAGCTTGTCGACGAGCAAATGGTCCTTCGTTCCCCTTGTGTTTTTGAGGCATCCTTCTGTTCGTCGGGTAGGAGCTTCTTTGAGTCTAGATGTTGGTAGACTCTCTCGTAGATTATGCCCGGTAGCACCTTCTACATATGGGGGAGGCACGTGATTGGGCGGTAATTGCTAACCTCCATGCCCTTTGCCTTGTCCTTTTGGATTAGGACCGTATTATTATTATTATTATGTCGTGAATTCCTGAAACAGAAATTACTATTATTCGTGAAGAGGAAATTTCCCCACCATCAAATATGTAAAGACAGGGTCTGCAGTAGATATTTAGATGTAATACGTTAGTTTGCGTTACCTATTGAGTTAAGTAAGTACTGCTGCCGTATTGATGCCATACTAGGAATTCCCTTCGCGGAAATTACTGCTATTTGCAAAGAGGAAATTTTTCCTCCTTTACAAAACCGACACGCTGGTTCTGTATTACAGTAGCTTCTATACTGAAGTACGTTGGATTGCCTTCCGCAATCGAACGGTTAATGTTACCGTGCATTGTTGTCGACATGTCGCAAATCATCTTCGTGGAATATGCTGCTGTTCGACAAGGAGAATTTTTAGAGGAAATCTCAGGATTAAGGCCAGTAAGCCTGACAGTATTTAGCGAGGGCAACTTCCGCATTAAAAGCAAAAAGAAATAAACTTTGCTATACGTAAAAATTATTGAGTGGAAAACGTCAGGGGTGTAGAAAATGGATTTGAGACGGAGTTGAAGCTAAGCTGTAGAAAATGGATTTGAGACGGAGTTGAAGCTAAGCTGTAGAAAATGGACTTGAGACGGAGTTGAAGCTAAGCTGTAGAAAATGGACTTGAGACGGAGAGTTGACGCTAAGCTGTTAAAAATGGACTTGAGGCGGAGAATTGAAGCTAAGTTGTAGAAAATGGACTTGAGACGGAGAGTTGAAGCTAAGTTGTAGAAAATGGACTTAAGGCGGAGAGTTGAAGCCAAGCTGTAGAAAATGGACTTGAGGCGGAGAGTTGAAGCCAAGCTGTAGGAAATGGACTTGAGGCGGAGAGTTGAAGCTAAGTTGTAGAAAATGGACTTGAGGCGGAGAGTTGAAACCAAGCTGTAGGAAATGGACTTGAGGCGGAGAGTTGAAGCCAAGCTGTAGGAAATGGACTTGAGGCGGAGAGTTGAAGCTAAGTTGTAGAAAATGGACTTGAGGCGGAGAGTTGAAGCCAAGCTGTAGGAAATGGNGAGAGTTGAAGCTAAGTTGTAGAAAATGGACTTAAGGCGGAGAGTTGAAGCCAAGCTGTAGGAAATGGACTTGAGGCGGAGAGTTGAAGCCAAGCTGTAGGAAATGGACTTGAGGCGGAGAGTTGAAGCTAAGTTGTAGAAAATGGACTTGAGGCGGAGAGTTGAAGCTAAGCTGTAGGAAATGGACTTGAGGCGGAGAGTTGAAGCTAAGCTGTAGAAAATGGACTTGAGACCGAGAGTTGAAGCTAAGCTGTAGGCAGCACGAACTTTGATGGCAAGAACTGTTTTCTGCAATGAATTTCTTTTAAATTCTGACGCTAAACTTTAAACAAATAGAAAAAATGCTGACAAATGGCACATGCACAATAGGATTTCTTTTCCCCATAAGAAATGCTGTTGCTCGGGCGAGTAGCATTTCTTTCCCAACAAAATTCAGTTTCATATAACTTTATTTTCCCCGAAAATGCGGTTTTTCGTTTAAGTATAACGTTATTTTCCCTAGTACAGATGTCGTTTAGTAAAAGAATAGAATAGTTTAGTACGAATAATGCAATTTTTTTTGACGAAAGTAATGTCTTCTTAATGAAAAACATTGTCTTTCGTACGAAAAAAATCAGTTTTTTTTTCACATAAATATGCGAGACGATATAATGAGTACAGGAACCAAAATTAGACTAGGGGCATAATTTTGTGATATTGTATTTCAGATGCAAATTAATCATGCAATATTTAAACTTCCAAATAAGCGTCACTGGATTTAAGCGTTATATTGAGAACTAGAGCGCTCTGAGTGGGCATACCTCCGCCAAGTAGGGCAACGGTAACGGAAAATTCAAATGGGCTCTGAAACCATATTTTTTTGGTATCAACTCCATAGTCTAATCACTTGTGCCTCTGGATAGCATTAACAGTTTTTGCAATTTTTTTGAAGATCCGTTCTTAACTTTTTGAGTTATGCTGCTAACAAACATTATGACAAACATAAGTCAAACATACAAACGAACCTACCGATCTGCACCAATATTTAATCATTTATGCCTTTTAACATTACTAACAACCACTGTAAGTTTCATAAAGATTCATTCAAAACTTTTGGGCTATTGTGCTTACAAACATAAAATGAAACACAGCGACAAACATACGAACGAACAAACAGATCACAAAATTTTGTTGATTTACTGGTTGCGATATAGCTAACAACTCATGTAAATTTCATGAAAAGCTATCCATAACTTTTTGAGTTATGGCATTCATAAAATGAGGCAGACAAACAAACAAGCAAACGGATGGACGGATCTTCAACTAAAGTTAATCATCTCTTCCTCTCAACATACCTAATAATCCCGTAAATTTTATCCAAGTATGTCCATAACTTTTTGAGTTAATTCGGTGACAGACAGGAAGATAGACAGACAAAAAAAAAAACAAACAGACAGCCTACCCTGACGAAAACATAACCTCCCTGGCGGAGGTAGCTATTGAGTTTTAATAACAGAAGCTTCGTCTGTCTGTTATTCTGTTTGTCACCAAGATTACTCTTACGTACGGATCTTTACGAAATTTACAGGGATTGTTAGGCATATTAACAGTAACAGATGATTAACTTTCATTGAAAATCCGTTCATCTGTTTATTTGTTTATCTGTCTGCCTATTTTTTCTGAAGGCCATAACTCGAAAAGTTATGGACGGTTTTCATGAAATTTATATAAGTTATTAGGTATAATACAGAGAGTATATGACCATTTTTTTGGGATGATCTGTAGGTTCGTTCTGTCGCTATTTGATTTTATGCTTGTTAGCCCAATAACTCAAGAAGTTATGGATTGATCTTTATGATATTTACAGGAGTAAAGATGAAAAATGATGGTAATTCTTCGCTAAATGAGAACTGACCTAGCCCACTTTTTCTGATGATTTTAATTATTGATCAAACCGGCAGGTGCAATGATATATTCATCTTAATAAAATAATGACAAGAGATGGACTTTACTCCCCGAATAACTGGTAAGGACATATACTTGTTTCGGCCACAGCACAGTATTATGAACCATTAAATACTTATTGTTCACAGAACAGATCTTATTTGAAATCTAAAAGTAGACCTCTTTGAGACATGTCATTTTGCTCTAAGTTGCAGATACACTCATGATTACTTTCAAAATATTGTAGCTGATTTGGGAAATACAAGAGTAGATCTCTTTTGTTCAGAGCACATTATCATGAGCCGTAAAGATACTCATTATTTTATTTCCAGAACAGTTAATTGCAGGGATCCAAGAGTAGACCTTTTGCAGTCATAGCACATTATTATGAATCGTAAAACCGCTCATTAGTGCTGGGACAGCTAATTACAGCAATCTAAAACCACATCCGACGTTGCCAAAGTTAGGAAAAAAAGAAACGTAGTTTTTACTGCCTAAAAGCGATGCTTTGTCTGCGTGAAACAGCAAATAGCTAATGCTCCAAACTGCCGACCTCCAATTGGATTTTCTCATATCTGCTGCCCAATGCAGACGATATTATCAGCAGCTGCTTTCATTTAGTTTGTTTACGACCATTTACGACGGGCTGTTGGCCATAGCATTAGAGGGATTCATATTTCTTGCAAAAAAAGTAGCACTGTTATGCTGAATATTACAGGAGGTTAATGAAAAGTACTAAGCCTCACGCAGATATTTGCGAACTAAGAAAAAATGAAAATATCCTCGTAATCTTCACCTAATTGTATGCTTAAGTGCCTAACGCTCTCTATTTTATATTGGTAGGCTGTTAAAGTGAAAGGGCTAACTTAAGCATTCCTACGAAACGTACACTGTTGGCTGCAGGTTCAGTGTTTTTAATTTAGCGTCAATATAAGCTGGTCATAATTTATTTTTGCTTTACAATGAAAATCTTGTGCGCATCAACGAACAAACACTTTATTTTTTTAGCGAAACTAACTTTTAGGATATCCACTAACACGAATTTTTCCAAAATAAAACGCAATAATTGTTTGAATTCAGTGTGCTGTGCACGCATCTATAATTGTGATTTTTATTTTGGTCCGTTAATTGATTTGGTGATGTTCTGTTATGAACCGATTTGGATGAAATTTACAGGGATTGTTAGGAATGTTAGGAAGATCAGATGATTAACTTTTGGGGAAGATATGTCCATCCGTTTGTTGTTTGTTTGTCTGCCTCATTTTTCTCAATGCCATAACTCATAAAGTTAAGAATGGATTTT
This sequence comes from Parhyale hawaiensis, assembly GCA_001587735.2. Classification (NCBI taxonomy): domain Eukaryota; kingdom Metazoa; phylum Arthropoda; class Malacostraca; order Amphipoda; family Hyalidae; genus Parhyale; species Parhyale hawaiensis. The sequence continues at coordinate 13,875,346 of LQNS02278070.1, forward strand.
AATGAAATTAACATGAGTTGTTAGGTATATAACAAAGAGTAAATGATCAAATTTTGGTAATGATCCGTTTGTTCGTTCGTTCGTTCATTCGTTTGTCACTGTTTTTAATATTATGCTTGTTAGCACAATTACTAAAAAAATAATAAATGGATCTTTATGAAATTTATAAGGGTTGTTAGTAATGTTAAAGGACATAATGATTAAAGTTTGGTGCAAATCGGGTTGTTCGTTTGTATGTTTGACTCATGTTTGTCATAGCGTTTGTTGGCAGTATAACTCAAAAAGTTATGAACGGATCTTCAAGAAAATTGCACAAGCTGTTATTTCTATCAAAAGGTACAAATGATTAGATTTTGGAGTTTATACAAAATAAATAATGATTTTAGAGCCAATTTGAATTTTTTGCTAGCGTTGCCTCGTTTGGCGGAGGTATCGCTCTCAGAGTGCTCTAGTTTTATTTTATTTCATTAAGTAACCCAGAGAGATCTTGTTTATTTTTCTGTTGAAAAATTCACTATAAAATGAGATTGAACATTATTGGTAACTTGATATAGCATGTACGTTTATCATTCAGCATGTGAATATCATAGGCAAAAATGAAAACCTCGAATAGCTCAGTTCTATAACAATAACATTGGGTGAAATATTGACAAATATTAGGCACCTAGTCGAAAAAGTATTAAATAATTTATCATATATAATTTTGGTCGCATTGGGAACAGAATGGAAATGGTCTACTGGATTTGAATTAATTGTCCTCACCTCATGTGATCAAGTGAATATAAATTTAAGCAAGTCTATAAAAAATTCGGTGGGCGAATCCAAGCGGTGACCATAAACAACCAAGCGGTGACCATAAACAACCAAGCGGTGACCATAAACGACCAAGCGGTGTCAACGCTTTCTTGTTCATCATTTTAATAGATCAGGGTAGGTTATCTTTGAACTAATTATAGAGTATACACTAGAGGTGTACCGAAGGCCTGTTTTTTAATATTTACGAAATGCGAATATTTTGCTATGATACTCGTACCTGCGAATAGCGTATGTTTACTCAAAGTTTTATTTTTCAAGTAATATGGCATTTTATTTGGGTTCTAGAGTCTGGACTCTGGAGTGGACTATTCGAAATTCTAATTCATTACTAGCTGGACCCGTGAAACTTTCACGGCTTTGCAAGGCCTTTCAGACAGACTCGTGAAACTTTCATATTTTAGCATGGAGACACCACACTTGTTCTTCAACACCG
>LQNS02278070.1:13885264-13937831 GCA_001587735.2 Parhyale hawaiensis
TCTTTAGAGTCTATTTTTGCATGATACTTCAATGGGAAATTTATAGGTATTTATCCGATATTATTCGATGTCTTGCACTATTTTCACATAGGCAGTCGATAAATGCCTATAAATTTCCGATTGGGACGTCTGTCAACCCTTCACTTCTTACAGGTCGCACTATTTAGTTACCCTAACAAAAAAGGTCCGGCATGATTGCTGCGTTATCAAAGGTAGGAAACTGCATACCGTATATATTCTTACATAATAGCGAGCTTCAAATACATAAATGCAAATGCTGAGACTCAGTTGTGTATGCAGTACGGTATTATTCAAACCATTGATAATATAGCCTTATAATATATAGTTTGTTTGTTTTCTACTATTTCATTCCCGTCATTATCTAATGGTTGAATTCCCAAAATCTACCTCAGCGTGCCTTATATTCCTGGGATAATAACGTGATTCCCACGCTTGGGTCTCGATCACCAGCGGTATATTTGTGAAAGAGATTGTAGGTTTTGATAACGTAAAGTTTATTTCGATATCCGAACAAAGCACATTTGCTCCACTAATGATTTTATTTGCTTAGAGAAAATATAGGGTTAACTCTTTTCTCGCAAAAGGTATCAGCCTAACAAACAAATGGTGGGGACAAGGCTGGCATTATCTATGTGTACCATTTCCGAGAGACGCTTATTTGAATACGTCGTAACCACACTGTCTGCAGAAAGACTTTAAAGGCGAAATATTATTAAAATTATCGAGAGTGATCATAATCTGTAGGGTAATTCTGCTTGTCCCTCCGTTAAGGGTAGTTATCAGTACGGCCGTAACGCTTTCATAAGTATTAGATAGGGGAAAATTGGGATGATACGAGTCCGAGACATCACTGAATAACATTGCTTCTGTTCTGTGGAATTTCCGCAGGCTCCTGCTTATAAAAGTAAACAGTGGTAATATTTGCCATGAGCAATAGTCAATGTATATAATAATACTAATAATAATAAGCTTTAATAATACATCATGAAAGATACAAGGGAGCTTTAAAATAATAAAGTACTCTTGTATTAAGCCCATTGGTAGCTCAAGAGCTATTTGGGCAACGCACAAAACTTAAACTTTGGTGAGGTTCTCCACTGATCGCTGTCGAAGTGTTGCTGCACTCGGGACCAGACATGCGAACCTAACTAATGTTAGACTGCGGCCTACGGCCGTCCCCAGCAGAGCTCGCATCTACCGTTCAAGGGACAACAGAGAATGTAACATTCAGGAACGTAACATAGTTAGGCACGCCCACACAAGACCGCTCAATCCCACAGCTGCAGGACTACCCACATCAACGCATTTCGACGGGATGAGGGTCCCGCAGCAAGACAGCTCAGCTCAACACAAATTATCATTACATATATTCCCACTTTATGCCTCCCTACCCTCAGAGTACTCTGTGATCCAAAGAGAGGAAGAAAGAAGGGACAAAGAATACCGAGGCAAACGTGGAACCCATGCACAAGTCAACGAGTACGAGAACAGCAAGTTAGGAAAGAAGAGGAAGAACAGAACAAAGCATGAGCAAGTACGAGTATGAAATCGGGAAGGAAGCACAGTGGACACGAAAGACAGGCTTCCCGAAGGCCTAGCTAATGTCTAAGGTAACCAACACCAGCCCCCTGGGGTCGCTGGGCCCCATAAGCTCAACGTAAATTAGGCCACGGTATAAATGACAGACTTATAGTGAGATGTGGAAGTTAAGGTTGCGATAGGTGTTTCTTTACTCCTATCTTAAACGATTTAACACATTCCGCGCTCCAAATACTAAGAGGTAATTCATTCCAATAATTGTTAATTGCTTGGTACAAGAAGTTCCTTTCACCTGTGGAGGTGCGACAGTGATAGTTTAAAAACTCAGCAGATTGAATCCTACGGGTTAAATAATTATGTTGCACCTGGCATGACAAGGTTTTGCTAGCCTAGGAGAGTATTGATGATTGCCTTGGAGAACAGTAAAGAATTTAAGTACACAAAAATATTTTAATACCTGAGGGAAAGTGTATAAGGAGCCCATCGTAAAGTCATCGGCTACCCCGGGACACAAAAGTCGAAATGCTCGTCACTGGAGGCTGCACACTCTATCAGTGAACACCTCGCTGCTGTGTCCCCATACAATGATGCCATAAGTCGCGTGGCTATAAAATAAAGAGAAATATAAAGATCTCAACACACGCGTTGGTACAGTAAAGGACAACTTAAGCATCACACCCAGTGCTCGGCTCAGTTTTGACACAACACGAGCACCATGCTGCTGAAACGACAGCCTGTCATTAAGAAAAACACCCAACAATTTCACGGAATTGGCTCTTTAAATTCAATGGCAGTGTTTCGGATCGTTATTGCTGGATCTGTTATACATTTTTTTCTTACTTATTAGCAAAAAATTTGTTTTGCTAATATTCAGCAACAACCGATTTGTTTGCAAACAGTCATCAATTTTATGCAATTCAGTATTGAGATGAGCTGACGCAGACTGAAGGTCTTTATCAGAAACAACAACTGTTGTATCATCAGCATAATGCACCATATTAAGAGTGAAGAGCAGTGCATGTCACTAATATACAGTAAAAATAACAATGGTCCGAGTATCGAGCCCTGTGGTAAACCTCAGGTTATTATACTACTAATTGAGCGTGAATTCATCATTTTCACATATTGTTTTCTTTTCCATAGATAGGCCTGAAACCATCTCCCCACAGGCCCCCTGAAACCAAGAACACTAAAGTGTCACGCCTTTCATAGGCGTCAGCATCATCAATGGTCTCCTCTAAGTGGCCGACCTGCCGGTACAGCGAAGCCACCTCACTCGAAAGCCTAGCGCTCCCCTCATCCTTTTCGCTTTTCGGCAAACCTTTGCTCAAACTTTTCAAATAATATATTCAACTGCTCAGCCAAAGCAGCAAAAATTAGCTTACTATTTTCCGAGAGCTGGGAGACGTCCAGCACGTCCTCTAATGCGCTAACATGACCGGCATCTTTCTTGGGCTTCTTGGATGACGCCATCTTGAATTCCCAACTGAGGCAGCTAGTAATGACGTAGAAGTCGCAGTCCTCCAAAGAGGCAAAAAGCTCCAATACAACTTCAAAGATTGAAGAATATCATCTTGAAAGCATGCAGTTACAGAGCAGAATCACCTTGAGATTACCACGATGAACATTTATCCAGTGCTTGCGGGTAAAAGTCCTTCAAGGAGCCATAAGTCACAAGCGGTACTGCGGAGCAGGTGTGGAGAACCTCACACCACGGTAGCTGCAGGCGTTATCTAAAACCACACTTGGCATTAAATCAAGCAACCCTAAAGTACTGTGAGCACAGCTAAGAAGAATCACTCACTGAACCATTTACGTTTGATTTGAAAGCTTGCAGACCCACACTGCCGAACATGGATTTCATTCCAACACAAATCGTGTAATAAAACATTGACTGATATAATAGAGCATGGGACCGAACGGTTTCCCTTGTAAAACAGTGGGCCCTAACTTCATCTCGTGTATTTCTACAGAAGACCTCGGGGTAGGGACAGTGAAATGCAACCAATAGCCCTCTTCGTTGAATACCTTGTAAACATATTGGAGCAAGTATCACTGCCCATAGGACAAGCTCAACTTGTCATTTGTTATTGAAGAGGCGCATCGCTGATGTAGGCATTAACGCCCCCACTCTGCTGGGCTCAACAGCTTCACAATTCCTTCAGCAGGTCCACAGAGGCAAGAAAAGACAGCAAGGCAATTCAAGAGTGGGTAAGTTGTTCAAGATTTCAGTCAGAGAGAAAGATATGCAGTAGGTGCTACACAGGCGCTCTAATGATGTGCGTTTGTGCGCAAAGCGAGGGCAATCGAGACAAGCTCAACAAATTATTATGGGCATACATGTCCTGAGTAGACTCGCTGATCCAGTAGACGAAGGTAACAGGCAGCAGGCGAAAACCTGGTAGAAAACAATAGTCCAACTGTGGCAACAAGAAAGCATAGAAGCAGCTACGGACTGTATTGTTGTCACCAATTATAACAATGATTCTACGAAGGAACCCAACCTTACTCAAACCATGTGAGATCAGGTGCCTAATGTGTGCCTCAAACGTAACTTCTCGTCGAAGAAAACACCAAGTATCTATGCAGAGAGCTAGACCCTTGTGGAGCCTGTAGAAACTCCACACAGCAAAATCAATGTTCCTCAGTGATATCTCAGACGTCCATCATCCTAATTTTTCCTCTAGTAATGCTAATATAATAAAACACTTCGTGTACTTATTTAATTAATAGCAGCACCCGTGAAACATTGACGGTCTGACAAGGCGCTTCAGATCGACCAGTGAAACCATCACATTGTACCATGGCAATTCCCCATCAACATCACAAACAACACCGAAAATGATATCTTACGACCTGCCTTTTTGCTGATAATACTTACTGAAGCTCCCCAAGTTGCCCCTGTCTAAGTGGACCAGTGGAATATTTTATAAGTTGCTCTCTCTGACTGGACGCGTGGAATTCCCTTAGCAGCCAGCCACGATACAGGTTCCCAAAGATTTTTACTCAAAAATTTCAGGCGCATAAACATAATTAAAAAGAGCTGGCCTGTGGCCGAGAGATTGCTGACACCCGCCGCATCAAAGATACGTCAGCTTCCCAAAGTCATCAAGTCTCGAATTTTACTTCTATCTATTAGTGATAAAGAGCGTGACAGTAAAGGTACGTAGGTACTAGCGTATTAATATATAGAAGATTTATATATTTCGTGTCCGCCTCTTAAGAAGTAGAGGCCAACATTTCAGTACTTCAAGCAGATATTTGAACTGGAAAGGTAGTTTCACGGCTACGGTACGCTCACTTTGTATATAAGCTGACAGGAGTTGCATTAGAGTTTATTGCAGTGTTCTAGTGACAATTTTACTTCTGCCTCTCACTGTGGAAGACGCTAGTGAAAGAACAAAGAGACTGGATAGGGAAGGTAGCAGAAGAGTGAGACTACTACATTCTCAAGAACAAAGACGTGCTACCACTGGAGAGAGAAGACGCATCTATGCGACAAAGGAGTCACCCATACAGGTCCAAGGCCTCCGCCCCGACCCTTCCGAGTCCTTCTGCACCGGCTTATATGAAGTAAACATATCGATTATGGCGTGAACTTTTTCACTTACAGGTCCACTAGTATACAAAGAACCCGTGAAATTTCTATAGAACGAAAGAATTGTGCCTCTAGAATACCCTCGGCCCGTATCATGGATACAAATGTTGAAAAAATATTCGAAGCCGGGCCGTGAATCTTCTACCTAAGACCTTCTGCAGTAGTAGCTTAATTTGAGCTTGACGCCCTCTCCTGTCGATCCCTTTGCAGGTCGTGTCAAGGATACCTCAAGGAGGCCCTACTTTCCCCCTATCTGTTACTGATGCAATCATCGCGGTCGTACTAACTAATCAACTAACTTAAGAAGGGACGAGGAAAAATATAACATGGATAATCTGTTTTACTTTCAGGTTTGTGCTTCAGGGAAAGCATCATTCATTAATCGTCGAATTAAATTTCCAAAAAGAAGAAAATTTAAATAGGAAATATATGAAATATGAATATTCTTTCCATAAAAATAGAATTTCATGTGTTGAAACTATGCCAGCAAATAGAGTACCCAATAATAAGTTAAAATGAATCATGAATATTGCTTACCTAAAAAAACAAACCATGTGTCGTAGCTACGTTAGTGCTATATACAGAAACACTGTTATAGAAGCTGTTAACATTTCTCGTCTAATAAACTTGTATTAATGTAATGAACCTAAATCAGTTCAACGTACTATAACGCTTTAAAAAAATATTAATAGTTCTGTCCTGATGCACAAATACTTGCACTCATGTAATAAAGCTGCAGAAGTACAATGCAACAACTACATGGTAGTAGGTAATATTAACATTTCTTGCCTTCTAAACAAGCATTCAGACTTTCAGACCAAGTATATATGCACAAATTTCCCACTGTTCCGACTCCTCTGCAACAGTCGCCTGCGTTCACTCACCTCCGCAATATCGAATTTCTCTGTTCAATTTACGAGTGGACACCAAAACAAAAGGGGAGACGTGTTGACTAAATCCTGTGTTTTTGTACTGAGCTAAAAAGGTATATTATTTCCCTGAAAATAAATGGCGAATGATAGAAAATTATCGGTTGCCGTTGGTAAGTAATCAAATTTTGGAGTAATTTTCAAGTTAAGAGGCGTTTGAAGTGAAAATAATATCGTTGTTAAAATAAAAGGCAACAGTGTATGCTGAATAAATTCTTTAAGAGGTGATTCGCAAGAGAGAAAAATGAAGCAAACTGAAAGTCAGCGTTAAGATCTTTGGAAGTTAACTCTACCACATGACATAAAAACACGCAGAAGTAAAAACAACATATATGTTGTAAGCACGCACTTATTACGCAAATATAATTAGCAGTTTGACTTAATGAGAATGAATGTCAAAGACTCATTAAAATTGTTAGTGGTTGGCAAGCAGCTCTCACAAAGTGTTAACGCAAAGCACAATTTTTAAAATTAATTAGAAACGATAAGAAAGACATTTTCAACGAACTCGCTTTGGTCTTGAAACAAAGGGGTTTATACCGTAATCATTTGGGTTTAGAATTTTTATGACTGGACAGAATGCAGAATGGCTCTATGCAACAAAGTAATATCCGCGGGGGTGATATTATTACAGCAATAATAATAACAATAATAATAATATTAATAATAATAATAATAATACCCGCGGGGGTCATATTATTACGGCAATAATAATAATACCCGCGGGGGTGATACTATTACGGCAATAAGTAATTTGCTATTTGGTAATTCTTCTTCACTGTGCATACTGCTCACTATATACTGATTCTATTTTAGATGGGTTTCACTGGCCGACTGCATTCAAATACCTCACATATTGCGCAAAATCCAACAAAACACTCGCCCAAAAATAAGTTTAAGTTTTAAATTAAACGAAAACAAGAAGAGTATCTTGGAGACTTGGCGTTCTTACTTACATCCAGAATTATTCTTATGCCAACGCGAAGAATTCATTAAAAGCAGAAAAATAGGGTCCAGGATCATAAGCAAAGGGTCGGCATCCCTGGAAGCGAGGAATTTAGAAAGATAAAATCAACAAATTAGAAACCAATGAAGCAAAAAAAAAAAAGGCTGGTGTTGGACAGTATTCACTACAACAGGAGCCTCGTATGCAACAAAAAAAAAAAAGGATATGAAAGGAAAGCACAACCCTTAATATCCATGAAATACCTCGGCTTAACCAATAAACTCTGCGCTATCTAGAGCACTATGTGATATTGTGCATATTTTGAGAGACTAAAGTTTTGTATGACAGACTCGGATGTGTATCAGTTTCTTTCGGTAATTGTATGCTCTAGTGTAGAAACAGGATGATATTGCTCTCAAACGCATACTAATGTATATTGTAGAGAAACATTTAAACAAAGAGGTAGGCACACTGTGTGCCTTAAGTATTCTGTTGTGGAGATTTAATAATGAAAATTACGTAACAATGAAAAAGGATGATGCAGTTAACAAGTAATTTTCATTGAATTGATGGAGTTTTCAATTGATATAACTGTGAACTAAAGAGCACTCTGAGAGCGTATACCCCAGCCAAGCAAGGTAACGTTGAGGGAAAATTCAAATTGACTCTGAAACCGTGATTTTTCTCCGTATCAATACCAAAATCTAATCATTTGTGCCTTTTGATCGTAATAACAGTTCCTGTAATTTTCCTAAAGATCCGTTCAGGACTTTTTGAGTTATGCTGCTAACAAACATGACAAACATAAGTCAAACACACGAACAGATAGATCGATCATCACCAAAATTTGATCATTTGTGTATTTTAACATTACAAACTATTCCTGAAAATTTCATCACACTCCATCCATAACTTTTTTCAGTTATTGTGCTGACAAGCATAAAACCAATCGTAGTGACAAACAAACGAACGAACAGACAGATCATCCTAAAAATTTGCTCATTTACTCTTCTTAAAATTGTTATACCTAACATTGTTATTCATATAAATTTCGTGAAAATTCATTCAAAACTTTTCGAGTTATGGCCTTAAGAAAAAAAAGCAGACATAAACAAATAGGCAGATGAACGGATTTTCACCAGAAGTTAATCATCTGTTACTGTTAACATTGCAAACAATCCCTTAATAAAACGCTTAGACACTTTTTCCAAAGTTCTAAAATCTAGTTTTTGATCATTCCCAATTTTATTAAGAACAATTCTTGAGTAAAAATACGGCTTGAATGTGCTTCAGTCGTACTTAGGGGAAAGATGCATGGATGAATATATACAAAAAACACGGATCCATGCTACGGAAGAAAACTCTAGAGCAAAAAGAAAAGTAATGGCAAGTGCTATCAGCTGTCAATGATGGATGGCTGGTCTTTCCATGAACAAAAAAAATACCATTAAAACTACCGAGGATTCACAAATTTCTGTTACGCATTTCCTCAGTTATAGTTAAGGAAATCGAAAGGAAAAATTGTTTACCACCCTATCAGAAATTTTCTACGGAAATACCGATGATTACGGGTGGAAAGGTTGCAATATGACCAATTATGTGTGCTTTTTTAGGCAGGCTAAATTTCAGGAGAATCCCAATCATAAATCAACAGAATTCTGTACGTACGATCATGAGTGGAATTCCGCCCTTCATTTGCGGAAGAAAATGTACGAGTTTCTAAAAATAACAGCAAGGCTGGAATTTCTACCATAATTGACCAAAATAAAATAATTTAACGATAAGTTTGAATACGAAATTCCTGTAATGTTTATTATAGTGTAAATTTTATGCCTATTTTTACCTTTTTCCCTTCGCTTCAGTGAACTACGACAAAATATACAGACGACAAGACGTTATTTTTCTATTTTGTTTGCTAATTATATCAATGTTCCGCAAATTTATCAAAGTCACCTATCACTTTCAATTATGTATTGTATCCCTCGTTATTGAGTATTGCAGTTTTTGACCAAACTTTGCCATTTATTTTTGGGTTCATTTAATTAATATTCCTGCAGTTGGTTTTATCAACAAAATCATTCCATTAGGCTTATAAAGACTGATGTCAAGTTTTACGCTAAATCCCCACGACGAGTATGGTCAGAAAAATCGAATTGCCGATGGAAATTTTTTAAACTGTAAAAAATGGCTATTCTAGCTTAAAGTTAACGAAGCTGTGCATAAATGTGCGTGGACTGCATAGACGCGTTCAAGCGTCTGTTTCAGGAACGGTCAGAATAATTAAGTTCAGAACTTCTGACTATTGTGGGCTGCAGGCCTAACACGCACGCATGACTTACACACTTTTTTTTGGATAAACAATAGACAGATTAGTAACACGGTTTGCTAGCTCAACGATTTTAAGCCGCATTTGCGCAGAAAGTTAATTGTATATGCAACTATTCAACTGTGCCTACAAACAGTCGGTAACAAGTTAACAAGTACAAGTATGATACAGATTGCGATATCTGTAAATAAGGGGAGATATTATAGGCCAATACGGCTAAAAGAAGGTTGGGTACGTACAAAATATGGATTAGAAACAACATCCGTAAACTTTCCACCCGTAATTATGGTTGAAAATCTTGGAATTAGCCCAACCATAAAGGTTGGAAAGCACCCCATAAATGCGGTTCATTGCACTTGATTTGCATTCATATTCGACAATTGTCATGGTTGTTTCCTATTATAATTCCTGACTAGATAGTGTTTTCATTTTCTGCTAAGAGTTTGTTATAACAAAATGCGTTATATAAAATGCGACAATAAAAAATGGAATGGAGCTGATGCAAGGTAATTGCCTAAAAATAATAGTACATTTTAATTGAAATAAGTAGAAGCTCAGATAAATATTTATAAATTATGCAGATCGTCTGAGTGTTTTCCTTTTCACTGAAAACGAAAGATGAAGCTGATCATAGGAATGAGATTGTAAATTACATTTTATTACCTCCGCCAAGGAGGTTATGTTTTCATCGGGTTTGTCTCTTTGTCTGTTATTCTGTCTGTCACCAAGATAACTCAAAAACTTAAAGACGGATTTTGACGAAATTTACATGGATTTTTAAGTATATTAGGAGGAACTGTAGATTAACATTTGGTGAAGATCCATTCATCCATTTATTTCTTCGTTTGTTTGTCTGCCCCATTTTTGCTAATGCCATAACTCGAAACGTTATGGACGGATTTTATGAAATTCACACGAGTTGTTTGGTACATCACGAAGAGTAAATGACCAAATTTTTGCGATGATCTGTTTGTTCGTTTGTTTGTCCCTGTTTTTTTTTTTTAATTTATGCTGGTCAGCACAATAACTCAAAATTGTATGCATGGATCTCCATGAAATTTACAGGAGTTGTTGGCAATGTTAAAAGACATAAAAGATTAAATTTTGATGATGATTGGTTGCTCTGTTTGTGAGTTTCCTTAATGTTTGTCAGAGTGTATGTTGGTTGCATAACTAAAAAACAAATTACGTACAAACCTTCAAGAAAATTACTGAAACTGTTAATACATTTTAAATGCACAAATGAATTGATTTTTAAGTTGATAGAAAGAAAATCATGGTTTTAGAACTAATTTGAATTTTTCATTGCCGTTTCCTTGCTGGCGGTGGTATGCGCTCTCAGAGTGCTCTAGTTTTTTTTTTTTTTTTCAAATAGAATCGCAGCTCAGAGATGTCAGTTACTTATCTATAGAGCTTCAGAGCTTTTACTCTGATCCCGAACGAGAAGACCAGCAATGAAAAGACGGATTGGTACCAAACACTCGCAATTTCTGCTGTTTCAATCCAACAAAGGCGAAGAGAAAATTGGTTGCTCACAAGAGCTTTTAGTTTATTGGAGTCTTTTTTTATCAAAGAGAGTCCCTGAGAAGGCAATAGTTTCTTTCTTAATATCGTATTTCTCTGCCGATGAGAGTCCTCGCTGGTCTATTTCTATGGCTACAAAAGAGAAAACTGGACAAGCCGGACATGCATGTAATAGCTGCACCACAAACATTGGTTAAGGCGCTGTGGTAAGACGAAGAGACTTGGCAGAAGTAACTCATATGGTCATCACACTGCAGTATAAGCCTTATCACAGAATTTTCATAAAAAATGTATAAAAAAGAAAAGGGATATATCTTTGAGAGATTTTTCGGGCCAAGTGACCAATTTTCGTACTCTTTTTAGATGCAGATGGCACATCTTTCGTTTTGCACACATGAATAGTTTTCTACTACCACAAAGAAAATGAGAAAGGTGATAATTGTGTGTTTATATTTGTATGGGGTTCCACCAAAAAACTACCGGAGAGATTTGAGCTATCATCACAATCTGTCGTAAGCCCCATTAAGAGGAGTGACCTAGATGCAGAAATTACAAAAGTGCAGACTCTTCACTTTCACCCCCCCCCACCGTTGTGGGTGATGGACTTAACCCCAGGAAGCGGTCTAGTTGAAAATTTTATGTAATTTTTCTAAACCTGAATGTCTTCCAATCCTATGACTTATTTCTAAATATATTTCAGTTTCCAGTAGGCTTATTTCTTTAACCTTTTTATCCCACTTGGCCTTTTTTTATATATTTTTAGCCCCGAGTGGCTTCTTTATGATATTTTTGCAGTAGAATTGACTAGTTTTTATATCTTTTCGTGCTCTCTATGGACAATTTCCGATATGAATTCTGAGCCAAAGTAATATATTTACCTCCTCCAATGATATTATATTTTCGTCTAATTTGTCTATTAGCCTCTTTGTCTGTCTGTCATAAAGATAACTTAAAAGTTTATCAAAGTTTACAAGAACTGTTGAGTGTTTTGAGAGGAACAGATTATTATTAGCCTTTGATGAAGATTCGTTCATCCGCTTGTTTGCTTGCCTCTTTTTTTTCTTAATGCCATACCTCACAACGTTATCGACGGATTTTTATGAAATTGATATGAGTTGTAAGGTATATTACGAAGAGTGAACTATCAAATTTTTGTGACGATCTATGGATTCGTTTGTCTCTATGTTTGACTTTGTGCTTGTTAGCAAGATAACTCAAAAAGTTGCGAACGGATCTTCATGAAATTAAGAGGGAGTGTTAGTAATGATCAGAGACTTAAATGATTAAATTTTGGTCATGATCGGTTGGTGAGTTTGACTAATGTTTGTCAGAATGCTTGTTAGCAACATAACTCGAAAAGTTATGAATAGATCTTCAATAATATTACCGAAGTTATTATTACCGTCAAAAGGCACAAATGAATAAGTTTTGGCTCTGATGAAAGGAAAATTATAGTTTCAGAACCAGTTTGAATATTTCATTACCTTTTCCTTGCTTGGCGGAGGTATGCACTCTCAGAGTGCTCTAGTTTCTCCATATTTTCCAGTGCACCATTGCTTCATTTTGTATCTTTTCCAGGGGTGAGAAGAATATCTAATTCTTTTTTTCATTTTTATGCTAACACTAATGGCATATTCCTCGTTGTACAGTATAGCCTACCTGTATGAGGGATTGGCATTTTGCTTTTTTCAAAGCTTAGTGACAAAGTGTTTTTCGTGTCCCTTTAGCCCAATTGGCTGATTTTATTATTTACAGTAGTTAATTCCAAATGACTTATTTTGCGTATCTTCTATAAGCCCGAAGTTTTTATTTTTATTTTTAGGGCCGAAAGTCTCATTTTTTTTATCCGCTCCAGCCCTGAGTAGTCTATTATTAATAGTTTTTCCTTCTAATTGGCGGATTTTCCATTAATAATAATCTTCTTTATTAAGTACTCATAGACATTATGGTACACAAGAGAATATATCTTATTTTTAGGCTACACACAGCACATGTCGCAGTTTTCTTACATACTAGACCTCATTACGCCCCACTAGTCGGCCTCCATCAGGCAACAGTATGCGCTGCCATTGTATATATGTATATACATATATTAGATCGTTTTTAGCCAGGGCCATTACGGATGGCTTTTATTAATAACTTGTTAGAGTTTTCAATCCTATTTTTTAGGCTCCATGCGCATTTCCTGGTCCTGACTCTGAGGCAATCGGTGTATTTTTGAGTAAATATCCGGCTTGCGCTATAAGACCTTGGCACATTCATTAATCTGCCGAATATGTCATTATAAGCAACGCGCAAACGCTGAATGGATTTCTTTTTGAAGTTACACCAAAGTTAGTTACAGTACAGAGGATAAAAATAGGTCCGGAATAATTAATATTTCACATCTTCAGAGCTGTGACCGAATTTTCTAAGTAACATGTTACCAGCTCCATGGAGCTTCCGCATTTCTTTCTCTATATCCTGGTTATCACAAAAATCATCAGTGATTTTATGACCCAGGTTAGACAAGCTGCTTACGTACTTAAGCTCTACACCATTAAGAACAGAATGTTTATGACCGGGCAGGCTACTTCTTCTACGCCTAATATGCATGCAAACTGTTTTTACAAAGTTCATTCGCTTCGCCCTCGCAGATTGCGAGCAGCTTTTGTAGTCCTGTGGGATGGGGAGAGGCAAGCACTATGTCGTCAGCATAACTAAGGGCATTCACTGCTTTATTGTTAATATGACAGCCTACTCCAGCTGCATTTAACTTTGTATGGATAAAGTCAATGAAGTAATTGAATAGAATCGGAGAGAGTAGGCTTGCTTGTCGTATACCATTAGTCATGCAAAACGCTGTTGATTTTTTCGCCCCATTTTACATAGCATTTTTTGTTCAAAACCAATATTTCAACGTTTTTACAATGCAGATAGGTATTTGTTTCTCCAGCATACTCTTAAATAGAGAGTAGTGGTGCACTCTATCAGATGCTGCCTTAGAGTCTAGAAAACACAGATACATGGGAGAGCCATTGTCGGTGAAATGATTTATAACTTGTTTTAGCGCAAAGACAGTCATTTATGTGCCGTGTTTTGCTTTAAAGCTGAATTGGGAACCTGCAGTGTTCATATATATATATATTGTCATCCGTCTCTCAAGAACGAGTTCCACTAACTTTGAAAGTAACGTGGCTACGGCTATGGGGCGGTAGTTACTCTTGTCTGACACCTTTTTTTAATTTTTACAATTAGTGATATTATGACCTGCATTATAGTGTCTGGGAGAAAGATAGAGTAAGGCAACCAATGAGAAAGGCAGCAAGTAAAGTTACAAGCTTCGGAGGGCTGTAGTTGTTCACTTCGGCGGGTACGTTGTCCGCAGCTGTTGCTTTATTATTTTAAGTAGCTTTAGTGCCTCACGGATTTCGTTGTCCGATACAGTGCATTGGTCTATAAGTGAGATCATATTATCATGAATACCATTAACAAAACCTCTGTAGCTGCAGTAAACACATTGAAAATGTTCCTCTCTCAAGCCTACTCACATATAAACTTCAAATTATCTTATAAAAACACATTTACCATAGGGCCCTACTTTAAATTCAAAGACAAACCTTCCACACCACTGCTGTCAGGTGTTATACACCGTTTTAAATGCACCGGATGCAATGCCTTGTACATCGGCAGCACTGGACAACATTTCAAAGCCCGTATTGACCACCATTTAGGTATATCTAGTCGAACCGGTTTACCACTAGCAAAACCATCCCATTCAGCTCCCCGCCTACATTCTGAACAAAACAACCATCCCATCAGCAGGAATGACTTCTCAATCATAGCCTCTTCTAATCCTATCGAGCTGACAACACTAGAGTCCTTCTACATCCATAGGAGCAGACCCAACCTTAACATTATGACCTCAGCTGTGCAGTTTCAAACAGTTCACTAGTAGACTCACATCAGCCGACTGTACAAGAGCTGACATCCAGCCTCGCCACGTAGCTCCGCTCATTTGCCTTTTATACTTCCTCCCGACCACACCTATGGTCCCCTAACTACGAATGAATAAAAAATGATTTTAGATAAATTGTAGATTTTTTCTGAAGATGGGATTCGTTCGTCCCGAAACGTTAAATTTTACTTGCTAGTCAGCGCGTTTAGTTAGTAGTTTAAAATTTCAATCTACACGTTTACGGGAGAGGTGCTCTTGTCGCACCTCAGTCGGTGGACGGCTTATGCTTATATCACACCTACTTTTCATACTTCTGAACGAGAATTTCTGAATACTTTTTCTGCCTCTCCGAATGGCATATTAGTCATCACAAGTTCAAACTACACCTTTTTCTAACCCAGCGCAAATAAACGTTCACCTTACAAAAGAAGAAAACTAAAACACGGGCTATATTCGATGCAGCAGCCCCAGTGTTGTAGTCGTCACCGAGATTAGAACAAAAATTGTCGAGTTCTCGCTACAGTATTTCCAAGCTGAATATGATATGCAGAGCTGCAGAGCTGAGGTGATCAGCTGAGGATGACTGTCAGATGACGGAGATTGCAACGACGGGAAAGATATAGGCCTTTTTTATCCACAGATCTCACACTTTGATGGAGAAAAATATGCTTGAGTCGTACAAACCACTGCCTAGAAGTGGTGAACATTTAAGGACCTGGATACAAATACTGCATATGTATGTATGTATATATTCAGAGTCCCGCACGATGATAGCACAACTCTTCATTTGTTTAAAAATTACCTTTGATGGTAAATAACTGTCCAAAATTGAATGAAACGTGCATAAAGCGCAGGGTTATTTTAGAATATTATTATTGGGAAGCCTGGCTTTCAAAACAGTAAAGAACTCCATTTTTCTCATATTTTGACAGCTTAACTAAATCACAATAATAGTCTGAAGTGTTAAAAACAAAAATTCTGCACATAAACTATATTACAACACACTTTGTTCATTCAACAATCTAATACGTATTGAAAAACAAATTTCACGGAGAGATTTATTGAATACAACAAAACGCAAGTTATTTTTAATGTAACGACAGTTACATCGGATTACATAAAAATGCGCTCATTCATACCATCAGCTAATTTTTTAATTGTAGCATCAACAGACCTCAAAGCTGGTTCCGCGGCCTGGCACAAATCCTGTTTCCAAGTGGATTGCTTCCTATCACCGTATATTTTCATCTTCATGATGGCCTCAAAAATTTCAATGTGGTAAGATCTGGAGAATTTGGATGCCATATCATCAACCTTTCATCCTAGAGAAGCCAGATACTCCTTTGTTGCTCTTGCAGGATGAGCAGGACAGTATCCTGCATGAACAAGTTTTTACGAAGATACACACTTTGCGTATCAAGCTAAAGAAAAGGTACTCTACTCAATAAAGGAAGTGATTTTCACTCATTCTCATACCATGATCGAGCCAACAATTTAATTTATAACTAGAGTACTCTGAGAGCGCATACCTCCGCCATGCAGGGCAACCGTAACGAAAAATTTAAATTGGTTCTGAAACCATGATTTTCTTTGTATCAATACCAAAATCCAATCATTTGTGCCTTTTGTTAGTATTAGTAATTTCTGTAATTTTTTTGAAGATCCGTTCATAACTTTTTGAGTTACGCTGCTAACATACATCATTACACACATAAGTCAAACACACAAACGGACCAACTTATCATCACCAAAATTCAATCATTCATGTTTTTTAGCATTACTAACAATTTCTGTAAATTTCTTAGAGATCCACCAATAACCTTTTTAGTTATCGTGGTAACAAGCATAAAAACCAACACAGCGGCAAACAAACGAACGAAGAAATAGATCAACACAAAAATTTGGCTATTTACTCTTCGTAATATACCCAACAACTCATGTAAATTTCGTGAAATTCCGATCATGACTTTCTGAGCCATGGTACCAAGAAAAAATAGGCTGACAATCACTTCACATGTGTGGAATCGCTATGCCCGGTTTCTTCCGATGGGTCGCAGCTAGCGTCCAAACAGGGAGCCAGCTGCATATAATCTCCGCAGCGCACGTAACCGATCTTCGCTGGTGTATCTTACATGCTTTCCAAATGAGATTCCAGCAAATTTTTTAATTCTATGGCTTTCATATCTGTGGCGTTTCGAATATGCCGCGGCATTTTGTTGAACATTGTTGCTCCCCATACAGTGAAGTAAAGTTACTGGCCTTCCTCGATTAATGCACCCTATCCAGACCAACGCTAGTTACTGTTAAGGGAATCTCCGCACTGTCGGGTGCTGCTCAGAGGCGTGTTGCAATCAGGACATCGGCATCACCCGTGCTACACCAAGGCCACCTAGAAAACATTAGGTGGCATTGGCTACACCCGCCTCGAATGCGACGCAGATTAGGTAACACCGACGACAACCCTCCAAAATTGTAAGGTTATGAGTTGGGTAGTGCTGCCTTTATTCACAAACATTGACTTTGATACTCAACAATTCGTATTTCAAGATATGTTACTTCCTAATTTCGCTTGAATTCTAGCTATTGAGGCTTTTTTGCGTATATTTTTTTCAGGTTTTTATCCAAAGATGCGCAACACGGTTTGGGGCTCTGAGCTCACATGTGAACATTGCATTCACTACTGCACGGGGTTGCACTGGGTAACCCTATGAGGGTAATACCGGTGTCTGATTGCAACACGCCTCAGATATGTAGTTGCTGTGCTAGTTGAAATGTTGTTTGCACAAACTCTAATACGCATTTCATTTGCTTTTATTGCTCTAACCGTGCTTTCAATAATGCTAAAGAACTTGGCAACTTCTAACACCTTTTACTTTTATCACATTTATGTAAAATGTTTATCTTCTTTTTGATACTTTGTTCACCCCTACTCATCTTCGAATGATTCACAGGTTTAGGGTCTATTTTACACACAAATGCAAAGAATGATGCCTCTTCTTGGAAGTAACCGGCTTAATTTGCGAATTAGCAGTGATGGTACCACGTGAAAGGGTTTCAGCCGGCGTTATGGTACCACGTGAAAGGGTTTCAGCGTCGCACACGTAAGAAGAAAATTTTTACCGCATTAATGGGTGATCGCATAAACGGATGCCACATTAATGGATCGAGGATCGCCACTATTAGAATATTTCCTCGCCACAGCTTTCTTCTATCTCTGCCTGGAATGCAAACTTTACAAGTCATTCCAGTCCGTTCTGAGTGACTGGCGACAATCTGTTCACTCTTACTCACAGTGGTAGTTGTAGAATTTTACAAGTATTTTTTTTTAATTTCGAAGAATTCGAAACTTTGTTGCATTGAATACAACTGCAGACAGCTAAGTCATTTGTGGTAGTCGTACCCTTGCATGCCTCAAATTTTGAAAGTAAACGATCTTTGAATAGCTTCAAGCTGTTGTAGCTTTTTTTTTCCTATTCTGCTACCAAAGTGGCTCTATTCTCGGTAGCATTAATTGTTTCCACAGAGTAAGCATCACCTTTACTTCGAGTGACGAAAAAGTTTGTAAGATCTTTTCAACTCATTTATTTCCCATAGCGATAACTTGAGCTACATGTTCTTCAAATGTAGCATTGGCTGGTATTCTCACGTTAAGGTATCCTTAAACTGACTATCTTTCAAATTCTTGCCCATCACTAGTAGTACATGTTGTGGACTCAAAGAGAATTGAATTCTTGCGGTATACATGCAGTTTGAATTTTGTTTCATTGAAGCTCATGTTATGCTTTACTGACTATATTGGCAGCTACTCTCCAAATCTCGTAGGACAAAGAGCTCCTTTTCCGCAGATTGTGCAGCAGCTAATATTTCTATGTCTTCAGTAAATGATGACGAGACTGCACAGTTGCATCGCACCCCATGTCAATAATCATTATAAGAAAGAATACTGGCCCAAGCACGGTACCTAGTGGTATTGCAATGAGTACCGCCTGTCTTGAAGAAACTCTATTGTTGGCAATGACCCTTTGACTGCTATTTAACACATATGCTACAAGCCACAGAAAACATTTTCCACAGATACCCATACGGGAAAGTTATAACAGTAGGATTCTGTGATCAAACTTATCAAAAGCCTTAGCCAAATCCATGCTTATTAAATTTTGTCAACATTCGTCCGTTGGTACAGGGACTCTCCTATGGAATCACAAAGTTACAATTGTGTGGTAATGGAGTGGTAATCTCGAAAACCATGTTGTCTTGATGAGAGTAGGTCATTATCGTCTAGATATTACATTAGGTGTTTACAGAACATCCTTTGAACATTTTCACCTCTTGGCTTTTGAGTGAGATAGGTCTATAGTTAGCTGGATCCGTACTGTTTCCAGTTTTGGAAATCGGAGTAATGCTTGCATGTTTATAAATGCTTGGTATCCTCCCATCATCCAATCGCCCACGGAACATAAGGTAAAGCGGAAAATAAATATGTACTTAACTTGCACATTTGAGAATATTCGCAGGAACGTTATCTTGTCCTGATGCACTGTTTCCACCTAGTTCATTGATGGCCAATTCACTGCTTAGAGCTTTGTGAATTCAAAGTCTGTCAAGCAGTTATCAGTTACTTCTAACATAAACAAATACAAAAGAACGATCTTTTATTTTCGATCCTAATAACGGCTTTGATATTCACGTTTTACAAGCGTGGTACATTCCCTACTTCTATTCTAACGAAATTAGAATGACAACAATACAGCACTTCTTATTGACTAGTAGAAGCCTTCCAGGCTCAATTTTGAATTTACAGTATGTTCATCAGTAGAATAAAGCCGAAACTGGTTCCATTTTTTTGAAGATTAGAACTAATCAATAGAACTCATCAACGTTCTCACAGAATGGTTTTTCGGGTTCACCTTTGAAACATATCCTGCAGTTTTTTCTTTCTGTTCTCCAATCATGTTCACCAGTGGGGTACAATAAAAGTTCCTTATTTTTTATTTTCAGAAGCTCTACTCATCAACAGTTCGACGTCTATGCTTTCAATTCATGTTCTCTAGCAGAGTACAATCCCGCTTCTGTTCTCAACCCATACAGAACTTCAGGGGAACGGTATTTCATGCCCACCACTAGAGTACTGCTCACCAATTTCCTCCCAGACTTTCATATATAAAGGACCAGTTCGACTTCTATAATTGCATTGCTCTCCAGAGACGCAATAAATCCAAAAGGACCTGACGCATTCGCCATCTAAAATGACAACAGACCAATTTGCCGACACTTTCAGCAATGGTTTAGTTGTTTTGCCGGCAGCTAGGAAATAAAAGGACTCTGAATTTTTTATGGCAGCTTTTAAGTCTTTAGAGGTTACGGTGCTTGACCCTTTCCTGCAGCAGCACTCTGGTTTATTTGAAGCAGTAGGTTTAGAGCAATTTAAATTGCCTTAATTAACGACAGCGACTAAACTCCATTCCAAGCCTAAAAGCAGCAACGGATGCTATTTTATCAGAGCGTTTTTCAAGAATGTTTTTGATAATAACACCTAAACGTCCGAAAATAAGGGAGCTGATAGAATTAATTATAGTAAAAACGAAATAATTGTGTATGTCACAGCAGAATTCTTGATGTTTTCTTAATTAATACGGGATTGGCATTGAAATGCAGCAATATACTCGCCTTTAACATTATACTGCACTGCTGTTCAAACGCAGGAATTCAATTTTTCGATAATCATTTTTTATACTTCACTAAACCGGTGTTGAATTACAGGAATTCAGTTTTTATACAATTAACTAGTGTCCCGAGCCGTCATTGTAAATGACGGCAAATTTGGTTATTAATGACTGGTGCACGTGTGCGATAAATTACGGCAGTAAGTTAGCCCTTCAGGAAAACCCCCGCTGGCTTCCTCATTTTTCCCCTATCTAATACTGAAGAAAAAGATTCCAAGGAACTCAACTNAACCTCAGCCTAATGCACCGCCAAAATTCATGCTGGACGCATGCAGATTTTTGCGGAACGTCGACTCAGCGATATCGTTGGCCGGCCATTGATTCCATCCTCTCTGAGGTCCAAAAACTCGAGGAAAAATGTGCAGGAACGCCGGAATTTATGGACAAAACTCAAAAACCTAATGGATGCTGAGGATTTTTTTGCGCTTGCTACGGTAGGATTGCATTCTGTTCCGGCAGAATGAATGTAAACAATAAAGGCAGTGGGGCTGCAGAGGCTTAAAGGGAACAATGCTGAAGATGCCGCAGTTGGTTGAAAGAGTACACATTGATGTGTTGGTGGGAAAAACTAAAATAGATATTGTTGCAGTTGACATTCTAGGAGGCAATATTGGTGTGTGTCATGAAAACACTTCTCTGACTTCTCCATAGTTGATTCGCAGAGCCAATATGGTTCAATTAGCTGGTGAAAAATAAATAAATGTTCACTGGAGCTGAGGTTCATTCCAGGAACCAATTTGAGGCTTGTTGTAATCAGACGTCGGTGTTACACACCGTTTAGCTGTGAATACGATGCCCGATCAGCGCGTCCAAAGAGTGTTGCCCAATTTGAGGAAAGTTCATACTTAAATAATTCTGGCGTAACCTTACATTGGCTGTACTTTAGGGTAAAAAACTACAAAACAACTCGAATTCAAGCAATGTTGGGTTGTCATGCAATATATACTACTATTTTTTATGGGGGAATCAATGACACGTTTGTAAATACAGGCAGTGCTACCTAACTCAAATCGTTACGATTTTGGAGGGTTGCCGGCACGTCAGTGTTACACTTTGTTACCCAATCTGTGTTGCGTTGGAGGCCGGGGTAACACGGGTTACACTGAAGGCCTGATTGCAACACGCCTCGGATGTTTTACCGGAGAAAGATCGTACCGTGGTTGTTGCAGTTGATTCCAAAAGGCAAAAATTATGAGGCTGTGTGAAAACATGCTGTAGTTCGTAGCCTGAGCGATAGTGAAATTCTTTCACCCATAAAAATAGCCCAGTAAACTGAATGTTTGGGGTACGTTCAACACGAACTCAAAGTACACAGATTGAACAAACCCCTTAGAAGTGAAAGGCGCCTTTTATTTTAACTCAAAACTGGGCCTCAACAAAAACCAAACTAAAGCCAACCCCGAGCTGCTTTTTGTTTGGCTTGTACCGCAGTCACTTTATGAAGGATTAAGCTCTTTTTTTTGGGGGGGGGGGGCAGCCTCGGCTGGCTGTAGGAGCAGCTCATTGGTATTCCACAGAAGAACTCCAGTTCTGGCAACAGCGGCAAGTGACCACCCCAGGCACGAAGCTTCTTAATCTACACGGACACTGTTCTATTGGCTCTGAACGCGGCTCAATGGGATTTTAGGGGTTTGTGTTGTTAGGAGAACACACCATTAAATACTTGAGTTGTTGGATATGAATTATTGTAATGGGTGATGATTAACACAATAAGATATGTGTACTTCGTTTATTGTGAAAGTAAACTTTTGCTGTGTGTAATTCAGTTATTTGATATATATGTATATAATATAATATTGATTATTAGATACACAATAAATGTTGGGAGAGTACAATTTTATATAGTTGGGTTCTTGGAAATGCATTATTTTTTACTTGATTGTTAACACGATAGGCTCTCAGTACTTTGTTTATTAGGCAAATATATCTCGTTTAGTTGTGATATATTTATTGTAGCCTACGTGCATTGCTTAACATCTGTCGACGTTGCAGCTCATCTGCCACGTTGGGGTGCATTCCATGGGACGGTCCAGGTTTAGTTGGAGCTCCTATTTTCGTGGCAGGATGACTTAGTTTAGTGTCATCTACCAATTTACTCATTTTTTTCCTAGTTTTTCTCAGTGATTTCTTTGCCGGGCTTCCCTCCCGGAAGGTGTCACATATTTAATGCAAATTCAGGTGAGTTCTAGTAAATAGGCCTCAAGTATGTAGTAACCGCGCTTCTCATGGCAGGAAATAAAGGGTAAAGAAGGAAAGTATGCAGGGCCTACCCAACTCCACAAACTAACCCCGTCAGCAGGAACTACTAGATCAGCTGCAACATCTCTGCAGAAACGGCACTAGAGACAGTCCTTGGGTAACTGAGGCCCTTATAAGTCCTAACAGGGAAAGGGTCCGCCATAATAAACCTTTGAGGATAATCTATTTTTGACGTCGCATTCTGTTGCTCTCTTGTATCGAGCATCTCAGAAAGGCGTCGACCTTTATATTGAGGCAGAAATAATAATAAATTATACTGAGCTTCTACTAATCAACACTAAGAAACCAAAATTTCCCTAGGCCACACTAATTCCAATATAGCATCAGTGAAGGTCGCTCATAAAGAGAAGGATCTGCTCCTACTTGTTTTTCTAAAATTTTAAAAGAACATCAATTGTGTGCAAGTCTATATTTTTGAGCATCAGCTAGAAGTCAAGAGTTCGGTCCAGTATTAGTTCCAATAGAATATCAAGAGCGATTACCGTAGAGCTTCTACCTTGTTTTCGCCCACTGTTACAACTAAACTTACTGGTAGAACCCAAGACTACAGGGGGCTACAGTTCTAATGAATTTCTGGAGCTGTTACCGAACTCACGTATGTATTTGCATTGATTTTTTCTCCTCTGTAGTCAGAAGTCAGCATCTATAGATACACATCTAGAGGCAAACATCCGCTATATATAGAAATCAAGCTTACGTTGAGATCACAACGCCACTAATTCTCAGAAGCGGTTACCGTATAGGTACAAACATTTGTCTTTTTCCTCTCCTTTATTCAGAAGTGCACGTAAAAACACACGTTCACTTTCAAGCATATGATAGAAACCATGAGTACTACTTTACCAACAGAATATTTTCTTTTTCTCTGACAGCCAAAAGTGAACGTAAATTACACGTTCCTCCTGAGCATCGTCAGGAAACCAACTTTTCCATGGTTGGCAAGATCCACATTCGTTGGAGTTCTGCCCCGGTGCTCCTTCAATCAGACGTCATTTCCATTACTTGTGGCAAGCAATATTTGTTCTGCTGCTGTAACTGCTTGGGCGCAGCCCAAAGTCATATTGATGTGGCGAGGCAATGTAGACACCTTGTGTTCTTCTTTAGTATTTTCCCTTGCACTCGATAAGAGACTTTGGTGGCTTTTCATGTTGAGTAAGTGCAGTCATACGATAATATGAATGGTTTTGGTGAGAGATCTTTTCGGTTGCTTGAAATTACGAGATTGTAAGTAGTTTTGCATGGGAGATTGTTCTTTGGTGTTGCGAAAGTTTGAATTGTATCAGAGTGGCCAGAGATGCAGTAATTTAAGTGGCTTTGAATGTTATATTTACCTCCGCAAAGGAGGTTGTGTTTTCGTCGAGTTTGTCTATTTGTAAAACGAGGCAACTACTGAATTCTAGATTATAGTACTTCTACTCATATTTTCCGCTATACACACATTTCTACAAGAAGTGCGTTGCAAGGCAAGGATTCTTTTTTACAAATTGCCATTGTATTTAGGACACACCACACACCCGCCACATTTTTTTCCGAGTTCTTCTTGTAAGGGGAGTAAGAATAATATAGTCCATGTATTTAACCACACTAGGCATCGTACATTGTATTCCAAACTATAGATGAGCAAGTTTTTTGCCAACGGTACATATATATCCAAAAATATTGAGCAAAAACAAGCGTATCTTGTATTCAAAAGGAAAACGTTTGAACACATTCGCCATGGCCCTGTGCGTCACTCTGCAAATCGTAGTGCCAACGCTAAGTAAATCTCATACATTATACACTCAGAAAAATTTCTAAAGAAGTAAGTATTAAAGTTATATCATTAATTTGCAGCGGATGAAAGTGCTGACTTTACCATTACGTTCTGATCACAAATGTGTGTCTGCCACATGAAAGGCTAAAATGCTAACTATAATGCTAACTAGCTGCTAGCAGGTGTGACTAGTGAAAATTTGGATAAATCTTCAAATTTAGAGTGACCTGAAACCCGCTGAGAAGAGCACTTTACTCATGTTTACATGAAAACGATGTGACAGACCGTAACCTCTCCAAAAGGCCAACCAATATGCTTTCAAACTTTTATCCTTCAGAGAGCCAAAAAAAAAAAGTTCGTAGGTGCTGTGATAGATATTTTTGTGCTACTATAATGATTGTAGGACATGTAGGACACTCTGGAGGCTCAGCCCCCCACTGAACTCGCCTCAATGCATCGTACAGTTTCCGTCAGTACCTATAATAATTATGTTAGATACTTTATGCTAGTTCCTATTTTTATGGTGTTAAAGTGCAGGTTCGGAGAAAATTATTAGTTTTTGGTACTTTTCCGCCATTATGAATAAGAAACTTCAGGTCTTGTTTGGCATACAATTTCGGGACGATAAAAGGTGAGCTAGTTGTCCTAAGCGAGTAGCCGCTTTTGTACTACACCTTAAACTCTAAACAGCAGATTAGCAGGCGAGAAATGTCGCGCTCGACTTGATTTTCTAGACCGTAAATGTACAGTAACCCTACATAAACTTAAATTTAATTTTGGGTCCCCCAATTTTAGGTAACTAGACCGCTCTGCATGCCCACCCTCTGTACAACGATCACACACTCCCCTTATCAGGCTACTAATTTCGTTCTAAGCCGATCACGTCGACGATTGTGAAAATAACTCTCCACCAAGCCGTTATTTCAGTATCTAAGCCGACTTTCAATACTTTAATAAAGATGTTTCAAGCATCACATCAGCTGATTCATTTTTGTTATAATCCTTTAGGCATCTTCGATTCTCATGCTGAAATCAAATTAATATCATCCAGCTATCTTTATCTAATTTCGAATTTGAAACGTGTGTTTATCATTAGCTATTTCAATTGCGATTCAGGCGGCAATCGCAAGCCGATTACCCCCTGTCACTCAAAGCGACTTGGCGAACCAAATACGCAGGACTGAATTCCACACAAGTTAATGCTAGGTGGGATAGATAGTCTCGATGGTACTTTTGCAGTTGAATACGCTTCAGTCGCACGTGTACCCACAGCGAACTGAACCATGCAGACACATAAGACGTTGGTATTTAACCACGTATTTCTGGAACGTATCTAATTATTGACTCTGCTACAAAATGTCAAGCAAATGCCCTAAAAATGTTAGCTGTAGACGAATGTTACTAAATGTCAGCTTCTCCGAATGTCGTTCTGTGACATTCAGTCAGAACGATATCTTAGTTAGAATAAGTATTATTTTTTGCTTTATTTTACAGTACGGAGAAAATGCAGTACTTCTCTCTACAACAATTTTTCCAGCAGTATTAAGGCAAGTGCTATACATGACTTTCATAAAATTTGATTTTTTTCATTGGTAGGAACTGTTAAAATTAGGTTATTTTTACCTTTTTTGCTAATTTGTAGAATATGAAACATAAAATAAAGGCTCTCAATACTAGTTTGGCAGAAACAAAATACTTGTAACACATGTGTTGATGGCGTCAAATTATATTTTTCAGTAAAAAGTGACAACATTTCTATTTTTCCTCTAATTCGCTAACAAAGAAAAAAAAATACCGGAGCACTGTGAGAGCGCATACGTCCGCCAAGCTAGGAAACGTTAACGAAAAATTTAACTTGTTCTGAAACTTTAATTTTCTTTTTATTAGCACCAAAATCGGGTCATATGTGCCTTTTGACAATTATAACAGTTTCCGTAATTTACTTGAACACTGTTCATAATTTTTTAAGTTATGTTACTGACAGACATTAGTTAAACAGGCCAACCGATCATCACAAAATTTAAGCATTTAGGTCTTAGATACTTCGAAGAATTACTGAAAATTTCCTCAGCATCCGTTCATAACTTGTTGAGTTATTTTGCTAACAAACAGTAAATTAAACAGAAAGACAAACAAAGGAAGAGATCAATAAAAAAATTTGGTTATTTACTTTTCGTAATATACGTAATAACTCAAATAAATTTCATGAAAATCATCCATAACTTTCGGTTATAGTACTAAAAAAATAAACAGACGAACAAACAAGCAGACGGTTGAACGGATCTTCACTAAAAGCTAATCATCTGTTGCTCATAACACGCCAAGCAATCCCTGCAATTCGTTGTAAAATTCCCGTCATAACTTTTTGAGCTACCTTGGTGGCAGACAAACAAACACACAAACCAAATTAAATAACCCCCTTATGAATACGTGTATCCATGCTACCTTTGTAAGTAAATGGAAGGCATGCGTGAATTAATATCGGTTCGATTTCTCATTGCAAACCCTAACTGTCATGGAAAGCAATGTAACTTGTAGAGTGTAATTTGGTCTTCATACAGCACCTGTGGCTAAATTCACCATACATGTTAGTGTCAGTCAGGATGAAGTACGGATAAAAAATATATTATAGTTCGCATCAATACTGGTCGACTTTTTTCATGGAGTACCTGAAACGCTAACGTTCATATTATGATACAGTTCCACTCAAACTTGGGTGCTGTGATTCTTACTGGTTTCTATAAAACTCTTAACCAAATAAAAAAACTATATACAGGGCATCTAACTAATTGATCCAATGTTTTCACTACAATACTCTTAGTTTAGCATTATATTTCTTGTTGAGCATTTTTCCTAATAATTATTCCCAAAAATAAAATAGGTCTAAGCTCCTCTCATTTTAACTAATTTAGTAAAATATTACACGAAAGTGATTCAGCTACAGAAGCGCGAAAGTAACTGCAAAGGGAATATTTCGTCACCAACGGCTCCTTTGCAAAACTTAAAAGTCGATCAGGGCCACCAAGAGAGACTTCGGATCCTCTTGAGAGAATACTTGATGTAAAGCGGCCTCCCTCTCCATGATCTTGCATAATTAGTTTGGTCCTCAATTAGCTGAGAGCATTTGAAGATTTTGGTTGCCAGTAGGGGAGAGTATTGGTCATAACTTTGATGTTATGTAGGTGGGCTAGTTGTGACTGCATGTGATGTTGCACCTAGCTTCTTCTGGTTGCCACTTGAGAGCATTGGTGAGAACTTTTATTGTACTTAAACGGAGTAGTTGTGCAAGATTTGACAATGCATGTGATAGTGTAACAGGATATTTAGAGAGCCAATTGTGAAGAGAATTGGTGATAACTTTGATGGTAGGATGTCGGTGTAGTTGTGACAATTTATTTATAGCTGGAACCTGTAAATTTTTCAAACAAAAAAATTTTTGCTCATCAAAGATATCTCAGACCGTACCACGCACGCGAAATTTGAAAAATGTGTTCTAAGTTTGACAGCAAGTCTTCTACCTGCGACCTTTGAGCAGCAGGCTGAGGTAATATAGGAGTAGGTGTCAGCTCTTTATCAGCGACTACGACAAAGCGACGAAATGGCTGAACTCAAGTGGCTGAAATTGTTGAGAGTAGTCAGAGAAGGCTTAGCGGCTAAGCACCACCAAAATCGGACGTTTCCCAGGAATAGGTGGGACGCAAAGCGTTGTTCTATCCCGTCACAGTATCAATGATATACCCTATTTTCGCCTATCTAATCCTAGAAGAGAATGAACCCACTATATAGTAATACACAGTTGTTGGTCGCTTGCTCCGGGCCCACTTGTTTGTTTGCTTGCTTGCTTGCTCCAGTGTTGGTCCTTCCGTTCGTCACGTACGCTGTTAAAGATTTAGATGTGAGAAAAAAGCATCAACTGAAAAACAAGTCGAGATACCACAAAAATTCAGCCATTGGAGCAACGGTGACCAATATAGCTTCTGAAATATATGTTCAAAAGTGGAAATACTGCATTTTCTGAATCTAGCTACACTTTCGAAACTAGCTTGGTACTTTTTGATAGGACGATGCTGATTTCTTCTTCTGAGCGTGGTAGATGAAAATCGGAATCTTTGATAGAGTTTTTGATGCTGTCGGGCATAAGTTATGTCGTATATTTTTTAACTAAATGTTTTTTTAGCAGTTAGAGAAGCTTACTTTTCGTTGGATTTTTCATATCATTTGTGCATAGTCACTGACGCTTATGCTTCCTTTAGCTTAATCTTTCTGTAGCAGTTGAAACATCACGCTGAGCTGACGTCTTTTTATATTCAATTTGCATTGCACCCAAATTTCGACGCTTCATGTTCAACTATCGATGGTATCCAGGTTACAGTAAGCCCCGAGCATTTTCAAGGAATTTTTTTTTAACTGAACTATATTTTCTTAGTGCTGATCAACTTCTGGTCAATTCCAAACTGATTTTCGGGCCTTATCTTGCTGGGAGAAGGGGGGGGGGAGATATTGTGCTCTCGCAAAACTGATGGCTGTGCAACTTGCGATTCATTAATGGAAGATCAGGCCTGCAGGGTTGAGACCTATGTAACAGCAAAACCTATGTATTGAAGAAAATAGAGGACGTCTTGGTTAATTTTATGTTTCCATTGTAATAATGACTTCTTCAAGACAAAAATTTTTATTAGCCCTAATAAAAATTTTTGTCTTGAAGAAGTCATTATTACAATGGAAACATAAAGCAAAACCTATAGTGGGAACCAGAAAAAATGAAGAGATAAATTACAAAATTACTGCTGTCATTTTTGACGGATGGGCCCTTTAGTAAATGGATAAAATAGGAAGCAGAATCAGGGTTCAAATTTTGCCAAAGAGGCCTCATCACCATCTGTCGCAGTGCCTTATAGTTCTCTAAATCGGTGACGTCCTCAAAGCCCGAACTCGATAAAAATGTTCTTTTTTGAATGAAGGAGATAATTTGAGTGGCTGAGGTTTGCTCTTCTTATATCTCCTTTGTGGAGCAGCAGCAGTTTAAAAATTTAAATACGACTCCTATTGTACCCTCCAGATACTGTATCAAGGATACTCTAATTTTCCCCTATATAATACTGAAAGTGTTCACAATCAATCCACTTTATTAGGCACTCACAGGGGTGGTACAATAGTTATATTAAACATAGCTTATCACTAGACTTAAATTAAATACAGAGAGCGCTTGATAGGATTAGTACACGTTACATCGCATTCCGGTTCATTGTTTGGCCTCTGTTTGGTATGAGTATGCGCTGCCATCGGCTATACATATTTGAATAATAATGATCGTACAAACAAAGGAATGAACAAGTTGAATTATGGTATGGAAAAATGACATGGTAACATGTTTGGTTACCAAATGTGGAAAATATTGAGGACATCTTACATATTTATGAAGTCATGTAAGTGATGTAGTTCAGGGCATACTGTATATGTGATACCGTAAGCAGATTTTTGTTTTCAGTTGTAGAAGCTATTGAGGTAGATATTAATTACTGCGTGTTTGGCGTCAATTCAATTAGTGCAGCCTTGGTGGTATTAGCTCAATGGCAACGAAATCGTCTGGTTATCAGTTGTTGATGGGATTGATGATATCATTGATGACACATTGACTGTGCAGTTCTGAAAACGATTTGGTAATACAGTGAAGGTTCACAATATCTGAAGAGGTTCATTAACTCTTGTGAAAATATCAGCTTTAGGTGCAATAATAATTTGGCAACCGAATGTGTAGAATACTGTATGCATCTCGTATAGTTAGATCTACGACATCAGCTACTTTACATTATTCACTGCTCTAAATTTTGAAAAAGCAAGTTGATAGTACAGTATACCATTAATTAAATTCATAAATATTATAAACAAACTTCTGGTAGCTTTGCACAGGTATTGGCAACACGCGTTTTGTGCAATTTTGATAATATTTGAGATATAATACAAAAATTTTGGTTGTTAGTTGGGAAGACTATTCACCTTAAAATTTTTGATGGTATATAGAATGAGTAATCGTTAAAGATCATGACGTTTTCTTCAACTTTTTGGTTCAAGTGCATAGCTTTAGGTTAGTTGGGAATACTATTCACCTCACCATTTTTGATGGTATATAGAATGAGTAATCGATAAAGATCATGTAGTTTTCGTCAACTTTTTGGTTCAAGTGCATAGTTTTTAGCTTTAGATCTTGGTGTGCACACTCGTGCTTCATAAAACCAAACATCAGATAACTGGAATTTACAAGTTTTATTCCAACTATAGAGCTGCCAAAATCGAAGTAACCTTTGAAGAGGACATACTCCAATGCGGGGCAGCTGTTACAATATGAACCATATTCGAATTAAATTCTATTTGCAAGCGGATAGACTTGACTGATAAAGAATCCTGGATGCCCTATACAAGTAGCTATTTCGGTAAAGCTCAAGTCACCTTGACCGCCTAGGAAACCCACTTGCTCTGGCTCCTGCCCCATCTAATTGCCTATATCAGGCCACTAGATCGTACGGCTGTAGTCCACCACGGAGTTGACCGGGCTCTGGCGTCATATTGATGGCATGCCCGATAAAATATGTGCACCCCCTTGAAGGCCGTTGCATTCCCAGTGACTATGAGTGAAAGAAATGCTGATGCTTTACATTTCCGGCCGTCAAGACCTACCTTCCCTGGTGTGGGCTAGAACTCGATAATCAGCGAAGGCAGTAATCTTGCATCTGGGCTACTGGGATGATTGATCTTTTATTTTTTGCAGTGGCAATGACGCATATTATTAGTGATGGGTAGTGTTGGATGAGTTTTTAAGAAATGATGGGCTCTCTACTTATTTGATTCTTTCATATTTTAGTGTAAACTCCCAACAGCAAGCAAAGAAAGGACTTGAACGCCTAGTGGCGTAGGGGGGGACTTGGAATGCTGAAAGTGCTGAGTCAGCAGCTTTGGCCCTTTTCATATCTAGGTCAATCCATATGACTGTCTGAAAGTGATTGTGATGATGGCTCGATTATATCTCAGAATTTTTGGGTGGGAAGACATACAAATATAGGCACATGGAGAACGGACGAGACTAAGCAATGAGCTATAAATTGTGCCTTGCACACTTATACCATGTCCCGATGTATACTTAATAAAGAATAGTATTATTATTATTACTATCAGCTTTCTCCCTTTGCTTGAGGGTAATAATCAATCCTGCGCTGGTGAAATAGGCAAGCACTTTCAACTTTGCGTATTATTATGTACTTACCTAATTGATTTTATATATAAACATAGTTGGAAATAAATATTTGGGTGCACACTGGCCACTCTAAGGCGTCTTTTCATCCACTATGTAGTGATGCTCTTATTGTTTATGAATTCTTCATGCCCTCCCGAAAGTCACTAGCATATATTGCCGTTGAGCAAAAAAAAAACGAAGATAATAAGCCTTAAAACTTTGCTGACGTAGGCTTGCAGTGAATTGTCTACTTTAACCCCAGCCTAGACTAAATATAACATAATGCAGCGTGACGCACGGTACCTAGAATAGATAACTGTCGATGTTACCGCTTGTTGCTTCAGGGCAGCTTGTTCTTTATTTACTTCCTTGGGGAGAAATTATTACAAAGATTGGTGATAAGATAACCTTGACGCTGAAAATAACTAGTCCCTCATACCTCGATTATAAATCAAAAGATACAGATTTTGTTTATTAACTTGGCTCTATCCGGCACGCCTTTACAAAGAAACAGGCAAGCACTTTCAACTCAGCGTATTATTTTGTACTTACCTAATCGACTTTATTTTTAATCATAGTTGGAAATAAATATTTGGGTGCACACTGGCCACTCTAAGGAGTCTTTTCATCCACTATGTAGTGATGCTTGAAATAAGCTAGTCCCTCATACCTCGATTATAAATCAAAAGAAACAGATTTTGTTTACTAACTTGGCTCTATCCGGCACGCCTTTACAAAGACTTTGAAAAGAAGGTTATCTCTGACACCTTTATGTGAAGCGTTAGAAAATCGAAATTTTGTTGATTAGGGTACCTTGACTCTGGAGAGAAACTTGTTCTTTACGCCTTGATGAAGATTACTGAGATATCGATTCTTGATTAATGCGAGTTTGAAAGGAATCTGCTCCACATCTAATAAAGGTTTTGTTGATTACCTCAACTGTGGAGAGAAGCTTGCCAGGTACGCCTTCATGAAGATTAATGAGATTAAGATTTTGATTGCCGCGACTTTGAAAGAAAGTTTGTCTATTACGCTTTATTATATCAAGAAGGTAAAGATTCGTAATTTCCTTGGCTTTGGAAAGCTGATGGTTCTTTTGTAGCTTTGTGGTGAATGAGAAGGTAAAAACAAGGAAAATGTTGATTCTTGTGCCTAGTAAAGTTTCTTTCATACTGGACAGAAACGACACTAATAATCCATAACGGATCATCCCAAGCTGGTAGTAACTGAGTCGTATACCTACCTTGAGTATCGTGAGAGTTTTCGGATGACGTCCAGGTGACGTTTCACACATTACCACCTCACGTGTGTGGAGTCACGATGCTGGGTGTCTTCTGTGGGGTCTCAGTTAACGACCAAGAGAGAGCCATGCAGCAGCGATTCTGGAAAGCAGTTTCTCACAAACGTCTTTGTGGAGTATAAGAATACAAAGATATGCAATGCCCATGGCTATGAAGAGCAGCTTGTCTGCCTCATTGTGGAAAGTAAGAAGGCAGAGATAAGCATTTACATCGAACTTAGAAGCCAGCTTATTGCAGACTTGCTTATGAGACCAGGAAATATAAGTTGAGGCCGCTTGTTCAGTGCGTCTTTCTGAAGGACAAAAAAGGCAAAGTTTCGTAATTACCTTGACTCTGGAAAAGGCAGCGACATACTTTTTTTCCAGTATGGTTCAGGAAACAACTTAGTTTTCTTTTTTCTCCAATAATGACCAAGATCAATAAATAATACTTTTCTGTGTGACATGCGCGCTTGTTTTCAAAAACTTCATTCATTAAATCGGCAGGGTGCACTAGTCTGCAGTAAGTGACAGTGATACAGAAATATATTGTAGGTGCTACCATCTTTCTCCACTAGAAGAACTCACTCAGTTACGCTGTCTTTGCTTCCATTCGTCTGTTCCCATAAAAAGCAACAGTGAGCACAAATATACTATTTATCATTGGAGTGAAATAAAAGATAGGGACCGACCACACAACCTTTCTTTCTACTATCCTATTAAAATATCTTGCTGTACTAATAAAGACACGATAGAGAAAATTTAATCAAGCCAGAAAATTTTACAAGTGGTACATGAAAGGTACTGACCCTTCGGAATTTCATTCCCACCACGTACCAAAAATGAAAGACAAACTGAATTAATTGCCAAAAAAATGAATACCTAACTCAGACAGTAGTCTATTTTCCGCATCCATGTACGCAAATTGCCATGGTTTTGAGAAGGCCTTAAACACATCTGTAATTATACCATTGTATTTTCTCTCATGCCTTTCATTTATTCGCGAACACGGTAGAGGTAAAGTCAGCTTCACCGTGACCTCAACTAGGAAACCAACGCGCACTGGGTCGTGTTGCAGTGTGCACAGTGCCCCCACGGTAGCTGTGCTAACCTATTTCCGCTGAGTCAGGGCAGCCAGCGTCGCTAAGAGCTCGCAAAATCATGTGGCTTGGCATCGACCTTTGATTCAATGATTATTGAGTTCAGCCAGCAAGGCTGCTGTTGCTGTGCGTGAGTATTGCAGAACTGGCGAACTTTAACAACACCGCCTTTGTTTATACGCGCCTTCTGTTACAGAAGAACAAAGAATGCTAATCTAAAAATTTGTTAGAAACGTAGAAATTCCAATCAAATTCCAGCGATTCCTATAGTTCTTTCGAACATACGATAGCCGTGACACTTAATAATCTTTGCTTACATGCTCCACAGATTCCCTGATATACTTTGATTAAATGCTGCTTCAAAGTGGTGACGCATATCTACCGCAGCCTCCGAATAGAAGTAGCAGGTAGCACAGTGCACTCTTTGTTTTCACAACCTCAGATTTGACAAATAAGCTGAATTTGAAGTTACAGTTAGAAAATAGGGATATCTATTATCTTGCAAGTGAAAAAAAAAAAAACAATTGACACCGTATGGCCCATGTTATTAGTCGCCTGCCGCCATTAAGAGTTTAAGTTACGATTTCAGGGAGAAAGTAGAGATCAATATTTACATTTCGAATAGAAGAAATCAATGGCACTACACATCCACAGCCTCCACTCCCCTACAGCTATAAAAAACTTCTAAGCTTTAAATTAAACGACGAACGAAACCGAGTATCTAATCGAATTAGAGAATTTCATTTGCCTTTGGATTAGAAGAAACCAGGTGACACCGCACCGCCTCTGTTTTCACTCGCCTGCTGATATAAAAAGAATCCCAATTTGAAGTTGGTGCGGCGGAACAGCAAATTCTGCGGGCCGTGAAATCCATATTGGCATCCCATTAACAGCTGCCGCCTGTATTAATGAGAACTCCAGGCTTCCCGTCCATTTGATTTATCCTGCTCCTGATGAAAGAATAAACGGGAGGCGTTTCACAGCACGGGAGCCTTGATTAAGATTCGGCAAAAAGCTCCCAACTCTGGCACCATTTGCTTGAATTCTGGTCGTAGGGTTTGTGTGTGGGGGCGACAAGCCTTGACTGCAATTCATAAGGCTTCAATCACAGCGTCAGCAGCTTGAAATCGAGGTTTGGCTTAGGCAGCGTCGTTGGTAGAAATCTGTAAGTAGGACTTGCGCGAGGGCGCGACAAGCTTTGACTACAACTCATGAGGCTTCAGGCACAGCACCAGAAGCTTGAAGTCGTAGACCGTCAAAGCAGTTAGGTTTGACAAAATCTGTGTGTAGGGTTTGCTCGTGGGCATGGTAAGCCTTGACCACAATGCAAAAGGCCTCAATCAGGTATGATCCTTCAATCGCCACGTACTGTATATACAGGGTGAAAATGATTATGGGCAAATATTCTACCAGATACCGAATAAGGAAGCTTTCCTGGATGTTCTAACAGCTGGAACATGGTAATAATACTGTAAAAATAGCGGTGAATGGGTTAGTTCTTTACCATTATTAGGAGGGCATTGACAAGCGCTGCAACTGAGGACTTTTTCTTTACTATTACCATTACTAGGTTGAAACATTAAGTCGATTCAACCATGTATCATCTATACGAGAAAAGCTTTTGCTGAAATTTGCAATTGGCTAAAGGTGAAGTACATTTAATGCATATCTAGCATTCCCAAGTGGGTAATCTTGCATTGATTTTACTTTATTTTACATGCAAAACTCCTTACCAACTAAACTCATCCAAATTATGTTTCATAAGACTTTATAAAACCAAATACGTAACAGTAACCAAACATTCCACAAGTTGCATGCAACATTCTGCTACAGTTTTTACCAGTCTTAAGATTTGAAATTTATGAACTTAAGAAGAAAATTTTTTCACTTATTCAAAAATTTTTGTCAAAAATGTTCGTAAGAGTAACGTTAAAACCAACCTTAACCTTAAGCCCATTGTTACGATAATTCAAAGAGAAAGTGTCATTTCCACTCGTGTCCTTTGCTGGCTTATATGTAACAGTACACAGAGTGGTCTGTTTCTTATAACACTGGTGAGACAAGGAAGCAAATGAAAGTAAGGATGTCTCATAATCAAGGTGTTTCCTTTGGAATAATACAGCAATCCACCTACTCAATTGTAAAATTTTTGGCCATGTTCTGGAAATTGGCCATAAAATCGTAGAAAAAGTTTTTGAAATTTTGTCTCCGCGCCAGCAATTCGACTCAAAGCTATGAGAATCAGACTTTGATTTTGAAAAATCTATCTTCCTGAACCATTATGCTTCTTCTACAAGAACTTTCTACACTGAACTAGTATCAAGGTAAGACTGTTCATTATAGTACCTATAGTACCTAGTATAGTACCTATACGTTGGATACGAATAGAATGTATATCACCTTTTCGTCAACTTCAAATTTCATTGAAAGCTTTTTACTCAGGATGATTCACGAAAGCTCGAAAATAGAAAGAAGTTGTTATATATAGTGTGCATCCCTTCACCTGTTTTGTTCATTTTGGTAACACTTTGATGTGTATTATAGGGTTGTGACGTGCGAACGTGTAATCATGGCTGGCCACGCAATCACTTGTGTTGCAGCGGTCCAGAAATAGGGTTGAACATATATTTCGGTGTATCATATATGTATTGTTTTTATCAATTACGTTGTGAGTTGGGCTTTCATAATCACGGCAATGTCATCTCAAAGTGTAATAGATTGGAAGGGTTGAAAATTATATAGTGCTTGAATACCTCAGGAATTATAGCTGGTTTTCGACACGTCTCTTTCGTGCCATTTTTGTTCTTTTGGCTTTGATATTTTTTGCTAGAGTTGCTTGCCCCTGTTCTTCTTCTTCTTTCCCGATTTGCAATTCCTCCGCGAGTTGGTCCTGCGAAGAAGCGCCTTGTTGCACGGCTTCTTTGTCTCTCGACGTGCTATATGTTCCTTCCTTTTTCCTCTAGGAGATCGCCTTGGTTGGGGAAGCGGAGCATTAGGCTGCCTAATACAATAATAGGCTGGAAGACTGACGTTTGTTATAACGATTAGGAATTTTCTGGAGTATTTTGTGAGGCCTTGAGGGGAGACGCAGCCCTAGCGACCTCATGGGCAACTGCCTATGCGCTTAGTTAGGTTTCGTTTTACTTCCTTGTTTCCTTCCTTTCTAAAATTTCCCTTTTGCCTTCTTGCTAGAATGTTCCTTCCTTCTTTCACTACTACTGATAGTGTTGTTCTATATATATTTTTTGTTTTTGGTGCCCCTGTGAAATTACTAGAAAATACCGATAGTTTTTTTCTGTTTTTTTTTTTAATTCTTCTTTAAAATTCATATCGCGGAGCGTCTGGGCTGGAGAAAGCAAGTGGCATTTTTGACACTATTAAAGTGGATTCCCGTATATTACTATATTTATGTATATATATTGTATTTTTTAGATCGCTTCATTTTGCCCACTCACTGGACCCTTTAGACATAACCATCACATAGAACCAATATCGTCGAGCATTTAGGTATAAACTAGCGATTTTGTCTGCAAAAATATTTAGTGATGGTCATTGAAGAGAATATCGCAAGGAAAAATCGTTCTTGAAGCAATAAAATTTTAGTTTTTATCTTTTTTGTCGGTAATTTATCCCTGGTGGTCTTGTGATTTATAGCTGAATCAAAATTAGACAAGAACTTCTACAAAATACACATGGTTCTCGTTAAATGCTAGGGTTACATTCGCAAAGAAGGCTCGCGTAATGTGAATTCGGAAACATCGAATCTATCATTATGAAAATCGGGTTTTCGTTCCCTCACCCATTTTTTACCCCTTAATGTTAAATTTGATAACTTTTTCATAATAATCATGCGCTAAAGCAGAGATAATGCTCGAAAGTAATTATACTGTATTTTACAACACCCCATATAAAAACCTGGTAAACAAAGAAAACCACAATTTATACTTTATTGTGGCATTATCTCCCACACAAAACTTGCATTTCCCTCATGGTATTTTTACTCGTATATAGAATACAGCATATAACTATGCATTAGTTTTCATTGTAGTGCTCAGATAAATTGTGCCCAACATGAAAGTAGAGTAATAAGTTGAAGTACGTCTTGAAACTCGATCTAAAACAATAAATCGATATCAATACAATTTGTTAACAAATTGAAGTCAAGCGGAATATATTATTTCGGTTGTAGTGTAAGGGGCGGAGGCGCCTTACCAAGAATCGATAGTAGAAACTTCAAAAGTTTCCAGCAGGTCTGCCTTTCTGTGACCTCGGAAACTTTCATCGCCTGTAGTACTTACTCCATTAGAAGTGACGACATTATTTATTGCGAAGGCTTCCTTCTCATTTGTGTGGAGCCTTAAAACCTTTATATTGCTAGCAAATTTTTACGTAACATGAACTAACTTACTGATATCTGAAACTTTGAAATCTACGATTACATATGTTTGGTTTCTCTCATCCTTTCAGATCATCCGCAAATGAGCAAACTAACATCTCTCATCTCTTCAGATTATCAGCAAATCAGCAACCTAACTAGTATCGAAAACTTGGAAGGCTTTCTACACATTTGTGTGGCGGTGAACGTGGAACCCTTCATCGCTAGCAAATTTTTCCACCCAATAACCCCCGGCGAGCGCAGGGTCGGTGCAACAAATTACGCTTCTCTGATCCCCCGCTAAAAGACGCTCTGCCGGAGCTCCGTTAGGATTAGAAGTTGGATAGGCTCAGCGAGCTGCGTTCTGCTCAGTTCCTTGAAAGTAGCCTTCCTGTATTTGCTTTGCTTTCTTTTCTGGAGGATCGTGGCAGCAGTTGGAATAAAAGGGATCTTAGCTCGAGGAGAAAGGCTATTATGATAAAGTTGCATTTCCAGGCGATCGTGGCCACGGCTCAAGGAGGCAGGGGAAGGGTTGATTTCGTAAGGTTACATTTTCAGACGGTCGTGGCCAAGGCTTGACGAGACTGGAGAAGGGTTGATTTCGTAAGGTTGCATTACCAGGCGGTCGTGGCCACGGCTTGAGGAGACTAGAGAAGGGTTGATTTCGTAAGGTTACATTTCCAGGCGGTGGTGGCCACGGCTCGAGGAGACTGCTAATGTCCTAATTTCTCGGTGATAAATTCCTAAGCGAGTGGGAAAGGGGCAGGAATAAAAACGAATAAGTTAGAGGTTGCATAAATTCACATATGATGCAAAGCACAGTATGATGTTTTTCTACAGCTTTCGTAATATGTTGATAAGAACGTAATATAACCTCACTGCAGAATGTTTAAGGATTGTACTTGCATGCGCTAATACCCGAGATCACCTCCCTCCAGGCAGATTAATTCTTGCGATCACTCGTTCAACATTGATAGTGTTTTTTTTTTTAATTATGATGACAAGACTTAGTTTTCATCTTATAATTTAACCGAATAAACTGATTTATGCAAAGGTTCTTGTATATATGAATCTTGTACGAAGAACATGTGGCGGGACATGTGTTCCGTCAAGCACCGTAGGAGCTTGAAAGAGCACCACTTTGTTGAGTGAAAGCTGATGCCTAATGAAACACTGAATGTCTTTAAGGTCTAATAAGCATATCAACCAACCTAATCATTATCGATATCTTTAAATATTTAAGCGTTTTTATATTTGTAAGACAAATCTGTGTCATTCCTCTTTTTTATCTGAAGGTTGTCTTCATTATGTGCAGAGAAATAGCTGTTAGCTCATAAGGCTAACGTGCATATTCTAATTACTGAATACAAAGTTTGAAGGAATCCTTGTGCAACCTGATTTAGGTTAAGACTTTTAAAGCACTCAGATCTGTTAGATAAGATGACACTCCGCATTTGGGGTTACAGCTCTTGTAACGAGAATTACCGCATCTTTTGAAGCCGTTTTTGCTTCTATGCTGTAGCTAGAATTACCGCACCTTTTAGAACAATTGCTCCTATAGCTCTCGAATTTCCATAATTTTGGGGCAATTGCTCCTTAAATCGAATCATCGATGTTTTTGAGGCTCTTGCTTATGATATTACCATTATCATAGGCCCTCAGGGGTATATTCTGACGGGCCCT
Organism: Parhyale hawaiensis; assembly: GCA_001587735.2. NCBI lineage: Eukaryota > Metazoa > Arthropoda > Malacostraca > Amphipoda > Hyalidae > Parhyale > Parhyale hawaiensis. The sequence goes on from LQNS02278070.1 coordinate 13,925,485, forward strand.
TTCCCTGCCAGAATATATATGGGCCTCACTTTCTCAGACGCTATTCCTAATACCTTCGCCGCTGGGGATGCTGCAGCTGGCGACAGTCCTGCTGAGAAGGTTAGCTTGTAACGTTAAGTTGCCTCTCTATACTTCCCTTTCGGTTCCGCGAAGTGGGCCGCCGAATGGTGGTAAGCGACTCATCCCATGGGACTCCGATCTGCTCCCGTCTGGGAGGCAACGGAAGGAACCCTCCGCACGAATTTTTTTCTGTCTTCTTTCTGCTTCTGTCTTTTTTCGTCTCATAGAGATGCTTCGCTCTTATTTTCCCCGCCAGTAGTAGTATATTCGGCCAACTGAGACTTTTCGGCAGGAATGCCGAGAGAAAACCATGTACTGATGCGACATCATAAACTGAATCTCACTGCATATATCACGTCGTATGGTGTGGGCGCGGTGTAAAGGCCTGTAATATAATAATAACAACAATACTACAATAATACTATTAGCATATATCTCCAGTGTAATAAAGACCGATGTGTACTTATTTATCCATTTTCTGTCAAGCTATAACAAATTAGATAGGGGAAAATTCAGGTGCCGAAGACGGTATGTTGGATACGGGGGTCGCATTTGGGCGCTCCAGCTGAGGGACCTGAGCTCGCCTGCATGACCGTGTCTGCACATATTCATTGTTCGACGGTGCTACGGGTGATGTCACTTAACTGCGCCTCATAATAATATATATCCATTTTTTTTGGCAGAATGCTGAATTTTCACTTAAGAAGTCTTCTGAGCAGTAACAAGCACAGGAGACAGCGGGGGTTTTCCTGAGGGGCTAACTTACTACCGACATTTATAACGACGGCTCGGGACACAAATTCTTCACTGTCATTTTATGTCAGCGCGGGCTGAATTTAGAATTTGGTTATCTTTGAGAATTTTTCGTTTCTAATGGCTTTCAGGCCAGTTCTATAGACCAAAAAATCAAGCACTTTTTAAACAGTCTTTACTCAGAAGACAACGGCGCGGAACCAACCAACACGCGTACATTTTGGTTTTTCCCTTCTTTGGCCCACAGTCGTGCAAACTCCGGACGGAACTGCTGAAACTTCTGAGCAAATATTTTCCCACTTTAAATTTCAACGTAATCTTGATCAATAGAAACAAAACTGGTTCCTTCTTTCATTATAAAGACCGCCTGCCTGACCCTCTACATTCGTCTCTAGTGTACAATTATTGTTGTTCCAAATGTGGAAAGGACTTCGTAGGCTCTACCACCCGTAGCCCTTGTACCAGACTTTCCGAGCATAGAGGTGTCAGCTCCAGGACCGGCCGGTCCTTATGTGCCCCTTCTCACTCCCCCATCCGTGATCATGCCATTCAATGTAATAGCAACATTTCTGTAGATGATTTCAATATTCTAGCTTCAGCCAAGGCTAGTCATAACCTACGTATCACAGAATCACTTTACATTTTCAAAACTAAACCAGAACTGAACGATATGCAGTGTGCAACACCGCTGTTTGTAACGGGTCCTTTCTAGTATTAGGTTTTATTGTAGATCTATGAATAGTGTCAACTCAAAACTACTGTACTGAATATTTTCCAAAATTTCTGTTTTCAGACTTTTGCTGATGATGGACATATTTGTCCGAAACGTCCATTCATTTAGTTTTGACCAATTTGTGTTTTACTCAATTTTAGTGTTATGGCTTTTTTTACTTCGTAACTCGCCTTAGTATGCCTAATTCAATTGAATATTCAAGTGGTAAAGAACTGTTTTGATAATATATCGTATTCAGTATTATTAGATTATTGACAATAATTATATGATCTAACGATCTTATGCCTCAGATTGCCGGAGCTTTCGGCGCCCGAAGATCTTCTGACTTCAAACAGCAATGATCTGGTAAAACTTCACTGGCGATTGGAGGGTGTTTTTTTTTATATGAACAAACGATGCACCTTTGACATCAACTTTTTACCGTTTCAAATGACAATTTAAAGTGATAGATACATATGATGGCACTTGATCCTTTAAAAGGGTTTTTCAGTCACCTGTTAGAGGTTTAACACAACATTTCGCAGGAATCACACGTTATGGAATGCAAAATAGATACCAAAGCTATAAAAGATAATTAATGATTCGAAATCGTTGGGTACTGAACCGAATGTAATTTGCCTGAAACATACGTTTCGATTTTCTTCCCCAAACGTTGGATTTTTATGACTAGTCGGTATAATATAATGTTTGGTATTTGAAATTTATCTTAGTTTAATTTTTGTTTGTATCAATTTTTGCAGTGGACGCATTAACTTGGTTGAAGCTGAATGAAAATTACTCAAGCGCATTCCATTAGTTTTTTGTTGATATTTATCACAAAAGAATTTAACTGTACGGCTCAGAGTATTATATAATTCGGAGCACTCGATACTTTACATACGGACTGAGAAACAAACAAACAAACAAAAAAAACTTAGGGTGTACGTTCTTCATTAATCGTTCACAACTTCAGCCTCAACCCGAAAGGGCAGACCTCCGACGTGTAGCGCATTTCTATATGACAGAATAGTAGACAGACAGACAAAGGACTGAGGGATCATCACTAAAGTTTTATCATCTATTCCTCTTGGCATTCCAAACAGTTCCTGTAAATTTCACTGTGGACCGTCTATTACTTTTTGTGTGATAGTATTAATAATAATAATCAATAACTTTTATTAAGAACACTATATATACATAGATTGACAAATACGCTTAAAAGTACATAGTAAATAAAATTGTTGCTGAGACTAAAGAGCACAATCACATAAATAGGAGGCCATACACAGGGAAGTTGTTGCTTATAAACAGAGAAACAAACCTCAACACAAATATAATTATAACCTTCTTGGCGGAAGTCATTACTGGTTTGCTGCGGTTATTCTGTTCGACGCAAGTGAAATAATTCCTCCGTATTAACACTTTCTGCAGCAAGCTTTGCTGTCTGAATTGAACGTTTTTTTTCTCCCATATGAATATGATGGGGCAAAGAATCCCTTTATACACAGCCTGGACAAAATAGGGTAAAAGTGACTGCCTTTAGACTCAGAGTAGACTGAAACACGGAGTTTGACCCTTATTTTTGAAAACGCCTCTTGATTCACTTATTGTCCAATAATTAATAGATTACTAGAGGGCCCTCGTTGTCATAAAACGACAGCGCAGGACTTGTGTTGATCCTGCTTCTTTGATCTGCTGAGATGAGGGTTCACGGCTTCCTAATTACTGCGTATCGACACTCTTATTTGCTTTCTCTAATAGGGAAAAATTAATTAGTTATGCAGGCAGTTCAGTACCACTGAAAAAATTTGATTCGATTTGGCATCATACCTAGATACCCTAGTGTGTCATATTTCCCCAGATTTTTTGTCATTAAAAGATGCTTCGTCGACAAAAATTATTGCATCAAAGTTGGAAGAATAGCTCACGCAACGAAATCGTCTGTTGGAAGAAACTACGAATCAAGATGCATGAGAGTGTCAATGGACGCTTCGTTTGTTTGTTCGTTTATCTGCCAGTCATCCTTTTTGCTAGCAGTGCGATACTTGGCGGAGGTACCTATACGCTCTACCCTAGCAGAAATTATCGTAGGAAAGAGTTATGATTTTGGTCGAGCTTGGTGCAATTCCTTCGTAATCACCGGTATTTATGGGGTGCTTTCCAACCAACTATTGTTTATTACATCATATTTAATGGAATTTTGTAACATATGTATATAGGATACGACTGCTAGGTGCATACATATATCCTCTTGCATTCTTGCTTTTCACCCTTGAAAACTTTTGCGTCGAGCAAAACGAAAGCTTGGGTCAATAAAACGTAAGATCTTGAAAATGTCCATTAATTCATTAAACAACGATCTTCCAAGACGTCCAATCTTCCAGGAAATAATAAGACCTTCTGTTTTATTTATTCATAGAAATGTATCGGATATTGCATAAAACCATCAATACAGATCACCCCTGGATGTGTACATAGGAATTACCTACGTGGCACGTCAGTTGGGGAAACAGTCACCCATATTGAAAGTAAGATCACAACATTGACACTGTTTATGACACTTTTTTCTGGCATCCAGCACCTTTTCGTTGTTTACAACCTTTTGTACAATCAAGAACATCCACCCAAAACATCATCATCAGCAATATCTTTTTCAACAGTAAATTCATTCACTGGTGGAGGGATATCGACTACAGTGTATGAACGAAATTATCACGAGTAGAGTCATTTTTTTTTTTCTCAATAGCTCACTGCAGGTTGAATTGTCTAGAATGACTTCACCAAATGGGAAATACATGGAAAAGTACTGAAACGAAACGATAATTAATGATTTATTTTTTTATTTATTTATAGCGGGTTGCTGCTTTATTTAGACTCAACTGCGATAGCAGCGATTTGCCTTCACTATTTTGTTTTGCTCCGAAAAATACGGTAGCACATAACCAGCTCATCCAGGGAACGGGGAGCCCGTGCACAGATCTGTTTCTACATGGGATCTCTAAACATCGGCACAGAAAGATATGAATGTAGGAATGACTAACAGTAGTTAGTCTACAGTCATAGATGAAAAGAATACGGAGCAAGAGGGGACAGCAGTAGGGGATGAAATAAGGACAGCAGAGGGCACAAAAGACAGATGTCCCGAACATCGGCACAGAAAGATATAAATGAAGGAATGACTAACAGTCGTTGAAGGAAAGAATACGGAACAAGAGGGGGGCAGCAGTAGGAGGTGAAATGTGGACCGCAGAGGGCACAAAAGACAGATGTCCCAAACAAAACGTGTAAATACCTATTCCTAAAATAAAAAGAATGCCTGCCTAGCACAAACAAGAGCTAATAAGACATGTGTCCTAGGCTAACGATAATCGGGCTGGCTAACAGTACTAGAAATTACATGCGTGTCAGGAAACTAAGAATATTTATATAAAGCTTGAGTTTGTAATAAATAAATTCATTTCTGTAACGGATTTTCTTTCTTATACATATAAAGCATGTAAAACTTGATTTTGCCATATTTGTCCATTTTTGTTAACAATTTTCTTTCTTATGGAACGTCAATACAAAATGGAAGCATCGAAATCGACGTGCCCATGTTCCTTATTTTAGGACCAAACGCTTAGGGTTAACAAATATTGAACAAACTTTTCTTTCAACAATTTTTTCTTCATATGACCGTGGTGATATTCATTTATTCTGTGTAGAAATATGAGTTCAATAAAATAAAGATTTAGAGAATGACAGGTGATTGAGGAAAGAAGAAATGTATTGTATCCTTCCCGCGCGAGATCTTTGCACTTTATTGAAAAGATCTGCAGCAGTGTTACCACAATCTACAAGGAAATGGGTAAATTAGTTGCAAATACTTTTAACCTTGATGCCTAATGAAAAATATCTCTGTAAATGGTTAGTGTTAAAGATATATCCTTCATTATATACTTGGTCCTAAAAAAAAAACCATAGGCGCTAATGAGTATTCCCATTAGCGAATAGATAAAAATAACGTATATGTGGTTAGCGTTCATGCATACCCTGCAAATTTTGCAATTGATTGACAGGAAAATGCTGAAACTATGCACAACTTTTGAACTATAATATGCAATTTTAGATGCTTCGCATTCAAACATATCGCTATACAATAATATTTTGGTTGAATATGTTGAAAATTCTCGCTATATTAATATCCATGGCAATCCATACATATATTATTCCTCGAATAATAGAAGGACTTTCACTTATGATCGTACATATGAAAATCTGTTGATAACCTTCCATGGTATGGACAGAAATTTATTATTAATTAATGTGAGGAATTCCACTTAGAGTTTCCTTTGATTTGTAGTTGGAATTTCATTGAAAATTATTTTGGCTGGAAAAACACTTATATTTTGCTATATTTCAACCTTTTTGCTCATAATCATCGGTATTTCCACCTAAAATTTCTGATTAGATATGAATCCAAGCCTAGATAGTCCTAAATTTTACAAGCGAATGAATATAGACAGACTGTCGTCACTGTTTCGCTTATATCAGAAGGTCGTCGACGGGGTACCAGCTTCATAAAAATAGCGCCTGCCCTGCGAAAATTCGATGATCTCGTACAATCGCATCACACAAATGAAGCTCGAAAATTAAGAAGTGCGAAAATTACGTAGTGAGAAAGTATGTACCATTGTAAGTCAAACAGCCAATCTTCTAAGTATGAGCTGTAAGCCGTAGCAGCATACGAAGTAAAAATTTGGCTCCTGTTTTTTTCTTCCGAGATGGTATCCAAGCTACTCTAATTCTATCCTATCAAATAATAAGAGCATATATGTCGTACTAACGCATGAATTAAGGAAAGAAGAAACGTAGGAAAGAACACGCAGCATTAGTATGATATAACCCAGTGTAATCTAGAGGAATTGGTAGCCCCGGGCGCGCTATCGTCGTTCACGACGATTTGTGTGCATGTTTATGTACGCAGATCGTGTGCGTGTCAGCGGCGTTCAAGTTTATGCGCCGCGCTGCTCACTGTATCGCTGATTAAGTTAGGTTAGGTTAGGTAAGGTTAGGTTAGGTGACGTTAGGTAACGTTAGGTAATGGTAGGTAAGGTTAGGTTAGGTTAGAAGGTTAGGTAGGAAAGTTAGGGTAGGTTAGGTAAAGGTAGGTTAGGCTAGGTTTGGTTAGCCTAGGTAGTGCTTATTTTAGTGATGGCGCGCGCAGCAAAGCTTACTTGAACGCGCAATCGTCGTGAACGACGTTAGTGCGCCCCGGGCTTAGTAAAGCCGAACAGTTCCCGAATTTAAGCTGTTGTTCTATTTTAGTCCTACTTTCTTATAACAAGAGGTGTCCCAGTTTTCGGCACTCCACAGCCAATTTCTTTAATTGGATCTCCTTCGGATTCGAAGTCAAATGTTTCCTGGTCGGTCCGCCAAACTGGGACTTCCGGGCGACTGATCCTAGAAATAAAGTTAATCTCTCATTTATTTCCCTGATGTACAAACTTGGAGAGATACTAAGTTTACTTGAGAAATGAACTTCCAGTCGTATAATAATAAATGAAATCTTGAACAAAAGAGAGCGAGCAACGAAGGATGATGGCTTTAAGTTGAAATTATAATGGATTTTGGAACCAATGAGCAAACTTTGAGTAATTTTGGAGACATTTAAGATGTCTTGGGACTAATGATGTGACTTTTTGCTTAATTGTCTGGCTGCTGAACACGAAGTTTAGTAATTCTTATTGAATCTCGTTTTTTTTCGAAAATTGCAAGGATATTACAGAACACATTTTGAAGCTTTTATAGCCACAAAAAAAAAAAAAAAAATTGAACACAGACGGACATTTCTTCAATATTATGCGAGAACTTTAACGGTTGATTCTCTTTCTCATCATGATCAGCGACATGGGATACGGATGTAACTATGCGGTCCCTTCGTCATTTGCTGACGATACACGAATACTAGCTGCTGTGCAATCTGTGGAACGCATATTACAGCTCTGCCGTCTTACGTGAAATTGCACGTATATTTTCTTGCAACTCTTTTTTCATACAATTTTTATCGATACCATGTCATATCCCTTTTTTTTGTATTTTAATGCCTGTTTTATTGGAATATTCAAGCCTGTCAATTCTTTTTCGTACGGGCGGTTCTCGGTGTACTGATGACTTTTTTCTACTCAAGCCTTCCGTCTGCTTTGTTTTTTTTTATATTGCTATAACATATCAATTTATCGACCACATTTATTGCTGCAGCATTTCAATCTATTGATGGCTATGGTTCTCCATAAATTTTTTGCTCTTCTGAGTACTTTTTAAATTTTGCATATGAGTACTTTTTCTTGAACATTGTAGTCCACTGACGTTTTTTTTTTTACTGAAACGTCAAAGTCTACACGCAATTTTTTTCAACCGAATCATTCGATTTACCGACGCCGTTTCGTCCGCCTCTTTTTTTTTTACTGGAATCTTTCTGTCTACTGACTACATTTTTCTCTACATTAATTCGTTTTACCGTCAACTTTTTTTAGTCAAACCTCCCATTCCGCAGATATGTTCTCCACTCCATCCATTCACTTTACAGACGCCGGCTCACCAGCACCACTCACTCAAGTGACGGTCATTCATCTGAACCCTTCAGTGAACTGACTACTATTTTCTGGAACATTTCCATCTGCTGGCCAATTTTTGCATTGAGAATTTCAGTCTGCTGACAGCTAACAACTTAACTGGGACCTTTCAAACGAGTGCTTTTTGAACACAATCGATCCGTTTTTCATTTTGCTCTGCATCTAATTTTCAAAAGTTAATGAGGCACCTATTACGCAATTGACAAAAAATGCAGAACGCAAATGACATAAAAGAAAAAAAAAAATGCAGAGAAATATTCGTTTGGTATACACAGAGCCTGTCTAAATTTCATCATGCAAATGAGCTACAAGCGAGCATTGGTTGTGAGAGAATGACTTTTTTGTTCGATAGTAGAGACTATCATATCTATTATACNAGAACGCAAATGACATAAAAGAAAAAAAAAAAATGCAGAGAAATATTCGTTTGGTATACACAGAGCCTGTCTAAATTTCATCATGCAAATGAGCTACAAGCGAGCATTGGTTGTGAGAGAATGACTTTTTTGTTCGATAGTAGAGACTCTATCATATCTATTATACATGCATTAGTGTGCCATGAACATTTTTCTTTATTTTTCACGGCCAGTAAGGCTTCTTTTTTTTTGCATCAGAGAAGCAGATTCCTGTGTTTTATTTTACTTGCGATGCGAAATATAAATATTTACTCGCGGAATATAACTATTTGTATTTTCTTCATGTCTGCTTTGATTTTTTTTGCTCTAATTAGGGTTGAAGCTGCGCTTTTCCATTCTTTATACGGTGTACTATATTTTTACTTCATTTGCAGTTTTCTGCATGGAAAATGCTTCATATTTTAACAGTTAGTGAATTCCAAACCACGTTGCCTTCATTATTCAAAACTTGCATTTCACATTTTGCTCAGCCTAAGATACGGTATCTAAAAATTGTGTGCCAAATAATTCATTAGATGAGTTTCCCGGTCTCGCTTCATTTCTGCAGTTAATTTTTTTTTTGTAACTTCACACGGCTACTGCAGTGGTTTATATACTGTAATGTAGCTCAGTAATATTCAAGTTTCTTTCCCATTTTGAGTTTTAGGTTTTGGTAATTAATGCATTAGTTGATCCACTACATACAAAGTAGCTGGTTGCTGCCGAAGATAGACAAAGCATATATAAATGTATAATATAGGTACATTACATGAAATTGAATTACCGGGTACTGTGACCTCTGCTCCTGAAACTATATAGCTTAGGACAGTGTAGGTATTTTACGCCACTTTTCATATTACCTGGGAATTTTAATAGCTGTTCATCATCATTATTACGACGATGTATTTAAGTATCTATCCAACGTTTTATCCCAGTCGGAAATAATGGTTGTGATTATGGTGGAATATAGTGGTGTATGAGAGATTAAGGTCGATTATGGATGATGAAACAGTGTGGTAGATATGTCGACCAAACCTTACCTTGATTTAGTATATTTAAGTCGATATTGATGGAGGCAATATTGGTTTTTTTAAGGTCTGTCAGGAAACGAAGGTCGATGGTAGTACATGGATGTTCGAAGACTATATATGGTAGAACATATGCTAGAGCATAACGAGGTAGGTGATCAACGGATATCCGTACGTACGATCATGAGTGAAATTCCTCCCATTATTTGGGGAAGAATATGCATGAGTTGCCATGCATTAAAATATGGCTCAAATTCCCAACATAATCAACAAAAATAATATGCTGTAAGTTTGGGTGCGAAACATCTAAAAATTCATTTTATAGTGCAAAAATTGTGCATATTTTCAGTTTTTTTCCTGCCGATGATTTGCAAAAAATCACAGGGTATATATGGACGCTAACTGCCTTGACGTTATTTTTATCTACCGGTTCTAAATTTTACTAACGTTTTACCACTTGAGCGTAGTTACCCATCCTTTGTATTTATTTTTTATATCCCTTGTAAAACAGTATTTACACCTTTGATCAAATATTGCCATCTATTTTTATGTTTATTCAGTTTATACCTGTGAAGTTTCATAAACAAATTGTTTCCATTAGCTTTATGGAAAACAATGTCAAGTTTCATGATGAATTTGGCCTTACGTAGCCTGACAACGGGTACGGCCAAACTTTATGTATCGACTATTGACTTCCTCTGAACTGCGTCGTATAGCTGTATGCCAGCTTAGAGGCCAGAGTTGAATTTGCATATAAACGTGAGTTAACTGCACAGACTGGTCCAAGCTCCTGCTCTATAGCATCGTCCTAAAGTTTAGAACCTTTCACCAGTGTGAGCTGCAGTGCCTAGCACGCACGTATAAATTACCTTTTTTTGTAGAAACAATTAATCATCAGCAAACAAAGCAGGTATCCAAGGCATATTATGTCAACAGTTGAAAAAGTTGATCTCGATAGAATATAGCTGTATCATTCGCTGTACACAGTCGACTTTTGTCGTCAATGGTGTTTCTAACGGTTCACTATGGTAGATCATGGTCGTACAGCTAAAACCTTTATGGTTGTAATTTGGCATGTATGGTTGGGAATTATGGTTGGAAATATGGTTGAAGGTTGTGACATATTTCTACCATAATGCACCCCATAAATGGTTTAATATGGAGGATATATCGATAATAAACAACAAAGTTCTCGACCACATACATAGTTGTTTTACTATAATCACAACCATTATTTCCGACTGGGATACGCCATTTTTAAAGTATTTAACAGGAATGTTGTAAGTTTTGCCTGCCTCAGTATTAAAGAAATGATTTCTAAATGTAATATGCTGTTCTAAGTAGATTAAGGCCCATGAAGAAGTTGGAGGGGGGGCATTTTAAACATTGTCGTTCCTTTTTTTAGGGCGGGAGGGGTTGTGTTAGAAAGTAATGTATCAGGGGGGTTCACTCAACTGGGACATCCTCCATACTGTGCAGATCATTATAGTTTTTAAGCTTAGATGACAGGCTTAGCTTTAATTTAAACCTGGCCCGTATCTTATTTTGAACACCAAGCTTAGATGACAGGCTTAGCTTTAATTTAAACCTGGCCCCTATCTTATTTTGAACACCATTTTTTCACCTGATTCTTAGCAGTCCTGTTTACCAATACTGTAATATCTAAGCCATTTCTACATCACATGTTAACGCAGAGGACAATGACCAGGGCACCAGAGTGTGTCATATTAAAGATTGCGGTTATTCTCTCCATCAGCAACGGGTACTGAAATAACACCACTATTTTTTCTAACTATCTCTGCATAAAATTCTAAATAAAAATTTTCATGCACCAAATGCTGATGTGTTTACATTTCCAATTTCGTGATTCATATTAGAAAATTTCGTATTGGAAGCGATTTTTCAAAGTAGCCGAAAATCTCCATTCATCATTTCCAGGTCACAGGATTCAAACCAGAATAAAAACTGCCAAATGGCATCGGAATTGACATGTTTAATCAGCTTCCTCTCGAACAGTTAATGAGACTTTATTTTTTTTTCTTTTTTTGAACGCGGAAGCTTCAGTCACATTTTGGTTCAGCTAATCAAAAGCCTTTTGTAGATGTTTGAAAAAAATTAGGTTAGTCAAGTAATGTGTTCCTCAATGAAGGGTGAGTCGCACTGTTTGTGTGAAGTAGATACTGCAAATTTTGCACAGTTCAAATATATTTTCATGTCATCTGAAAGCGTAGCGATGTTATTTAACATTCGTTTAAACAACTCAGAACTTTACCTAACAGCAGTGAAAGAATCTGACCCTTCTAACTAAAATTTTACGTCGTCTGTTTCATTTTTATAAAAATTAATGCCCTGAATCGTACTATCGTCTATCTAAAGCCCGCTGCACACAAGACACAAAACATGTAAACGTGCCTGTGACTACAACTTACTTGCTATAGTCTCGCTTTAAAAGATACGACGTTGCAAATTGAAACTCGTTTCAAATTAAAAGAGAGATATTTAAAACTGTGCAATTGGAACCTGCCGTAGTGAAATGACTACAGGAGCGGCTCTGATTTTAAGCAATTTTTCCAGTTTGCATGTAGTACTGGGCAAGCCGAAGCCGCTCCGACGGTAACATAATCAGACGAGTAAGGAGAAACGTTCCCGTGAGTAGTATAGAAAAGCGAGGCTACCGAGACAACCGTTCCACTTACGCGTTCGCTGCAGAGGAACGCTTATCTCGATAGCCTCGCTTTTCTATACTACTGGAGTGTGTTTATTACTTGGTACATCTAATATATCA
>LQNS02278070.1:13950790-13962534 GCA_001587735.2 Parhyale hawaiensis
TTGATATATTAGATGTACCAAGTAATAAACACACTCCAGTAGTATAGAAAAGCGAGGCTATCGAGATAAGCGTTCCTCTGCAGCGAACGCGTAAGTGGAACGGTTGTCTCGGTAGCCTCGCTTTTCTATACTACTCCCGTGTTTTGACTCTCGTGAGCAGGGGGTTTAAGAGCGGAATTTGTTGTACATTTTGAGCTTTGCGGGACGTGGAAAATTGGAATGTTTAACTTTGAATAATATTAAATATAGAAAAAATGTAAGTAAGTTTTTATATCTGCTTTAAACAATCGCTCTCATTGGGGGTCAACATCTATTCTGCGAATAGAAGACCTATCAAGTTAGAAGTAAATATACAGCAAAGATATCATCCAATTTCAGACATAAAATCAAAAGATTTTTTTTATGCTTTGGACTAAAATAACTCCTCCTTGGGATGAACTCTCCTTGGGAACAGAGCCGAATTTGGTACTCTTCCGCGAAAAATTTCATCAGAATGAAAACAAAATTTATGACTCCCGGTGCGAAGATATCTTCCGTGATGATCAGCACTCAAAATGCCATTGAAGCTCATCTTCTTTTCGCAACTCACATTTTCCATTTTGCATGGAACTTACTGAAGAAGGAATCGGAGAGGAACTCCCATTACCATTCCAGGGCTCTTCCAGAATCTGGAGAGCCTAAAGAATCTATAATTTTAGCCTCTTTCTCTGAGGTGAAATCAATGAGGAAAGTTCATTGATATTCAAGGGAGGTGTGGCTGTCGAATTCCTTAGAGAGTTGGACAATGGGAGTAAGAGGGTCAAACCATGGGAACACTGTTCTCGATTTAGGAATTCCAGATTAGTTAGGAATTGTAAAGTGCGAGCGACTGTCTCGCGCGAGGTGCAAAAATCTAAGAATAGAAATGAATGCTGTTTTTTTATTTAATAATTACAGATTAATTAGAAATTCTATGTAAAATGGGAAAGAGTGTGTTGCAAGGCTCTTCAGGGATAGATAGGAATATTCCTTATGATTTTAGAATAGTCGATTAGTTAGCAATGCCAAACTACGAGCTACTGTCTCCTGGGCGCAGAAAATCGAAAATTGCTATGAATATCGTACTCATCTTATGACTTACAGAATATGTAGAGAAGCAAATTATGAGAGAGTGTATTGTAACGAGCAAGAACTTAAAAAGAAAAAAAATACCATAATGCAAGGAAGCGTTCGGAGATTAGAAAAATACATTTTAGATATATATAGAAAGAGTGTGAATCGATAATTCTAGAATAGTAATGGTTTATAAGTATATAGTTATTATTCAGCGTATGTGGAAAATTTGCATTAAAAATGTTGTATAGAGCCTAGCAAAATGTGATTTGTTAGTATGCACGGAGGAAACTATTCTCCCAAAACTAGTATGCTAAACTTCCCGGACGTCGACAGATACACGTGAAGCAGCCGTACTACATGAGCACACTAAGACGTGTTTTCCCGTCAGCGCACGCAAAATCGTGCTGGTTATAAGATATCAATCTCAGCCTGAAAAAAAAAGACACAGTGATTGTGAGCAGTTGAGAATGAATGCAACAAGAATTTATGAATTTATAGTGGAAAGTCGTAATTGAAAAGAATGCCCGTTAGAAGTTGATGGTAGGGATTCCAGAAAAATAGTAATTACTTCTAATTAATACTGAGCTCAAGCGAAACAAGCAAGAAAGTTGATACACGATCAGGAAAAATGTATATCTTCATCAATTATACAGCTATTACGGTGGACTAGGCAAAGCAGTTTCGACTAGAAACAGAATATCAAGATGATTGCAACAACAAACGGCATCATTGTTTAAGGGGTTCATTTTCAGTTAAGTTAATTGAGTGAAGAAGTTCAGCAGCACTAACTGATTAAAATTAAATGCTAAGATACCACATCCAGTCATCGATAAAATGCTGATTATAGGAATTTATTTTGAAAAATTTCATGCTGACCCGTTTTTACCGCTTATATTTTTTCGTTTCCCTCAACTGAAAACGAGAATTTCAACAATAACATATATATAATACTTACCGTAGCAGTCACTTTAATTGCTGCTTAGCATCTCGTTGAAGACTAGGCTTAGCGGCTACTGTGGTTAAAATAGGTAAATGCTCCTCTACTGTTATTACTACTACTACTACTACTATTTGCATACTAGGTTTCGTGGCTGTGATGCTTAAATCAGAAACATACTACTACTTCAAAACTAGGCTTCTTACCAGTCGCTCATATGATGTAAATGCTTATAAAACGGCTTCCATTGCTTCAAATCTGTTTTATTTCTTTAAAAAATGTATATAAAGCAATTGGCGTGGAGCTTGCACCTCTCTCCTCAGATATATTGCAAAAAGCTCACTTTCCTCTTAAAACTACATAACTAAATGATAGAGTCAAACACGGCCCCTTTCACTGCCTCATCAAAATTCATGTTGAGATGAATTTTTCTGCCGAGACCATGTTTTCGAACAAGTTGTTTTGAAACAATCTCACCAGGATTGCTTTTTTGTTCTCGAGTTTTAATTGTTTCGCTCAAAACAATGGACCTTTTTTTTTCCTTAGGAAAGAATCTGTATACTCCTATTTTTTCTTTACTTGGAGTACGTTCGGGAAGTTGACGCATATGTTGTTTGTATTTGTACTCCATTTGAGCCTGTTGTTCATTTCACGTATTAATTTGAATGATAACAATAATATTAGTACTGCAAGCGCGCGGTGTGTCTGTCGAATGTGTCAGTTTTCCTGTCGGTCTGTCAGTTCGTCTGTCATGATATCGATGATGAACGCTATGTACCTACATACAGTGCCTTACGATAATTTAAATGAGTTGGGCTCCGTCCAGTAACGACATTTTTTTTGAGCTTTCTTGACTTGTACCCATTTTTTAATGCCTTGCAGCCAGAAGCTTTTTAGTCATCATGAAACAAGTCACAAATTTCAGCAGTGACGTATACCATATTTAAAAAAAAACCTTTTCTACTGAAAACATTATTACTGAAAATATGTATCAATTACTCCTGAAAAGGTTTTTTTCTGATAATACGCTTTACTGTATTACTGGAAAACGACTTCATTGATTTAAAAAAAAAAATCCTTAGTACTCACAAAAGATTTTATTGCTGAAGTAAATCTTCATTACGAAAAAAATAACATATCTATTAGTTATGGGAACTTTTTTGCTATGAAATTCCTTTATTACTTAAAAACGAATGCTTTATCGCTCCCAAAAGTCTTTATTATTTAAAAGAGGCTTTATTAATGAAATAGAGTCTATATTGAAAGAATTTTTTTTGCGGGGGGGACATCTGTATTACTGGTTTGATATTATGAGCCTTTAAAATTAGGCACCTAATCTAAACGAGTCGAAGCTGTTTTAACCTATTCTTAGACTCGACTCGTACGTACTCCCGAGAGGTCTTTATACAATACCGGAACAAAAAAAAAAAAAACACTAATGAGACCTTGCGACCCTGTATAAAGCACAGTTGTGTATATCTATATTTGAATTTTGCTTGTCCCTCAGTTAGTTAGTTACTGATCCAGTTTGTACGACCGTGCCGCTTTCTTGCATCAGTTTTAGATAGGGGGAAATTAGGGTATCTTTGAGGCATCGTTGATGCGACCTGGGAAGAGATCAATAGGAGTCCAATTCAAAATTTAAGCTGCTTCTGGTCGCAGGTCTCGGGTAGAAGATTTACAGCCTAACATGGGCCACTTTTCACCCTTCGTATGCATGATACGGGTCAGAGGGCATCATAATTGGGGGACAATTATTTTGTTTTGTAGAATTTCCAAAGTTTCGATGCATCAGTGTTAGATAGGAGGAAATTAGGAAGATTAGGACATGAGACATCACTGAAGAACTGTGCTTCTGTTGAGTTAAATTTCTCCAGGTCCCAACTGCCATTAATTAATTACTCAAAGAACAGCGGGGCCGCTAACAGCAGAGGTATCAACTAATTAATGGTTCAAAACCACTAGCCGTACAACCAACAATAAGTACAACAGAATTAATCGAGGGAAGGCCAGCAACTTCATTCATCTCTGCTATGCATTCATTCCTGATGTTGTGCGAGGTGCGTGAGTTTAGGCTGTGACATGCTCAGTGTATTTTAGATCGTTTTGATCGTCTGTTCATTGAGAAGTATCAAACTTTGAGTAAATTTAATACAGTTGCGCTGTTCATGCTTTTCTATTGTTGTGTAGTAAAATTGAAATCCAACGGCCCTCAGTTACACTAATTTGCTCACCTACGACCCGGCATCGATTGATTTCACCTACGGGCCGTTAATATTCACGATTGCCCGCATTCGAACAGTACACGTACGACCACTAAACCAAAGTTCCCTGATTTTTCCCCCCTCGAATTTTTTCCTTAATATTAGTCCTGTAGTAGAGAAGCTGAATTTACTTTCAGATAGTTGCTTGGGAACGCTGAAAATACTCTTCATGTGGATAAATATATTCCGAAAGGATAACGTACAAACTCACATCAGTTTTTGCAATAATTTTATTAGAAAACATCGTCGGTGTAAGACATCTTGTAGGAATAAAATGTTATACATACTCTGGGTAGCTACATAGATATGTATATATTTACATTAATCTTAAATTAAACAGTGTTATGACTTGATTTACATACATTTATAAAAGAACATTACAATTCCACTTTAGATATTCAGAAACAGAAGTTACAGTTAGCTATGGTCACTAATGTAGAGCAATTAAGGGGATGGAGTCAGACTTTCAGCTTAATCATTTTCAGGATGTTGAAATATAGCGGTAGATCCTGAGTTTTAAGCTTAAAGCTTGCAGAATATAAGACGAATAGATATATCAATTTATAAAATAAGAGCTAACCTTAGCGGCTTAAATATAGTCAAGTGTAACATTGGGAAATGAAGATTGACGTTAATTCCCATATAGGTACTTTACCAAGGATTTTGAGACTTACAAGGTTAGCGCACGCTATTTTACATTGTTTCTTCGATCGTTTCATTTGGGCCTCAAGAGTGTCCTACATGTGTTACATTCTTTATGGTGGAACAAAAATATGCATCATAGCATTTACGAATTTTTTTAGCTTTCTGAAACATAAAATTTTGAAAGAACGTTGGTTAAAAGGCTTTTGAAAGACCAGATGAATTCAACCGGGCAAATGCCAGCATGTGTCAGAAGCCCTTTTGAAGTCACGTTTATCGTTTTTAAAATGCAGTAAATCAAAGGAGTTTTATCGAGAGTTATATGGCATTGTGAAGATAGAATGATAGGGTTGAAAACCTTCATGTTTTCGATTTACTTTTGTCTTCTAACAATGACCTGCTATCCTCCATAATTTCACACTGCTGCAACAAATAATCCTTGAGATGCTATGATTAAACGCCGAGATTGAAGAACTTTCTACGAAGATTTGTATAGAAAACATTACAGCATCGGAGAAACAAATTTCTTTCCTTCCTTTCTTTCCTTGTAAGTCTCATCATCCTTGGTACCTTACAGTAACTTGCATTACTGCAATTACCTCCGAGCTTGACATTTCAAGGGTTTGGAGAAATAAAATTTATTTAAATATGAAGACATAAATTAGTTTTGGCTCCTGTGAGTCGTAGCCAGGAGACTGATATAGTTTTGTAGCTTAGGTTGAATCATGTGCTACTCCACTCTAAATAGTGGCGATTGATCTTAAGTTTCACTTTTTCTAGAGAAAATAAATGAAAATGCATAATTTGAATAGAATTTAACTTCAGCAAGTCGCAATTGTAATTAATTGATAAATACGTTAATTTAAATTTTTAATCGAAACTTTATCCAAGACAGATAATAATCCCAGTCAAACTCCTTAGGCCTTGGGGGTTTTTATTCCGTATTAAAGAACATCAAACCAATTTTTTTCTAAAAAGTATATCAACATGAAACTGAGTAATGACAATGGCTATATGATTCATAAATGAAGTTTTCTACCAATCATAATCCTTTCCAGAATATTTAAAATTGTGCATAAACCCGGATATTAATTTACCCAGTTATTTACAGTACTGTACTTAGTATTAAAAATTTACAGCGAAAAAACTAAAATGGAAATTACTCTCTGTTACTTTGCTTATCTACCGAAAAGAAGTCGTAGTAAGATTTTTCTTATGATCTACTGTAGACCGCAGCCCATAGTGTCCTTTACGTTTCCCGCCTATTGAATTGTTAAATAAAGTTGCAATGAAGAACAGACCTGAGAGTTTAATTATGAGTAGTTTGCTGAGTGGAGTTCAATTTCAGCACTTATCAAGAGCAAATTACAAGTGTAGATTTAACGATAGATTATAGCCATGCAAAAGTCCCATCCAGATACAATAACATATGTTTTCAATGGCAAAATTCTACCAACAAAAACAATATTTATGTAGCCAAGAGCAGTGTTTCCAACCAATACTCAAAAGTCACTTATATTATGAAGAGTAGAAAACATTAGTAGACTACCGAGCATACTATACCATTTGGTCGCCGCTCCAGTAACAGTAGTCCATTGCCGAATAACCCATTTCTATTTTCAAGGCAACTCGGCTACTTTCAGCCCAAATGCCCCATATAATTATATAACCCACAACACACAGCCGAAGGCACTCTGGCTAACCCGAGCCAAAATCGACCACACTGTTACTATGTAAACTATTTTCGATGTACGTTTTCTGGAGTGATCATGTTTACCAGATAAGGCTACGGTATCTGTGAAAGTTGTTTCAACTGATGGTACATGCGAGTAGTCCACTAAGGGTTTTCCCCTTCACCTGCTAAACTCGGTAGAATCAAGAGATGAACAACTAAAAGCGAATATCCCGCTTCATAGATTCTGNGTACATAACATAATTATTATTGAACTCGATAGTCTAAAATATTTCTCGAAGCTACAAGCCAACAGTTATTTATTAGATAACTTTGCTAGATTTTAAAACTCAGTATAGCAATCTCCAAAGTTTATTGCCTAAGCATAAAAAATAAATTAGAAAGTAAATAATTCATGAAATGAATAAACAAGCAAATAAACTGATAATTATGCAAACCGTTTATCACTGTGTGAAATACATTAGATTCTATCGTTTAGTCAACACATTTATCCATATCCACAGCTACTGATACAGTAGAAATATTCCATTCAGATAAAAACTTACGTTACAGATAAACACTTAATTTATTATTAAAAAAGGTAAGTTCGCAACTGTTTGTTGATGATGAATAAATAATTAATCGGTGTCGTTATTGTTGATCAGTAATAAAGAAACTCACAAATAGTGAGATTCAACTCTTTCACAACAGTTTGCAACTGTTTTCGTTATTATTGATAAGTAGAACGATTAATGATACTATTTTCAATATGAATAAGTAGTTATTCGGTAATGAATAATGCCACTATTGAGAAATAAATTATAGTACTATTCGATGATAATGATATTATTCGATAATCATAATGATGATGTATATTATTTGTCGCCGCAATAGATGGCACACAAAGAGGAATGCATTTCTTTATTTTAACTCTTTGTCGAATTAGATGTAGAAGGAACTTGTTACGAATTCCAAGAAATTGATCATTGGTAATAGTTACGGATCTCCAAAATCATCAAACTTTTCCAAATTTTTGGGCTCAATACACTTGGAGAGATGCTACCACGTATTCGTAATTTGCAATGAATGAAATAGCGTAATTATTTTATAATATTTTGTACAGTGAAACACTTACAGCGGCGAAGAGTTCATCCATTTAGAACTGTAGTAGATCGCCTAGTTTCCTCAAAAATAACTAAATGATACGAGTAGTACAATAGAATTATTCGTGTCTTGTAATTACCTGAAGATGTCAATTTACATCGAGAACGTCTCAAAACTCTTTTCGAATTTTACTAATGAATACTCAAAAGTAGTTCAAATTTTTATTCTAAAGTAAGAAAGCAATATCTTTTAGTTCAAGCTTACTTGAACACAAAATTACGTCCCAAAGATGCGGCACTAAATGTTCCACAGCATAGGTAAAATGTCTTTCAGGTAATTTGAAGTTATACAAATAAAAAATTTAACAGTGACTGCTATATTAATAACATAATATTCCTTGGAATGGGTAATGTTTTGGATACCTAAGGTAAGCCCATTTTTGCCTTTAATAGATGTTACCTGTTGCAACAATAAGATATTAAAAAAAATTGTCAAAGCGCAGATGCATAAAGTAAGCGTTGTACAATTTGTACTTTTAGGTGACATGAGTTTTCCTAGATATGGAGTACTCCTGCAGATGTTATGTAAGCCTCATTTAATTTGCAACTAAAAAAGGGTTCAGATTGATAGCAATACAGGTGCAAAATTGTTTCCCATCAATGAGTTACCTGTAAGGACAATGTGCGTAAAGCTTACAGCTGACTAACAATTACGGGCAGTAATGAAGGACAGCACTGTATGTACCATATGTTTTCCGAGATATGGGTCACACATTACAGTAACTGAACTACGTAAATCTTAGACATATTTTGTATCTATGTATAAGCTGAAGTTCAGTCAATGCAACAGATGTAGATGACGTACTAGGACCTTTTAGACAGACAAACAAAAGTTCTATTGATGCAAAGCATGAGATGACGTACGTAAACCATTGACCTGCTTTTTATTTGTAACTACAGAGTGAAGCTCGGTCTATGGAACACGCATAGGGCAGAATGGTGTTCAGTGACTTCTATTTTCATCTTGTTCAGGTTGACTGAAAGCCAAAAAGCCCTTTCCGAAAATCTAAAGTCATCCTCAAGATCGAAAGTGTACATATTACCGGCCATCATCATACATGCTACGGGCTAAAGGTACTTTGGAAATTTTATTATATGAGGTACTTGTTTGGAAAAGAGGATGGGTATGAGATATTTATTGTAGTAGCCTGCTGTTCCACCAGCAATAAGAAATAATGTATTCATATTTTTCAGATCTTAAATGGTGTTTAAAAACTTTTTGCTAATGCTATTCTCTGCAGCATCCAAAAAAGCTAAAAGAATACCTAGTTCCTCAACACTACTAGATCAGCAGGCTACAACATAGCTAACTATTCCATATCGATCCTAGTTTTCAAACAAGAATCTCAAATGATACGGGCTTAGAAACACCAAAAGTCAGTTGTACGCTGCTTCTCACTGATGAGAAATCAGACTTCCAACGTATTTTCGCACTTTGCATGCATGATGCGAATCCGAGGGCGCCAATGAAGACCAACACTTTTGTTCTGTGGAATAAATTTTCACAGGTTTCATCTAGTCTACGTACAGATATATTGGTATTGAGCTATGGAAGCTCTACTATAATGCGATATACCACAGTAAACTACATTGGGTACAGTACTGTAGTTCGGGTTTTCTCTCCCAGTTTCGCAGTAATGTAACAGATGTGGCTGCAGAAACCATAAGGAGAAACAGAATGTATTAATAACTTGAGAGGAAATTCGAAAGATATCGTCCAAAGAGAAGGAAACTAAGTAAATCGGTCCTCAAAGTTCGCCACTCATCAAAAGCTTAGATTTAATCTTATCTCCGTTTGGACATCAATAATTTTTTCGAACTGTGCTCTGTCCATTTTAGCAAGGCTGTTGGGCCGTGTCAAATTCATCACAGTATTGCCAATTCTATGGGTATTTCTATGCGCATGTAGTGGGTGGGGTAAGATTTGGGCCGAACGAAATTTCAGAAATGCTCATAGAATTGACAACGCTGTAGAGGAATTTCACCACGCCCAAACAACCTTGATAAAATGGACATAGTATCCCTACATAAAAAACTACCAACCCGCAAAGCGGGCTGAAATGTAATCTTGAACATGCTCCATCCGCCAGCGTGAGGACAATTCTCTCAGTATCGTGATATTTTTTCTGACGCAAGGGTCAGACGTTGTGGCTATCGTGAGGAAAAGGCTCATGTATGCACCTGACTTTAAGTGACGCATAGCACCACACTTAAGCCACCCACCAGTTATAATCTCATTCCACCCCATTTGTAATCTCACCGGCTATATTTCAATCTCAACTCACCGCGTTTATAATCTCAGCCCAACGTATTTGTTACCTCCACGAACTATATTTACAATCTCAAATCACCACGTTTGTAATCTCAACCCATCACAATAGTGGTCCGAATCCAGCTCACATTTGTAATCTCAACCTACCCCACCACATTTGTAACCTCATCTCACCATATATGCATTCTCAAACTACTCGATTTGAAACCTCAACCCACCACATTTTTAGTCTCAACACACACCACTACAATTGTAATTTTAAACTACCAAACTTGCCATCTCATCCCAACACGTCATTTACCTGAACCCTCCCCAATTATAATCTCAACTGACCACATTTGTAATCTCAACCCACCACGTTCTTATTTTAAACCATCCCATTTGTAATTACACTACAATCCATCATATTTGTGATCTGAAGCTACCACATTTGAAATCTAAACGCATTACAGTTGCAATCTCAACCCAGCACATTATATTTATAATCTCAAACTCCAACATTTGTAATCTCAACCCTCCATATTAATTTGCAATCTCAATCCAGCCCACAATGTTTATAATCTCAAACTACCACATTTGTAATCTCAACCCACCACGTTCTTAATCTCAACCCACCACACTTTAATCTCAAACCACAACATTCGTAATCTCAACCCACCACATTTGCAATCTCAACCCAGCCCACCATATTTATAATCTTGAACTACAAGATTTTCAATCTCAACCCACCACATTTGAAATCTCAACCACCACATTTGCAATTAATCTCAGCCCACCTGCTGAGTTTTACCACTTGAAGCTCACCACTCTTACATCACCCAAACCGTATCTTAGCCTCACAAGCTGATTTAAGAATTTAGGTTCTCGGGCAACCAAAAATTTTCTAGGGGGATTTTTTTCAATGAAATTTGTTATTTGACAAGCAAGCGATGGAAGTCGATGGACCTGAACCTTGGCCTTTGCCTCATCTTTGGGAGTGGGTGCCGCTGTACCTCCATAATTCAATATCTGCCTATTCTCTGATCTCGCTGACCATTCTGTACCATTTTAGGATTCTTATCTATTATTAGAACATGACTAAATGAATAATTCATCAATTAGTAATCATCATAAAGTTATTCATTTACAAGTGATAAATTACATCGGTATTTTGTCCATTAGTACCTCATCCATCTGTATTTTATACCTCAATTATTCATCAATCAGATATTTATCCATCAGAATTTCATCCATCCAGGAATGATTTATAAATCAGTAGCTCATGTATCAGTCATTCAGATATGAGTTATGAAACTATCAGCAATTTATCATTTACCCATCATTAAAGGATTTATCATTTACCCATCATTAAAGGATTTATCATTTACCCATCATTAAAGGATTCGCAGTGAACGTATGCAATAATAATTTGGGGCGGGGCAACTGCTAACATTTTGAAGCCAGTAAAAATTTTGATGAACGATGTTCTACGAATCATTCTACACGTAAGGCTAGACAGGAATAATATACCATTAATGAATACAAATTCCATGTACAGGAAACTGAATCTTCTCAAACATGATGATGCGTATCGCTATTTTTTACTCAAGTTTTTGCGTGAAGCTATAGCAGGTGAAAATGCTTTCTTTGACCGCTATTTTAGTCATCTTCTTGCTGATCGACATTATGACATCAGAAATGACCGTTTTAATCTTCCAAG
>LQNS02278070.1:13962614-13992892 GCA_001587735.2 Parhyale hawaiensis
AATGAATTGTGAATGTTGTATGCCCAATAAGCAGTATAGGCTTTTAGGGGTTTGTTTCCAATTTTATTACGTAGATTGCTTTTCTATTTTAGAATTTCTATTTGTACCGTGAGATGGAAACAATAAAGGTGTTAAAGGTGTTAACTATATCAGCAATTCATCCACCAGTTATTCATCTTTCAGACATCCACTTATCAGTCATGTAACTATCGATAACTTATCCATAAGTCATGAATCAAATGAATCCATAAGTATCTCATCCATCAATCATTTATCCACCAGTCAGTCATTCATCAGTAATTCATCCATCAGCAACTCATTCATCACTCACTCATTCATCTGTTAAGTACTTCCTTATCCAATCAGCAATTCATTCATTAATTTGATGCATCAGTAATTCGTCCAGTTACAGCGATAAAGTGGGAATGGGGTAGGGACCACCTACTTTAGGAAACACTTAAATTATCTAGGACATTCTAAAGTTGAATGAGGACGGACGGGATTATTGTTATTTTAAAGTAGATTTTGATTTATTTCATCAGTAGTAATAATAATAATAATAACAACAACGACAACAGTAACAGTGCAGACCAACAGCCACTCAATATCATCACTATGTTACCAAAACAAACGTGTGTTAGTCTCCATAGACATATATTTACCAATGTACCTCGCCGTCAAAAAAGAAGGCAAAAAATTGTGCTGACAATTCGTTACTATGAATCTCCAGGAGGTTAGAGGATGCCCATCTGCTTGATCCTGAATGAAAAAAAAAAAAAGATTGGGAGAGAAAAGTGCTGCCGAATCCACATTAGCAAAACGATAAAATCAGTGTTCTTGTGCCAACAGAGCGCACAACGAGTTAAATATCAACCTTCTAATTGAACTACAACTGCCGTAAGTGAATGCCCAGAGCCTAAGCCGAGTCCAGAAAACTGATATACTGGTTATAGGCATGGTCCGTACTACTACTACTTCAAGTAGACGAGAGAGTAGATACTTAACCAAACTAACAGGCAAATGCAAATCGATATTTATTATAGTGCGTGATATATTTGATAACATTGTGGTATCTATTTATGCCCCAAAGTGCGTTTTTTATGGAATTTCCCGAGGCAGTTGTATTAAAATATAATTTCTGTGTTGTGAATAAAGGCATTAAGTTGAGTCGCGTATATTGGACAGGACTGAGACACAAGTTATGTAAATACCGACGGAAAGTTCTTGCCAATCCGAAAGACTGATTTTTTTTTCGGACGTACTGTTTTATTTTGATCCTCGAGAAAGATGTTGGTAATGTTTTTGCTCATGTGGAGATGACCACGCTTAGCTTTTTAAATATTTTGATCTAAAGATCAAGAGGTCAAGGCCGAATGAAATCTTACCTCTATTACAAAACGATAACTATAAACTCAAAAACTGAAACAGCGCTTTGTCGTCATTTTCGACGATCGTGTAAGGTAGCCAGCTATAGCGGAAGATACTGATTTGGTGGTGATAGTTCCTAAAGGATAAATTATAATACCGTTTTGCACATTTTTTTCTTATCCTTTCGAGCGGAAAATATTGAGACATGGATGCTTTATTTCAAACTTCCCCTGCACGGCTAAAATTCCTTATGTAGAGAAGAAAGACTTCGACAGAAGTTTATTAATTTCACAAAAAAATTGTATGAATAATATAATAATGATGTGAAGTAATTTTTGGCTGGCACTGCGTGCAGTTTGCTTACAATTCCACAGTGTAGAGCGTCTATATATTATTTTTTTTATTATAGAACATAGAAAAAGTTTGGAAAACATATTAAGGCAGAGTGTCGTATTTTCAGTACTTATTTCGGGGTAAAGGGAGTAAAATAGTGTAAGTTTACTTAACACATTTATGTAGATATATTTTACACCTATTCGAACATAAGGAAAAAGATGAAATACTACAAAGTGAATTCAAGTCTTTCTGCTTATATTAATGTTGAAGAAATTGGTAAAAATTGCAAAATGCAATTTAAGCATTTTTCTGCTTACTCTCTGTAAGAAAGTTGATGAAATATTGCTAACAAAGTTTAAGCATCATTAAAATAATTTAAGTTTTAGACAAATTGGTGAAAAATTGTTAAGCAAATCTATATGTAATTCCACACCCTTACATACTTCAATGTTGGCCTAAAAAAATTAGCAAAAAATTCTAATAACATGCACTTTTTTTACTCGTGCTGTAGATGCAGTTTGATATTTAAATTTAGCTTACATAAATGTTTGTCACATTGAAAGAGACATCTGCACCGATGTCTTGCGTTAAAAAAATTGTTGATCGTCATAGAATGTAAAAATAATTTTAATAAAACAGAGTCAGTCATTTTCCAAACATAAATCATTCAAAAATTCAAAAAAATTATCAAAAAATGTGTTTGAAATATGAAATACAACGTGATACTTAAATTTGCAGTGACAGTACCGGTGCAAAAGGACGGCCACTCCTACCAAATAGGTGCTGGGAATGATTAATGCAACTAAGATAAAATGCTTCCTAATTAAGATTGGGACTTGATAAACAATAATCATGGTGACGCAGAACATGGGGTTACTGACGTAAAGACCAAGTTCGTCAACCTAGGACATCGGTAAACGAGAATATGTATTTTAGTCATTACAGGTTATTTTAGTGTCCTGAAGT
Organism: Parhyale hawaiensis; assembly: GCA_001587735.2. Lineage (NCBI taxonomy): Eukaryota > Metazoa > Arthropoda > Malacostraca > Amphipoda > Hyalidae > Parhyale > Parhyale hawaiensis. The sequence continues at coordinate 13,965,285 of LQNS02278070.1, forward strand.
TCAATAACTGTCGCCCAACATTAAACTGATTTGAGGTACTTGCGTTTCTTGCTGTTCAAGCCATTCATTACATACCAAAGAACAGTTTACTTTTTGTTTGAGGAACCATTGTTAATTAAAGAACATTTCCTGACTGTCAGCCTTACGACCTGTGCATGATTTCGAGTTTGCCGTGAAGTACAGTGTAATTCATGACATATATGAACGCCTGTTCGTGGATAGTTGTATCACATTTAATATAGGTTGAACACTTAAGAAAAAGGGACACCTTGAATATATTATTATTATTATTTGAGTGCTATTTAAACGTGCCAAGTTCTAATTACCATTTTCCTAAATTCCTAGACTACAAACTATGTACATGTTGAGTCGGTTCATACAAACCAATGACTTCATACAACTCTAATCTTGTGAAAATTTTTAGCTAAGACACCACCAGTTCTTATCTTCTAGAAATCATCACACAATGATGACTGAATATATATTATTTATATGTATGTATTTATAAATTTTTATCTATAGAACAAGAATAGATTTATTTATGTTTACTTCGGAGGTATTTTCATTTTTCACATGGAGATGCAGAGTGTACAATAATTACCTGGTGTGCTGACACCAGGTAATCAACGTGTACAGGCAGAATATTGAGGTGACTAAGGTTGCTGAAAGTTGCGAGGAAACGGCTGATGATTTCCTTCTCTGGATCGCCGCCATCTTGTCGCCTGGGAAAACAAATTGAGCGGTGGTTAGTTCATGGCACTCAAAATAATGATGATGAATAATTATATTCATAATTGATGATAATTAATGATAACAATAATGGTTTTGAAAACCGTCCTACTGAACGATATTTCAGTTTTTATGATGAGTTTTTAAATACCCAATTGAAATACACGCGAAATGATGTTGGAAGATAAGTTAGAACGTACAACCTGATATCCCAGTATTAACTGGCAGTACGGAATCAGTTTACTGAATAGTATTCATTTGTTAGGAATAAAATGTTAAATACATAGTTTAGAATTCATTTTCATAATGCATATCTCCAATGTATTGTGTATTGGGGCCAGAGAGGCCGGGCCCCACCAACACATTGAATGGAATAATACAAATGTAAGAATAAATCCGAACAACAAACACTTCCAGACATCAGGACCTGAACTCACTGCAGAAAAGAACCTTTTCTCAGAATCCCTTTAAAACGAATGCCGAGCACCTCCACCCTTACAAAACAACACGACCCACCACTGTATAATTTTCTCAAGTAAAAATACGTAGCTTTCTCAAGCATACACCTACAGTAAATTACCAGCACACATTTGCCATCAACTCGCGCCCTGTTCGAGATGGATCCACTCCAGCTTTCAGGTCATCATTATCTAACTTGGGCTGAGGTCCACCACGGGGCTGACTTTCAAGAATTATGTTGCCAGGTGGAAAATTTTCCAACCATCGTCGTACGTTGCAATCATTCACAACGTCCTCACCAAACATCAGTCAAGTTGGCCCCATGTGGCAGCCACGTGTGCTATTTTGGCACCACGTTACAACCCAAAAACTACCTTCGATCGGCTCCTCTAGTAGGGACAATAGGGTGTAGGTTTAGCATTTTTTATTTTCTTTCCGAAAATTCATTGTAAAAGTGCAGAGAATAACCAAGAGTGGCTAGAATGAAGAAAAGCGTATTCTCACTTGACCAAATTAAAACAAGCTCAGCGTCACGATCCGTTCCAACTAATCAGAGGAGTCGATTGCGTTGTGCTGTGGACCCTGACCAATCACAATAGGATGTAACAAGACAATCAGAACTTGGTCTACCTTATTGTGGACTACACATGCTTGAAATTTCTCATCGTCGCTGGACAGAACTCTGTGGAATTCGTTTCTTAATATTTCGCCGTCTTCTCCTTGCATTAATTAATATTATTTTTTTAACGCTTGCTGCCAGTATCTGTTTCAAATTTGTGACAAGGCCGTTGGTGCTGCCTTAAGTTAACGTACGCGGGACACATACACGCTGGACCACAGGTACACGTGACCGATTAGCACAATACGTTCCTGCCTATTTACTAGCACACAAACCGTGCTACACGTATTTAAATAGCACACTTACCGTGTGACACGTATTTAAATAGCACATTTACCATGTGACACGTACTTAAATAGTACACTTACCGTGTAGGACGTATTTAAATAGCACACGTACCGTGTGACACGTATTTAAATAGCACACGTACCGTGTGACACGTATTTAAATAGCACATTTACCATGTGACACGTACTTAAATAGTACACTTACCGTGTAGGACGTATTTAAATAGCACACTTACCGTGTGACACGTATTTAAATAGCACACGTACCGCGCGACACGTATTTAAATAGCACACTTACCGTGTGACACGTATTTAAATAGCACCCTTACCGTGTGAGACGTATACGCTGGTAGATGCAGACTGTGTGTTGGACGCACTGCACGTGTAGTTGCCGGTGTCGTTGTAGTGCGCGTCTACGATCGTTAGGCGGGACGATGTCTTCTGTCCGGTCTCCGTGGAGACGTTTATACCGCCCCGTCGTGTGTCATAGTTGATCATGCCCTCGTTGTGGTACCAAAACACGTACTGAGGCGGGGTCGGACTCTGCGAGGCAGGCGGTAGCTGTTAATTCGTTTGCAGGTTTTTTTTTTCACTTATCTGGTGGTGTTTTTCAGCTTTCGAAACGTTTGGTTGACCAATGTGGAAATAGGTCAAAATATGCTTGTTTTCCAATGTAGTAGTGGAAAGTATGTATATTGGTGTGTTCACTTAACATAAATACAGCACTCCGTGTCTCAGCGTGTTTATTTCCAGCTAACGATTGCATGCAGCCATTTAAACGTGATGAATAGTAAATGATTCCTAATGGATCAACTATTTCCAGCACACGAATTATCGTGACTGGGCTGCTCATTATAGTTAGTAGAAGCTGATAGAATAGCGATTATTGATGACAAAACAGATTGAAAAATATTGAGTTATGATTAGCTAGTAAAAAAATTAGTAACTGAATGCGAATTGATAACCCAGACCGAACTGTCAACTCAGGACGAATTGAGAACGCAAATGAATTAACATACCGAAATAAAGTGGTAAATTAGAATAAACTGATATCTGTTAGGGCACTGATGATTAAAACCAAACAGATTATTGCGAATGAATTGATGAGTAAACACGAACAGATACATTAAAAGCTGATCACTCAAAACTAACTGGTAGCTGCACACTAATATATAATTCAAACGAACTGGAAACTACAAATGAGCCGATGACTCAGAACGAACTGGAGGATACAAACGAGCTTCTAACTCAAAGCCAAAGGAAAACTGAAAACAAACTAATAACTTAAATGCTTGGATTATCAAGTAACAAGAGTAACCCTCACCTCCTCGATGACGCACACCAGTCGGATGGTAGAACCCAGCTGCACGTGGTAGTCTTTGCTACCAAGTATGACTGCCTTAGGTACCACAACCTCCAAGTTCACAAACTGCGATATGACTCCAGTGCCTGTTGAGAGCTGAGGGAAACAGAAGGTCATAGTTAGAGCATTTTTGCTGACAATTTGCTAAGACATCATCGTGCCTGTTCAGAGCTGAAGGAAACAGAAGGTCATAGTTAGAATGTTCTTAGCAGACAATTTGCTAAGACATCATCGTGCCTGTTCAGAGCTGAGGGAAACAGAAGGTCATAGTTAGAGCATTTTTGCTGACAATTTGCTAAGACATCATCGTGCTTCTTCAGAGATGAGGGAAACAGTAGATCATAGTTAGAGCATTCTTGGCTGACAATTTGCTACGACATCATCGTGCCTGTTCAGAGATGAGGGAAACAGGTCATAGTTAGAGCATTATTGGCAGACAATTTGCTAAGACATCATCGTGCTTCTTCAGAGATGAGGGAAACAGAAGATCATAGTTAGAGCATTCTTGGCTGACAATTTGCTACGACATCATCGTGCCTGTTCAGAGATGAGGGAAACAGGTCATAGTTAGAGCATTATTGGCAGACAATTTGCTAAGACATCACCGTGCTTCATCAGAGATGAGGGAAACAGAAGATCATAGTTAGAGCATTCTTGGCTGACAATTTGCTACGACATCATCGTGCCTGTTCAGAGATGAGGGAAACAGAAGGTCATAGTTAGAGCATTTNAATTTGCTAAGACATCATCGTGCCGGTTCAGAGCTGAGGGAAACAGAAGGTCATAGTTAGAGCATTTTTGGCAGACAATTTGCTAAGACATCATCGTGCCGGTTCAGAGCTGAGGGAAACAGAGTCATAGTTAGAGCATTTTTGGCAGATAATTTGCTAAGACATCATCGTGCCGGTTCAGAGCTGAGGGAAACAGAAGGTCATAGTTAGAGCATTTTTGGCAGATAATTTGCTAAGACATCATCGTGCCGGTTCAGAGCTGAGGGAAACAGAAAGTCATAGTTAGAGCATTTTTGGCAGATAATTTGCTAAGACATCATCGTGCCGGTTCAGAGATGAGGGAAACAGAAAGTCATAGATAGAGCATTCTTGGCTGACAATTTGCTAAGACATCATAGTGCCGGTTCAGAGATGAGGGAAACAGAAAGTCATAGATAGAGCATTCTTGGCTGACAATTTGCTAAGACATCATAGTGCCTGTTCAGAGATGAGGGAAACAGAAGGTCATAGTTAGAGCATTTTTGGCAGACAATTTGCTAAGACATCATAGTGCCTGTTCAGAGATGAGGGAAACAGAAGGTCATAGTTAGAGCATTTTTGGCAGACAATTTGCTAAGACATCATTGTGCCTGTTTAGAGATGAGGGAAGCAGAAGGTCATAGTTAGAGCGTTCTTGACAGACAATTTGCTAAGACATCATTGTGCCTGTTCAGAGATGAGGGAAACAGAAGGTCATAGTCAGAACATTTTTGCTGACAATTTGCTAAGACATCATCGTGCCTGTTGAGAGCTGGAGGAAACAAAGGATATTAGTGGGAGCCGTTCATAGTAGTCCTGCTGCGATAGCGTTACGGTGCTCGTTGAAAGCGGCAGGAAGCACAGAATAATTGTTAAAGCCGTTTATGATTGAAAACCTGTGATTGCATTACAGCGCCTGCATGTTGACTGCTGGATGAAACAGGGAAACACAAGTTTACGTAGGAGATCCTAAAGATTATTGAATCTGAAAGCAAAAGAAAAAAAAGACTAACAGTGTTTTAATGTTTATTTTCAAAATCTCCATATCTGTAAAACTTACAACGCGATGTTTTTTATTTTTTTGTAATGTGCTATGATCGATGCACTTTTAAGCTGTTCGAAAAGCTCAGACTTGTGGCGTACATCGCGATTGTATTCTGTTTTCTCCTTCCGATTCACAGCCGTCTTAAGAAAACAATATAAAAAAGTCATTTGACATTGTGTTTTATTCCGTATAATGTTTTGATCAAATTGTGAAAGTGTCACAAGTATCTGAGTAAAAAGCTCATGGACCAACTATTCCAATCAATAAAATACGCATAGCTTGCAAATTACTGTTACTTTTTAATAAACTAAAGGGCCACGAGTTGGGCGTAGACGAGCTTCCATGATTAATAGAGCAACAGTTATTATCTATGAGTCCTTTGATGGCCAACAGAGCAATAGAATGCGTTTAAACTCTTTTCCTTGTATAAAACAACACCATTGCTTCGTCACTTATTGCCATGCAGTTTAATAAAGAACTAAGGCTGGTCGATACTGTGTATCTTTCAATGCAATGAATATCAACGGCACACATTAAATAATATTCCACAATCTAATCAAATTGTCGTAGCTTTCAACGGTAAAACTAAATGGCAGATCATTGGGATATTTTTCAACAGTCTTTCACAAACAGCAGAAGACCACGCCCTAATTTTCCTAACAGAAAAAAAAGTACCGCCTAGCTTACCTTTACATTTACTTGTGCCTCGACTGGTTGTGTATTTAATTTCCTGCTACTTGCCGTTATCAACGCTGTTTTTTTTATTTTTTATTACATCAGTGGACGCAATGCCATCACTAGCTATGCATTTAGTTCAGTTACTAGTCATCTGAAATACTGCCTACCTGATATCCACAAGTATCGTTGTCCCTACTCATAGACGTGTATTTAATTAGAAAGTAATAGTTGTCGAAAATATTACTTAATTATGTGTCATTCGCAAGTACTATGGCCCAGATTATGATTGAATCTAGTTTTCAGCTAACGAGTGGTCAGAAATACTACTACATGAATGACATTCGTAAGTAACGTTTCCCCGACTAGCAGTGTAGTTGATTAACAGTCGTTAGTGGCTAAAAGTACTATTTGCTTAACATTCGTATGAGAATTACCAGCCGTTGCCATGACTGGCAGTGTATTTGATTAACAGGAGCTAGTCGCTAAAAGTACGACTTACCTGACATTCGTAAGTACCGTTGTCACGACTGGTTGTGTATTTAATCTGCAAAGTCCAGTCGTCAGATTCATCAGGGTGGAGGACGGTGAAGCGCTCGTCAGTCGTGTACGTGAAGATACCAGTCGTGAGGATGTGCCAATCACGCCGGCGAAACCAAGACACCTGTCACGTAATAGAAACCAAGACACCTGTCACGTAATAGAAACCAAGACACCTGTCACGTAATAGAAACCAAGACGCCTGTCACGTAATAGAAACCAAGACACCTGTCACGTAATAGAAACCAAGACACCTGTCACGTAATAGAAACCAAGACACCTGTCACGTAATAAAAACCAAGACACCAGTCACGTTATAGAAACCAAGACACTAGTCACGTAATAGAAACCAAGACACCTGTCACGTAATAGAAACCAAGATACCAGTCACGTAATAGAAAAAGGAAATATGGCAGCTGCACAAGTGTCACCATCACCTAGATGTAACCGCAGGCAACACAAACTAAATAAATATTATATGTACCTGATGTAAAATAGAAATAATACTACAATTACGAGCAGGAGAAGTTACTAGCATTACCTGGAAGTGGCTAGAAAATAGGAAATAACAAAGTAAAATATATACCTGATGTGCAATAGAAACATTACAATAATTAATTAATAGCTGCACAAATTGCAAGCATTAAATAGTAACCCTTGTGGGTCCAATATCAACCAAGCAAAAAACACAGCAAAATTATTGAAAACTGACTAAAAAGTGAAGAAAAAAAGCTTTGAATTTAATTGTCACTGGAGTAATTTTAACTCTATTTTACTTTTAGGTAGTTGAAATAAAAGGAAATTGAAAATTTTTGGGATTGGTCAATAATCATACTATCGGTTAAGCGATGAAAAAAGTCAACCCATTATCGACAAACCTTACGATCTGCAAATATTGTGGGTTAATTAACCCTGTAAAGGGTAAGAATGTAAGGTTAGGCAACTTCCGCAATTTTATTCCTACTAGGGCATTTGTTCAAAAATCCGGCAAATGGTTAATAAGAAGCGTATGGATCAGCAGCGGATCATTTGAGATGCTCTTGATCGACCAACCAAAGAATGAAAGATTCAAATTTAAATGTAGAAGATCAAAATGAAATAAATCAATAATAGTATTATCGACAATACACAGACCAGCAATTGTTACTTTCTGCAGCACATCAAGAACTCCACTTGTTTACATAGTAGATAAGAAATAATTAAATTATCGGAAAAAGATAATTTATCAAGGTATCACACAACTAATCGGCTACTTGACGAAACGTAGCATTTTATCTTTAGAATGTAAATGCAGATAGATAGCAAATAATCAAAATATCGGATACAGATCACTTATTACACCTAACTGATTATGTGACCGCATACAAGCATTGATCTTTAGAAAATTACTAAATGAAAAAAAAAAAATAATTGGCAACAACTGATCATCTATCACGCACCTGATGACGGACCAGATAATCGGCCGATTGACAAAACACATAAATTCATATTTCGAAGAAGAATGTAGTTTGTTTCATAACAAGTCATAAATTAAAAAGTAGGACCAAAATTGCTTTCCGTAACATTTATTAAAAGTTTATTACCAACCCCTGAATACTAAATAATAAATGTTACGAACAGCTATATTGGTCCTACTCTTTATTTTAAGGGTTCGCAGCGTCAATACTGATAAGATTTAAGTCATAAATTATCGGCAATGGATCACTTATCACACACCTGATCACTGACCTGATGATCGGCCAAGTGACGAAACATACACGGCAGGAAGGCCGTGGCCCCGACCTGCACGGTCACGTTCGTCACCGTGTAATTGGCGAGATCTGCTTCAGGTAACAGGTGCCGAATTTCCCACACCGGGTCTTTGGCTGGAGCTGCTCCTGGGGAAAGGGAATTGAGCAAATGGTTACGCGCGCCGCACTGACAATGGCGGCTGTTTCATTAACAAGGTGATTAAACAAAATTTGTAGGAAAAAACTGAAAATATTTTTTCGTCGTTTTCTTGTCCTCACGCGAAAGGGAATGTACTAATGGTTTCGCTCGCCGCAGTGATAATGGTGATTATTTTGGTAACAGTGGGATTAAACGGAAGTCCGTAGTAAGCAATCTACAACTATACACCGGTTTATATGTATACTGTTGGCCATGTTTGTGACGAAGGAAAATGAAATAATGGTTATGCTGACGTCACTGTAAGTAGCAGCTATTTCAGAAATATAATTTTTCTGTGTAAATTTTACAGCTTCGAGTTAGTGAAAAAATTTGGTTATAAAATTTTAAGATTAGAGCTTCATAATACGCGACACCATTACTCGTCAAGACTGATACAGTAAAGGGTTTCACTCAAAGCCGTAAATATGGCAGATATTAGAGAATTCCAATATTTATTTCAAGATATATGATGTTTGAGCATGGATAGAACAATATTGAAGGTAAAAAGCGATAAAGCTAATGAAACGTTGCCTGTAGCGACACCAGCTGCCAGTTTAGGAATAGTGGGATAATAATGATATTCTGTAGCAAAAGAAAAAAAGCAGGTGCTTTTTACAGGTGTTGATTAAAATTATGTAATATTGTTGTATATACTATTTGTTGCTTGTGCTCCGACATTACGAATTGTATTCGTAAAGTAGGTTACAGGTGAAGAGCCATAAGGAAAATGGGTGAGCACTCTGCAGTGATAACAGCAATCTTCTATATAATAATTCACGTCGTGTTTTTATTTATTTATTTATATATTTATATCTTTCCTGTCACGCTCTATGGGAATAACATAGGAGAAAATTCAGATTTCAAGATGTAAAAAAAAGTGGGGTACCTTGGAATCTTNAAAAAAATTGCAAGGTACCCCACTTTTTTTTTTACATTTTGAAATCTGAATTTTCTCCTATCTTATTCCCATAGAGCGTGACAGGAAAGATATAAATATATAAATAAATAAATAAGTAAATAAATAAAAACACGACGTGAATTATTATATAGTAGACTAGTGGCCCGTGCCGTCATTATAAATGACGGCAAAAAAATTAACACTTCACCAAAACCCCCGCCATCTTTTGGGCTTCCTCATTTTTCCCCTATCTAATACTGAAGAAAAAGATTCCAAGGTGCCCAACTTTTTTTTTTCGCCTTTTGAAATCTGCATTTTCTCCTATCTTATTAGTTCTATTATTCCCCTTTCTAATACTGAAGAAAAAGATTGCAAGGTACCCAACTTTTTTTTTTCACCGAAGAAAAAAATTGCAAGGTACCCCACTTTTTTTACATTTTGACATTTGAATATTCTCCTATCTTATTCCCATAGAGCGTGACAGGAAATATATAAATAAATAAATAAAAACACGACGTGAATTATTATATAGTACTGATGGTGTTAAACGACATTGTGGAAAACTGTTATTCGAATAATTTTTTTTTTGCTGGCTGCACGCCCAGTGAAAAGAAATTGAACGCCATTACTTTGCCAAAGAGTTGCTCGTGCAATCACAATTAGTTGCTGCGCATATGGGGAGCTCGGAGACGTTAAGTAGCTAGGGCATGAAATATTGATTATGGTAGCTTAGAATGCATAGCCGTAACAAGTTTGAGATCCTGGAGGAGGAGTCCGTAACTGTGGAGAATGTTGCTCCCAGTGTCTATCAAGACGATTTCTAAAAGCACTTCATATAACTGACTCGACTCTACACTAAGGAGGGGGGGTGTTGTTCCAAATGTTCACTATGAAGTACGCAAAGAACTGATGATGAGAGTAGTTCTTCGATCTTTATGCTTGAGTTTTTGACCGTTGTTTCACAGGCGATCATTAACGCCTGTGTCAAGAAGTCCCGGTGTTGGCAGGTCGGAGAAGCCATTCAAGTACTTCAATGTTTCCATCAGATGCTCTAATGAGCTTGCGGCACCGCGAGTCACACCCGGACAACCGCTGGGTGCTGGTTCTCTCCTCTAGTGACTAGTAACTCTCTAGGTGATACCAACTACTTTCCACTAACAGCTTCCACCAGCTTCTTCTTTGACAATTACTTGCAAATCTGAGTGCACCACCAAATTCAGAAGTCCCTGTTCTAAAACATGAGACTGTTCATTTTACTAGCTGTCGCAAAACCAGTCCAGTTTAATGCAAAAATCAAAAGGTTTATGACCACTAGTTTCACACTATTTCACAGCAATCAGTTACATTTTTCTGAATGCATTACATATATAAGTTTTAAAAGCCTGTAAAGGTTTCTCAGTGATTAGTGAATGCAAAAGAACTTGCTGAAATGTCCTAAGCAGAGTACGACGAAACGGACTCGAATTGGAAACACGTCTGTTGCATCCCGCGGCCAGGCTCACAAGGGATGTACCCTCCGCCACTTAGGCTTCAGTGGACTCTCAATCTACATGAGCTCTATGATATTAGATATGAGACTAAAATACGTATAAATTGATATATTCAGTTTGTATATACTATATTCTTGTTATGACTTCGTTACTTTGGGTGACTTCTCGCCTTCGTAGCCTTCAAATCTAGCAAAAAAATATAATTCGCTCTCCATGACTTCCTCACCTTCAGGTTCACTTAACGTCTTAGCAGCCCTTATTCCGGAGCAATTTTCGCCTTAGGAACGTAGCGTTTTGGAAGTTTGCCATCCTAGGAATTTTCTGCAGCCATATTGGAATCGACATGTTCGTCTAATATCGCTGCCACGGCTCCTCTCTTCGGCCAATGACAGCAGTTTACATGCGGGGCACATACGTTCAACGATCGTGATTGCTGGCTGTTATCTCAAATCCTCAAGTTCCTTGGCAAGCTTCATTTTATTCCTCCCATCAAGGCATAATATTCCAGAACGACGTGCTTCAGGGAGCGTAATGGGGAAAGAAGAAGAAAAAAAAAAAAAAGATCGGCTGCTACAGTACCAGTCCGGAACCGTGGAAAGAATAAAATCTTATTCTGCTTTTTTTTGCCACTATATTGGTAGAAGATATCAGTTGTTTTGGTACTTCAGTTTCAACTACGGTGAAAACAAAACTTTTTTTTTTAATTGCGAGAAAGCCTAACTAAATAATGAGATCTAGTCTGAGGCTCTTGGGAGTTCCAAGTGATGAAAAAGTATCAGTGTCATACTGGCAGCTTCGTTGAGTTGATATGGTACAGTTGGGGCAATGGTTAGTCACCTTCATACTGTATGTTGTTCTCAGAATATGGAAAACAATAACAATAAGAAATTCAAATTGTTATCGTTTGTGTCGGTAACTTCTCATGAAAAACTCAACGGGCGTCCTGACCGTGTAGATCATACTGTGCGCCGAAATATTCATTGCTCCAAACTAGCACGCGTTTCCGCGTAATGAAAAGATGTACCTACCTAGACGTGTTCATACAGCCGAAAAACTACTTTTTTGTACATAATGAGCACACCAAGACATGTGTATTTTTTCGGTGCACAAGATGACGTACTGGTTTTGGGACAATGCTTTACACAGCGTACGATTGCGAACAAACCACATTTGTGAAAATAAACCGACTAAAATTTGTAAAGCACCCGTGAAAATTATTACTCTTAACACTGTCCATGTGTAGCGCTTGTTATTTTAGAAAAGTGGTGATGGAGGTGATAGTAAGGGACATTTGTGAATAAGAGGAGTGCAAACACGTATTTGTGAAATACGCGAAGCAGTGCAGACATATTTTTACAGCGTTTTCATAATATCGTAGATTTTTTATAGAAAATGGAAAATAGTCAAGACAATATTTTCCTGCTGAATTGTAATTAGATGTTATTATGAAATGTCTTTGTTTTACTTAGAAAGAAAGAAAAAAAAATTGGAGCGGAGAGTGATAAAACTATAATACATCCCCAGTCGGAAATAATGGTTGTGATTATATTAGAACAACTATGATTATAGTCGAGACTTTGGTTGTTTATAATTGAAATATCCTCCAAATTCAACCATTTATGGGGTGCAGTATGGTAGATATATGTCACAACCTTCGACCATATTGTCAACCATCATTCCCAACCATAAATACCCAATAACAACTATTTGGGTTTTAGCTGCACATCCATGATCTACCATCTACCAAGAAACACTATTCACAACCAAAATCGACTGTGTTCAGCGAATGATACAACTACATATATTTTACCATGATAAACTTTTTTAACTGTTGATATATTATGCAGTTGATGCCTGCTTTGTTTGCTGATGATTAGTTGCTCATACTAAAAAGAATAGATTAATTATTACTTGCGTGTTAGGCCTGCACCTCAGAATGGTCTAACTTCAGAACGATGCTAGAGCAGGAGCTTGAACCAGTCGGTGCAGTTAACGCACGTTCATATGTAAATTCTTCAACTCTAAGTCGGTTTAGAGCTACTCTACCCAGTTTAGAGGAAGTCAAGACTCGATTGATAATATCCGGGCGTACCCGTTGTCAGGGTACGAAAGGTTAAATATCGCTTAAAACTTGACGTCTTCCACATAAAGCTAATGGGATAATTTCTTGATGAATCTTTACACATATGAACTGAATGAACATAAAATAGATAGCAATATTTGATCAAGGATTGCAATACTATTTAGCAAGAAATGCAACAAATAAAAATGAATATAATGGGTAACTACACTAAAGTGGCTAAGCGTAAAAAAATCGGGAAACAATAGATAAAAATAACGTCAAGGCCGTTAGTGTCCATATATGAACTGCAATTTTTACAGTTCATCGACAGGAAAGAAAAAATTGAAAATATGCACAATTTTTGCACTATGATATGAACTTTTAGATGTTTCGCAAAACTTATAGTCATCCAATATTATTTTGGCCGATGATGTTGGTAATGCTAGCCATATTATTAAAATCCATGGCAATTCAGATATATTCTGACCCATATAATGAGAGGAATTCCCCTCATGATCGTACGTACGGAAATCCATTGATAAGCTACCATAGTTATGCTCTAGCATATGCTCTTCCAAATATAGGCCTAGTCTTTAAACATCCTTGTACAACCATCTACCATATATAGTCGTCAAACATCCATGTACTACCATAGACCTCCGTTTCTAGACATTCATAAACAACCAATATTGCCTCCACCAATATCGACCTAAATATACTAAAATCAACGTTATGTTATGGTCGGCATACCTACCATACTGTTTCATCATCCATAATCGACTTTAATTTCTCATACACCACTATATTCTACTACAATCACAATTATAATTTCCGACTGGGTCTAGACTGGAGTAGACAATTCGTACTATTTTGAAAATAGCAACATCATGAAAATAATATAAACAAAGAGGGCAGAGTCTTCCCGCAATGCAAACTATCTCACGGACAATGATGAAAAATCGGCAAAGTTAATTTAGTTCAGTGGTTCTTATCCTTTTTGGTTGGAGGTACCGAACCCCTCAAGTTCCATGCATGGATTCGTCGTACCTCCGTACTAAGGAAAATAAAATGCGCTTTTGTTTTTCTTCAGATTCAAAGCATACTTATATAATCATACTGTATTTAGTGCTCAAACTGTAAGTAGTGAGTAATGATGCCAAATACTACTTTTTGAGGGTAACCTACCCTCGCGGCTCCCTTCGTGCGTGAGCTTCCGGCTTAGAACGGCCAATGCGTAACCGGTGCACAACCGGAGCCTGGCCGGGGCTGCAAACCGGAAGTGGGCGGGGCCATGGAAACCGGAAGTGGGTGGAGCCGGAACATACCCTCAAAAAGTAGTATTTGGCATCATTACCCACTACTACTGTACCATGGATGCATCATTTACCCAAAAAAATGCTGTATTCAGACTTTCAGAGAACAAAACAAGCAAGCAGAGCCTGTCGTCACGAAACATAGGAGTGGGATGAACCAAATCACCGAACCCCTGAAACTTACTCACCGAACCCCTCAAACTTACTCACCGAACCCCTGAAACTTACTCACCGGACCCCTGAAACTTACTCACCAGGACCCCTGGGGTTCGATCGAATCCAGGTTAAGAACCACTGATTTAGATTGTGGAAGTTGCTGTGCGAATATTACATTCGTGTTTGTAGGTATTTATTTTTACTCTACAAGTAGATACACCTAGTAACAACAAATAAAAATGGATACTTTACAAGTTGACGTCATTACTAACCCTGTAATGGATAGTTTGCTTTATAGTAGGGATTGTGCGTTTTGGAATGTTTTTACGTTTCCAGTAGGAACAACACTCTTTAGAATATTGCAAACATGATATATCATGTTATATGCATTTCAGGAATATTACTGTACTCGCAAAAGTCCAGTAATCTCATCATTCCTGGGCTATAAGTTCTAATCAAGTCCTTAGCAAAAAGACAACACTGATATAGAGCATATGCATAAATGTCTCACCTTTGCCAGCAGCGGCAGTTGAAACTGCGGTGAACAGGACACCAAGAAGTAGCATCTTTTTTTGCTCTGTTGATCGTCACTCTGAAAACAGAAAAAAAAACGGGCATGAAACCCTTAGAAAATATAAGATGTTCAACGTCACTGTTACACTCTCCTAACATACTTCCTTTTAATATTACAGGTGCATTTGAATTGATTTATCTGTTTCATTAGTTGATAAGAATCCACGTAAGCTAACTATTTACCTTGAAGCATCTACGCAACGGAGAGTTTCAATGGACTAAATTGCCCTCTAAATTCCATAACTTGTTTGTTCGTTAGCATAGCGTGTAGAGCTAATTTTAATTTTACAATGCAATTATTTCTTAAATGGGTTTGATGAGGAAAAAACATTCTATCCAATTTAGGAAACTAAAAATTCAGTAGTTGATTTATGCTCTTCAACACCTAATATATTTACTGATATCATTGCAGATGAACCTCTACCTAATTTTTCTGTTTTGATTCATTCCTAATGCATCGTATTTAGAAAACATGCATCGTGATATATCTCGAATGACTGCAAAATCAGCAATTTCCTCTACCAGACGTACAATAACTCGCAATATCCAGCAGAAAGTTTCAAATTTCTAGAAAATATACCACAGATATCTTCGTCAGCTAAAAATTATTGTACGTAATTCGTTAAAGTGTAAGCTGGAGTCCTTTGCGAAACCCCACAGCCCGAAGCACAGCACTACATAGAGGGCACAAACAGCCCGCTAACGCAGCATCTACGACAGGAGTCCAAGAGCTGTCGAAGCTCGAACAGACAGTGCTCCTGACACACCAACACACGGCTACAGCTCCACACTGTTTCCAATACAACATCACTTTCGCATCGCTTCGCCAGGCTGCAAGTGCCTTAAGTTCACTAGTGATATGACCGGATTAAATCATTCCTAAGCTGAATTCACACGTGCGACTTTTGTCGGCGCTATCAGTGCAGGTTCAACTCAACTAGTCCGATTACGTCGCAGTGGCACGTTTGCTGCTTGCGTATAAAAATTTCAACGGTTCAAAACGTTGTAAAAAATCTCAAACGCCGCTGTATTTTTTCGGTAGAGTAAATAGCAATGGAATATTTTTGACTGTCTCGTCTACGTTTGGGTGATGTAAATGTCAAGGGATTTATATTTTGACTTTTATAGCACGACGTTCAAGCTCTTTAAGTTGTAGTGACGGTCACAGCAACGTAATCGGATCAGTTGAGTCGGCTCTACGATAACAGCGCCGAAGAAAGTCGTACGAACCCGTCTTAGCAGTAAGAGAAAGAGAAAATTCCCATAGTGATTGAATTACTAGAAGCTGGCAGTACAGGCGAACCGAATTGCCCATTCCCAAAGAGCAGACGGGACTAACGATCCGCCGTTTATGAGTTATTGCCGTTTAGGCAACGAATGTAGATACCTGAAGATGAAAAGAAAAAGAAGATAAAAAATTCAAAACGATAATTCGTTCTCAGTTTAACCTTTTTTGTTCAAACCCAATTATTCCATCATCATCAAGTTCCGGTCTGAAAGCGCTCATTCAATGTAACTGATTCTGCGAGAAATCAAATAAAAATCGGCTAGCTATTTCAAAACCGAACCTATTTTCGCGGCCTAGCTCAAATAGCCCACTGCTGAGTATCTTGGTTAGACGCTGGAAGCGTTTCTAAATTGGGTTACGAAGCAAACTGGGATACTTGCAATCTTGGACAACGTACTAATCTTTGGTTTGATGCTTTGGCTGCGATTTTCAATTAGACATTTGATGGAGGCATACTTACTTGAAGTGCCCGCCAACTGTAAGCGGCTACGTGCAATGTGGGGATAACTCGCTACTATATAGCCATCCGGCTGGTCAGGGACTCCAACATCACCTCTACACAACATGGACGACATGGATAACGTTAACTGGACCTCGGCCGAAGAATCATCAAGGTAAGGTATTAAAAACGGCAATAGCTTGGAGACGGCCATAGTCTGGGCCTTGGATATTCCCTGAGATTGGGTCGCTTGCTCCGGCTTTTACCAAAGGTCATTTCTAATCTAAATTTTTACTAAACACAACAAAGTACTTGCAGTCCTGTAGCAGCTGGATACGAGTGAGTGCCCTAGTCGAAGGCTCCAATGAAGCTCGTAATCAAAGGAAGTCTACTATTGTTTTTAGACTTTTCTGCTCTGGAATTACTCAAGATTCAAGTAGTTCGTTTATCAAACCTGTAGCTCCCTTTTTCGTTTTCTACGACAGTAGTTCAAGCACAACGCGATTGAAAATGTATCACACCGTCCAGTTTGGAGTGATGTTGAGTCTAGTAGTTTCATACCGATTCCCATTTCCTAAGCTGATTCCCGTATCAACACTGGCATGCCACCTGGTATGCGGAATTCCCTTTTATACGGTGGATTCCGTTTTTTTTACGCTAGATCCCATTTTCTAAGATGGATGCTTTTTCGAATACCTATTCCAGTTTTGTACCGAATCACGTTTTCTAACATGAATCGCATTTCTTTGGTATGATACAGTTTTCTTGTTAAATCCAGTTTTGTCGATAAATCCTGTTTCTTTGGTGGTTCCGGATTTCACACTCAATCCCTTTTTTTATTATGATTCATTTCCTCATTTGGTAGCAATTTTCTACGCTGAATCACGTTTTCTACGACGGGTCTGGAGGGACCCAAACAAAATGTATCGCGTCGCACCACATCGCTCGCTCCAAATCGGCGCTTAACTTCGCAAGCGTAAAGCCCTGAGCCATTTGTGGATTAAAGTCAGGCGGCCTATCAGATCTGAATTGCGGATTAGGAAGAACGAGGAATAAAATAAGCTTTATCGTCCAGCAGGAGCGAATACTACGGGTTTTGTAGGGACTGGGGGCAGGCACGATTTTTGTGAGTTATGTGTATAGCTTCTGACTATAAAAACTAGTTAGTAATATATATAGATGTATGTGTGTGTGCGTGTAGACCAGAGCAGCCCACTATTTTTAAGATTAGTCTGCTAGAAAAGTTTATATAGATATTTTAATCAAGGTATATAAAGAGATTTCCAACAAAATATGCCCTAAAGAACTATTGCTCCCTCGTTATATGAATATATGTATATATATTATATATCTAGGTAAAAATAGAGAACACTGGCTAGAAGTCTTGTTGAATGATGAATATCATCTTACACAAGTAAGACGGTAAGTACAAATATAATGCTGTGAGCCCTTTCAGTAATTTTATTTTTTATCTACAGGCCATTTTTTTATAATGCCTACCGTAAGCATCTTCTGTTGACAAGTGCCTGATCTAAATGTGTGTGTGTGTAGGTGTGTGGGTGTGTGTGTATACTTCTTTTGTACGCGTGATAGACTGCAGTCAGGATCCTATTACGTTTGTGTCCTTGATTTCCTTTGCTCAATACTAGCTAATTTGCGTTACAAAGAGGGACAGCAGCCACGATATTCGTGAGATATGCGCTTGGTTTCCTTCCTTGCTACGTTAAACTAAAGAAATCAACTTGAGATATTCGGCGTGAGAGTGCTTCTACTTTTTCATTTACTCTGAAAACGAAATTTGCCGCAGGCATTATACCTCCTAATGTTATAATCTACTCGTAAAAGAAACAATTTTTTTTAACCACACTGATTGCTTCTATAATTAAGACAACAGACTGGAATAATTATTTAATAATAAGATACCATTTATAAAGCAAAAAAGTAGTGAAATTATTCGTCAGCATTATTATCAACCGCAAGCGAAGCGAAGAGCGGTGATAACGTTTTTATTGACGAATTAAGTTTGTATCTTTGTATGTTTGTTCACCAATTAAGAGGGGAAGGAGTTGAGCAATGTTCATAATTTTTTACATGCAGTCAGGCGGGTTGACCTAGATGAGTCAAAAACTAGAATTGGCTGACCATCAAAAATGAAGGGGCTAAATTTTGTTGTCTGTCCAACGAAAAAGCGGCAGAAGGAGTTGAGTCATATCAATACTTTTTTTAGGCTGTCAGGTGGGTTGACTGAAATATGAAAATGGAAAAAATCTTGAGTGAGCTGGCCCTTCGAAAATGACGGCGCTGAATTTGTCTCCACCGCGGGTGATGGTCTTACACCACGAGGCGTTCTAATTAAGACTTGTAAGCGCACTGCATTGACATAAAAGCTGCATTCATTTCTTCAATGTTTACTAAAAATTAAGGACTCCTTGATGTTATGAGAACTGTTTGAAAAAACAGTTTTAGACTTTGATTTAATGTTATTTTAATTTGCTGGAAGAATATGTATCTCCTAAGTGGTACTAAAACTTGTTACAAAACATTGTTGAAAATATAAATGTATCGTAGATTTTTACGAACTGTCATCGCGCATCCTATTAATTTGGAGGCATATTTACTAGATGCGCGCGATAAACGTAACACACGTGTTCCTTGTATTCTCACCAGTAACGACTTATATACTGTAAAGTCCTCAGGTAGGAGCGCAGTTTTGATGCGTATCCTATAAAGTTAGGAGCATATTTGGTAGATGAGCGAGGTAGAAGTAACAATTAATTAGGTGTTCAGCACGCATCCTGCAAAATCAGTAGTCACGAGGAGCTAATTAGAACTACCCTTTAATTTACTGGGGTACTCGATGGCTTCGCCAAATACAACGTGTACAATACTGTACTTGCAGCATATTTTTCCGAACTTACGCTATGAAAAAAATCAGACATTGCATCATTCTTGACCGTTTTCAGGACAATCAGGAGGAAGCAACAGAACTAACAGTTCATTTACTACATATAGCTGCATCAGATCTTAGCGACCACACGGTTGGCCAATTCCAGCCAATAAGCGACCGCCCTGACTCTGACGTCACTATTCTGAATTAACAAACGAGGCAACGAGGGACGGCTTGTTTTACTCTACCAGAAAGACCTTCCCGCCAATTGTTTACCATTTACTACTCCAAATTGTAACTACGCAGACAATTAATATCATAAGTAAAAGAGATGAATGCACCACAGATTTTATCTTGTACAGCATCTTGATTTCCAGCGCCATGAAACTAACTGAGGAAATCGTCCGAAAAAATATTTACCTAAATAAAAACGAATGCTTTGCGCAAGTTAGAATGCTTCGCATAGGTTAAAAAAGACATAATTAGACGATTTTCGTTCCCTAAGGAAACTTTGCATTACAACAGGTAGTGAAGTAGAATATTCTACGTACATGAAAAAAACAATAAACTTCAATTTGATAATTTAACAAACGTTTACAGAATAAATAATCGCAACGCGCACTTCGTCGACCGCACATACGACGCCATTGTGGAATTACCCAAGATGCCTCGATTTTTGGATTACCCAAGATGCCTTGCTACTAAAGGAGTGACGCTATTGGCTCGACATCACTATTCTGAAGCTATGTACAAACATATGCACACACTGATATCTGGCATAATTATTATTCAGTAAATGACCTGAGACAGAAACGCAGACCGTATCCTAGATATTAAGTAACATTTTGAAGAGTATCATAAGTAAGCAACTATGATATAGGTTTAAACGTGTCTTAGATAGACGAGATATAGAACGTTTCCTAGTAGCCGTAATTTATAAAGTACCTATCCTAGATAGTCAGTCACAAACTTTACTGCAATAAGAGTGCTTTCTGCCAGAAGCCTGCCAACATTGCTCGTTTATAGTACAGTTAAGGTAGCTCCATTGGACTCTGTGGACTTGGTGAACTCTGTGGACTTTCTGAACTTGGTGAACTCTGTGGACTTTGTGGACCTTGTGCACGTGGTGTACTTGGTGGACTGTGTGGACTTGATGGACTCTGTGTACTTTTTGGACTTTGTCACTTGGGGTTCTTGGTGGACTTCGTGGACTTGATAAGCTCTGCGGACTGGGTGGACTTTCTGAAACTTCTAACTTTTCGATTGAGATGCTAAGATGCAGATGCATTAAAATAAAATTTTAAACTAAGTGTCCTTAGGGATCGTGGATGGTCTAGTTATAACGAGAACGTCTACTATCCTATGTAATCAATCTCAACACTTAGCGTATCCTATAATTATTATACTCAGCAAGCAGAACAGAAACATTAAACAATGTGCCCTGGAACTGAAAATGTACCGAGCATTTAGAAAATATCATAGAAAATCTCCACTTCTATATAAAGAAAGAGTCAGTTCCAGGCAGGGGCGTGTTTGCAGCCCCCAACTCCAGTGACGAACTTTTTAGGGTTGCTGGTCACGCAAGCAAACAGTCTCGTGTGAACGACGGACGGTTAAAAGAATTGGATGAATCCTGGCCTTCCTGAAGCGAAACTTGGATGGAATTTTAGTTGGCAAGTTGAATGAAGGTCAAAAAAATTGAGATTTTGAACAAATATTTCCTTAAAAAACTGAGAATTATTTGAAATTTTGCTAGAAGAAATATTACTGAGAAAATTTCAGATGTATTCAGCTTTCTTAAATTGAGACTTATGTGAAGCTTTACCTTCCAAAAAGATTAAAATTAATGGTATAAATGAGAATTTTGTGTAGTTATAGCTACTCTTACCCGTTTCACTGACGGAATTTCATCAGAAAAATTGTAGTGCAGTAGAAAATAAATTTAAAAATTTCAGGTGAAGAATCAGCTTTTATAAGCCGAACTTCGATAGGATTTCTTTCAAAGAGCAGAAATGTGGGGGGAAAACTAGGAATTTTGTAATGGATTTACCATTCGGTAACCGACAATTATACGAAATTTTATCCTACATGTAGGTCAACCCGTGCATAAAATTTATGAACTGTTAACGAATTCCGGCTCTTCTTAGCCGAATATGCTGAGGAATTTGAATGAAGTTCGAAATAAATTTTACTTAAAAACATTTTGAGCTCCCCAGATATAATATGTATACTGTATATGCAAATATACGGCTAAAATCACAGGCTGTGTTTCAGTACACCTAGTTTCAACTAAAAAAAAAACACACATGAAATGTTCATAATGAATGTTGTCATATGTTAATGGCGCTTAAGCCTTAGCGCGATGAAAATATCACCAAATTCCTACTCTCTGTTTTACTGAGACCAAGAAAAAAGTATCCGAATGTAATAGAACTTATGCAATATTTGTGTAGATAAAAAATATCTTCGCTGAAGAAAATTTGATCCGACCTGAGTTTTGCAATTTGAATGCACAAAAAGTGAAGTTATATAGCAAAACGTCTACAACATATAATTATAAAATTACTTCCGCAGATGACTGCCAGACCTGGATTCTAAGCAAAATTTTCAAACACATTTCTGGCGGTTTTCTAATGCACGATGTCTCCCTAACACAGAGAACAGCAAGTTTCTAGAGTTAGAGGGTCGTTCGCTTTATTAAAATGCAATTTAATGAGTCTTGAGGCCCTTGTAATACTTGCAGCAGTGTCTGGTGCTGAAAAAAAGCTTTATTTATGCGTAATCGGACGATAATTTTATTCCATTCTAGGGGGAAACTCATTACATGGTCGGTCCATTTTATACTTGGGATTGTCGGCAGGCTCATTTGGGCTAAGAATTCCATGACTATAGACAGCTTGGGAATATTAGCTATGCAATGTTGTGGTCATTGATGTCCATTATTGTCCATTATTGTTAACCATTGTGCTAGATGTGTGTAACAAAACATGCTGTTACTGTAGATGCGTTTTCAGACTATCTGTGCTAGGTATGTGTTTCAATCAACAAGTCATATATACGCTCTAGGTGCTGCATATTGAAGTTACTCAATAAAGATAAGGATTATAATGGATTTGTAATTCAGTTACATGAAAGAAAACTAGTGATGGACTTCTACACGTTCAATTTATTTGGTTTTGCAAAAATTTTTACTTATCCTATTAGCAAGAGTTTGAACATCTTTCTAAATGGAACTTGCCTTCATAAACAAATACACAACTATGCTTGGAAACATTGAGTACTTGTATGGTGATGTATGTCGCCTGAAATGCATTACTATGTATTAACTATGCTTGGAGACATTGAGTATTTGTATGATGATGGTTGGCGCCTTAAATGACTATGCATTGTCATAAGGAATGTAGTTACAGAGCTGTGTATTTTGCAGCTATTTGGATTATTTTTTCCTATTATCTTGGGGTACTCATCTGCAAAGTTTCATTACTTTTCAGTACAAAAAACTTCAAATATTTCATCAGTGTAGCGCTTCGGAGCGTTGTGTCATCAGACTCGCTGTTTTTTCAATGCTTATTGAGCAATAAGCAATTTTGAAATAAATTACAATGCATCAGTTTTTAGTAACTAGTTTATTAATTCATCGGATGTGTTGGGATTTGCAATCCATTTTAAATTCAATTTGCATGCCATTAGTCTTTGTGGACAGCTTTAAAGTGTATCAGGTCTAGAAATGATGCCAATTTAGTTATTCACGCATGAAAACGATTTTTTCCCATGTATTTTTTTTCCAATCTTCGGGATCATAGCTATTTCTTCTATTTCAGGTCAATGTTTCCAGTTATATAGGGTACAGCGTATCTTTTTTTGTACTTAACATGCAACGGATATCTTGTAACGTTCTTTAACATTGCAGCGAGGTCATCTGTGCTATGGGTTAATTAGGCTGTTTCATGTTTCCATTAATCAAAGAGTCTCCCGATTTGTAACTTTAATATAATTACAATGTGAGCTTCTATCTGCCTAATAAATACAATTATTGGCTTTTTTAGTTATATAATTTGACATGGAGCAACTAGCGTCCTTTGGCAACTATACAGCTGTAGGTCTTCCCCCACGACTAGCGCGTATCAGCTATTCCCAACCACTTTAATTTTATAAAATCTCTTGAAACTAACTTTCAGCATTAAGATATCGATCATAAAATCATCTTCCCATAATTATCTGTGATATTTTTCTTTCTTTGAAAAGTTTTAAAAAATTTGCATGATGCCGCTCTTCCAGCATTCGCGATCCTGTAGTACCTACCACCCTATTAGTCACCTCCTTCTGTGCGTCGAATATTCATGCCAATTATATCAAGTTAGTTAGATCCACAGAGACTCGCAACTGATCTCTTCCATCCATTTAACCTCATCTTCATTTTTTTTCTCTAGTATCAGCGAGGCAGCGCCAGGGTTTCTTTTCAGGTGAAATTCAACATTGAGGACCCTGCAGTAGCAGCCAACCAGAGAACTGCATCGAAAGTCTCGCTCTTTTGCATTGGCGACTTTTAAGGGTTTCGTGTCTTTTGCGTGTCAGCTATAGCTGGCGTTCCATCGATCACAGCTGCATAGCTGATAAGAGCTCAAGATAAGGAGATGTTTGACGAACGATATTTTCATCCCTTTGGTGCCCAGCCAATATGCTCCACAAGCGCTGATACTGTGCCTGTGAACGATGATGATCGGCACCGGAAAAATAGAAGGTAGCTTATTGCATGAACTTTTAGATATGAGCGGTTGCAGTTGGTTTTACATCCAATATTGGGTGCCGGCGATGATTTTGTGTTTGTGAGGAGCGATTGGTAAGGTGAATGTGCAGCTGCAACAGCAAGTGACGTCTTATACATTATGCATTATTCTCCATGGATATTCATTTTGTGAGTTGTAATTGGCATGGTAATGATGTGATCATATTTAAATATAACCAAGAGCTTGATAGGAATGATTGCGTTGGTCTCAACACAGGCGCTATTATTGACATGCAACGATTGATCAGAAAATATGACCAGCACTTCTATAACTATGAACAAGTGTTTAATTAAGGTGTTCAAACGTAGTCATATTTAGCGCGGTCTACGGTAAAAGTAAATGGAAATGCATTCTTAGATATGGGAGATCGCAGTTTTATTATTTATTTATTTATTTTTTGCATCAAACGAGTTGCTTCGACGATAATATCACGTCTGTGACAATGTAGAAAAAAAAAAAACCCTAGGAAGACACTCCTAAACATGGGAGGCACAATATGTTGCTGGAACGAAGATTTAGCGCTTGTGAACGACACAAGACATGTCGACAAAAATCAAATAATTAACTAACGTTCCTTTAATTAAGTGCTTTCTCATCGCAGAGGATTAGTTTGTGTTTATTAAAAGCGTGAGGTTGCGCAAATAACTGTGTTAGATGGGTCAATTTTCCTTCCACTTTCAAAAGAATTTGCTACGTGTGAGAGACGTACGCCGTCGTGAAAAAAGGTTAGTTCCCTAACGCTCTCAATGCCAATGATAAAATGAAATATTCACCTGTACAGTATGCTGCACAAACGATGGTTTTGAGAGCAATGAAGAACATGGTGAAAATTCAAATGTGCCACTTTAAAATCTTTGATAAACAATGTTGTAAATATTTTATGCTCCTTTGCATCATGAACGGAATCTTTTGTGCTTGTGCCACGTTATTCTGTCACACGCTCAACTTGATGCAAGAATGTGCATCGCGCGAGCCGCTTATGCTGCCGTATCTTTGCTACTGGCTTTAAATACAAATCGGGATGACTTGATATCAGCATATCCTTGCATACAGTTGTCCTTTTGATTGTATGGTGCGTCCTCGGCATAAGTAACAGAAGGGTTGATTAGCACGTTATCCCAGACCAGAAGTGTCGTATTTTGTAATTGTGTGGAGAACTAATTCCACAAGTACTGTAGCCCTATACATTCACCTTAATTTTTAAAGTAAAAATTCACATAATTGCCGCATTGCTCAAATTATTTATCAGCTTTGCAATGTAACACTGAAAGCCATTGAATTTTTGCTCTCTGTATTTTTCATGTTGTTTGCTGCCTGTAGGCAAAGGAATTTTGCCTTCAGCCATTCCCCTTTTTATTACTGCTTAGGACAAACACCTAGTACACGGTTGATAGTAAAGTAGTTTGTTAGGAGGTAGGTAGGTAGGAAGCTTAGGTATATACTAGGTAAATACGGGTTGGTAGGTAGGTAGGGCATTGGTTGAACTAGGCTAGTGGCTATGTAGGTAGTACTAGGTGGGTAGATAGGTAGGAGGGTAGTACGTAATTAGCAGTAGGTAAGTAGGTAGGGAGGCAATAGGTAGGGGTAGACACGTAGGTTGACAGTAAGCAGGTAGGTAGTAAGAAGGTAGAAAAGAAATAACTAAGCTGTAAGTACGATCACGGGCACTATAGTGGCTAGGCCAATATTACGCCAGGCGTGTTATTGACATACACCCTCAGCAGCTCATTGGTCGTGGTTGCTGATTCGCTCATCATCGAAAAATCAGATGTTCGACCCAGGATAAAGTCTTGATTCATAATTGTACAGCGTCAGCAAAACTCTCACTCGTAGTCACTGCGAAGTGGGAGTGAAGTAGGATTGCCCATTAGGATGGGGGGGGGGGTCGCACATTTGTCAATGGGATCTTCCGTCAACCTAAAGCCGTAGCCCTCAAAATCTGTGATCTACTGCAGCCGTGCACTGCTTATGGGCATTCATTTGCAGCACGAGCTACTGCAATCGAGGTTCTTAGCTAGCGTGTCTGGTCTGCGCGACTTTACCGTTACCTCGGCCTTTCTGCCTCAAGTCCTGAAGTTGGGGCAAACTTTCAGGAGCTCCATTAGTCTCAAATGCGGCAGGCTTCTGAAATGTAGAAACGTACCGTAGCTGTTAGGGCTTAAACAAAGATTTCTACAGTTAGTGAGGCGGCAAGATACCGGAATGATAAATTCGTGGAGTGCCCCTGGTGCATCACATTAGATCACATACCTATACATGATATGTATAATGTGATTAAAATTTGATAACTTTTATTAAGAACACAATAGGTTCACAGATACGCTAAGAAGTACGGAGTAACTAAATTTTCCACTATCGATGAAGCCCAGTCACAGAAACAGGTGGCCACTCACAGGGAAAATACATGGATACATTCAGCCATAACTGATATTAAAGAACTCTTTTTAAAACAAAATCAACGATTACAGAAAAGAGAGCAAGAACAATTTACTGGAATCCTACAGAGGCATATTGTAGTTTACGTGCGTATTGGTTGGCTCATATGTACATATGCTTACAGCAGCGGATTGTAACAGGGGACACTCGCCCCCCCCCCCCTTAGCCTTGACTGAAACAGCTTACTACTTAGTTAACTTCCTACAGACGGATATTGTTGGCTGTATAATAACTATAACTAATAATTTTCATTCGAGGTAGATTTTTATAAGACATGGCTGGGCTACGTAGTAGATGCAATATTACTTAACTAACATCCTCTGAGTCGCATTAGCCTTGTTGATCCACATACTAGATTAGATTGCCCTCAAAAAAGACTGCAGACTGACTTTCCTTCGAAGTTCATAATGGGGCACTAATTTTGCTGTGAAGCATACATTGCGTACGTGTAACAAGGCGACCATCTATTTAAACTGAACGAACTTAGAGGCAGGACAGGCCAGTTCTTCTTCGGTAGATTAGTATTGTCCCCACCATCCCGGTAAGAACCAGCTCCAGAGTCATATTCCTCCTGGTTTTGAAACAGTGAGCAAATATGAAACTAGCTGAAACTTCAGGATACAGCAGAATTATTTTCACTCTTGCAGCTTCGATACAGATTGGGGCATGTTGTGAGTTTTGTATGTTTAGTAAAGAAGTGAAAATATGAATTCCAGTCTTCGGGGATAATACCATTTAAGCCAGCAGGCTAGGCGCTGATAATGACCTAGTGAACCTGTCCCACAGGAGAAGAGTAGCAGAGCTATGTATGTTTTATAAGGTGTACAATAATGAGAGGCATTGGTTGTATTCTTCTCTCCCTGCCCTCAAGGTTTTTGGGAGAG
>LQNS02278070.1:14035965-14048435 GCA_001587735.2 Parhyale hawaiensis
ACGGTACACAATATGAGCTATGCTACGTTATCTCGCATGCTACTCTATATGTAATGTTTAATTTTTTCAAAATTTAAGTTTTGTTAGCGTTTTAAAAATTTATTATTCATACGCGAATGTATTCTCTTGTGCATGTTGCCTGCAGCAGGTAATTCAGTCTGAGCGACCTGAGTGTAGTATTATCATAGATGAATTTTTTTTCTCTGCATTATTTTCATGGATAGATTTTATTCTGCAGTCTTATTGCCTTCAACAATGTTATATTTTGTCAGAGTTTGTCTGATAGTATATATGAGGGTTTGTCTGTCACCAAAATAACTCACAATGTTCTGGGCGGATCTTTATGATCCTTAAAGGGAATTTTAGGTTTGTTAGGAGGAGCTGATACTTAACTTTGGGTGAAGATGCGCTCAACCACATGTTTCTTTATTTATCTGCCCGTTTTTTCTTGGTAACATAACTTAAAAAGTTATGGATGGATCTTCACGAAATTTGCAGGAATTTTTAGAATATTACGAGGAACAAGTAACTGATTTTTTATTATCTGTAAGTCCGTTTTTTTCTGTTTATCTCTACGTTCATATTTATGTTTGTCAGTACTGTAAGGAATGCTAAAATGAAAAATGATAGAATTTCTTTGATTATCCGTTTGAGTTTTTGACGGCATGTTTGCCTCAATGTTAGTCAGACCCAAACTCTAAACGTTTTGGAAGCAACTTCACGAAATTAGCAGGACTTGCTCGAAATATTTTAAGGCCCAAATGGCCAAATTTTGGTGTTGATAAAAGGAAATCCTGGTTTCAGAATCAATTTTAGCTTTTCGTATAACTTCAGTGAAAATGGGAAAATAACACCGGTGATTCATTCTCAGGTTTAATGAATATATTTCATATGCTTTATCATCAATCCCAATGAAGATACTGCTGATACTATCATCTGAGATCCAATAACAATATGCCCTGTGTTCAATGTCTAGCCGAAATGAATAGCTTCCTATGTTGCTATTCCAGTTCAGTTGAGGTATTCTCAGTCTTGTCTTGCATTCACAGTTGTAATGAAGGTGGTCGATATGTTATGCTCACAGGTTCAATGAATAAATCGTTGGAGTTGTAATCTCAGTTCCAGTGAAAATATTCCTAGTATATATTCCTCCCTGCAAATGACAATATTCTCGGTCTTGCATTCCTGACTTTATTCCCGATGCTGTACTTCTAGCTCATTCTACAATTTTTTACCTGTAACAAAAAGGTTATGTTTATATTGGTGTTTGTATGCCTCACTGTCTGTTGCCAAGATAACTCAAAAAGTTATGAACGGATCTTCATGAAAGTTAAAGGATTGTTAAGGATATTTGGAAGAACAGATCAATAACGTTTGTTGAAGATCAGCTCAAACGTTTGTTTTTTTTTCTACCTGTTTTTTTCCTGGGCAAGATAACTCGGAAAGTTATGAACGGATCTTCGTAAAATTTAGAGGATACGTTAGGAAAGCCATGATGAGCAATTGACTAAATTTTTATGACAATCTGTTTGTCTATTTGTTTGTTTATCTCTATGTTCATTTTTGTACTAGTCAGTAATATGATTCAAATAGTTGTAAAAGGGTCTCCATAAAATTTGTATGAATTGTTATGATTGTGAAATTGTACATATGAGTACATTTTTGTGATGATGAAAAGTAAACCCTGGAGTCAGAACCAGTTTCAGTTGCGTTGCTTGGTGGAAGCATGCGCTCTCAGAGTGCATCTCCAACTAACTATCATCACATCAAGCATTGCTCTAGTAGATACCAATAACATATATTCTTGGCTGAACTCTACAAAGTGAAAGTAGTGTCACTTCAGACTTTGTGTTTGAACAAAAATCCATAATGTAAAGTTCACCGAAAAAAACTCCAGAATTACAATAACACACACGGTCGAAAAAGTAGCTTTTGAAGATAAAATGTTCTATTTTTCAATATATTATTTTGTTTCTGTTGCTGAGCTGAACAAGTAAGTAAAGAAAATTCTTGGTTTAGAGAAAATCAACCAATTGAGCTATACGAAACGTGAAAAAAATTGTTTTGGCTTCCGTAATCAAGCTTACACCAAACGATATTCGTATTTTAGATGTAATAGAGCAAGTTCGATTTCTTGACAGTATGCTTATAAAAAAGTTTCATTTCAAGTTGTGGCGGTAGAAAAATGAAATATATTTTTCGTCTTCCAGTAAATAGATTTACATGCATATTAATTATGACTTAGATGTTATAGTTAAAGTAAAATCATGTAGAAAAACACGTTTTTGTGATTTCCGTAGGACTTGCCAAGTTGAGGTAAAAAATAATACATCTTAGGCTAGGTAGCCATAATAAAATGTAGAAACACAGAACTTTGTGCTTTCCAGAGAACGGATCAAAGTTAAAGTTAAAAATTATTGTTTAGTAGTTGTGCAATACGAAATAATACAGAAAATCATATGTGTTTGAGCTTTACAAAAGACTCACCGAGTTAGTGATAATACGTTTACTATAATGGGGAATTGTGTCATAGGAAGTATAAATTATTTTATGCTTCTTTTCAGGTGAAGCGAGGAAGTTGAAGCGAGATCGTCATACAAAACCCACATTTTTGTCTTGCTGTAGAACCGACTAAGCCGAAATTAAAAAGTACGAATCCATAATCATATCATATACAACACACATTTTTTACCATCCGAAGAACCGACTAGGTTGAAATTTAAAAATATGATTCTATAGTCATACAAAACCCACAGTTTTGTCTAGCTGTAGAACCGACTAAGCCGAAATTAAAAAATACGAATCCATAGTCATATCAAATACAACACACATTTTTTACCTTCCGAAGAACCGACTAGGATGAAATTAAAAAGGATGATTCTATAGTCATACAAAATTCACATTTTTTGTGCTTTCCGGTGAACTGACCAGAGGCTACACACTGTGTGCCATAGCTCGTTGACTCTATCCGGTGCGTCACGGTTTCCACGTTTTCTATCACGGTCATTCTGTCACGCTTCAGACCCCATTGCTTCTAGCCCGGTGTAGTCACGGTAAAGTGGTCTCGCTACGTGTTCACAGTCATGCAACTAATTAGGTGGTGAAAGTGCAAGTTTTATTTCATAAACGGTCATTTTGTAACAGTATTAGCTTCAATAGCAATAGCTCATAGAGGGCCGAAGCTTAAGTCGAGGCTTTTTTTGGATATTGGCCTGTTGTTCTGTCTACTGGCCGCCATCTAATCTACGGTAAGTATCTATCACCTACAAGCTATTAAAAATAACAAGGTTCAAGTTAATTAAAAATATGGCGATGTTTATTATCAGTCGATAGTCTGTAATTGATTCTTTAGTAAACATTTTTTGAAGCGTCAAGTTTTAAATTTTTAATCGATAATCTAAAGAAAGATAGCTAAATTCGTATTTTTTCAGCCAGTAAAAGTTCAATCTCATATTATTCGTTACTAATTAGGCAGTAAAATTTCCAGCTTCAGTAATTCGTAACTGATAAAACGGTAAAAAATGTTCCCCTTTTTCAGAAGTTTAAGCTAGTGAAAAAATGACAATTTCAGCTAAAAACTACTACTCCTCTGGCAGAAGACTCAATCACCGATTATTTTGAGTGATGGATCAATCTACGGAGAACGACAAGTTCAATATATTATGATTACCAAGTAAGCATGTAATCTCCATTTTGTTATTGATCACCGAGTACAACTGCAAACTGCAATGACGTACTGGCCGTAGTTGCTCGGCACCAGCTGGACTCTCCTGGAGAAAGTTTTCAGAACCTTCTTCTTGTTTCATTGCTTCGGCATTTATTCATTTTGATTGGAAACTTGCGTGCGTGGAATAGGCAATTGGTTGTGCGCCAAAAGTGTCAAAACTTTGGCCTATTGCACTTTTTATGGCTACTCAGCTAGTTCCCAATTGCTCGCGTGATTGTGATTTGTAGCACTGAAAGTTATAAATGTGTCAAAGTTAAATTTAAGATAATTACAGTAAGTTGATAGACAGGAACATGGCATGCAAGTCGCCTAGATACCGTGACAAATTCACTACTTAAACTTCAGGTAATTACGTTAAGCTTTAAGTTAAATTATACACCGATAAAAAATTGACAGTGGTATCGCCATAGTTAAAGCGACATATTTGCCCTCACAAATATTACGTTAGCTATTGTTTTTAGGGTAATAATATTTTATTAAGCTAGGCTGTAAATAGTGAAAATAATAATGATAATAATGCTTTTAATTAATGGATATACATCTCAGCAGTGCGATAAGAACTGAACCAGAACATGCAGTGAAGAATTTAAATACACAGTTCGCCCATCTACAAAGTGATCGAATTTTTGGTGGGTTCCTTCTGGAAAAACTTATAGACTGTGGACAGTCTATTAGTAAAATTAAAAAAATAGATTGGAATTTATTTTTTTAAATTTTACAACAGGATGCCCATCTCCATATGAAGTGACAGTATTGAAGTTGGAGTTAGTTTCAATACCAATAGTTTGCGTTATACTTTGTTAAGTAAATACCTCAAATTCCTACCTGTCGTCGTGAGGTTTGCTATGCAAAACTATAGTAAGCAGCAATAGCCTATGTTCTTTCTCCAAATTTGAATCAATGGCTGGTAGACTCAGTCCACCAAGCTGCTGTGTGATTCTGTTAAACTGGTATTCCAATAGCGAAGAAATTTTGTTCTGGGAGAATGAAATAAGAAACTTTTTGAATACCTAAGCATCAGCAGGCTACTGTAAATAATTCAACAAAAAATAAAGTATCCATAGATGGACACAGATAATATTTTGGTATTTTTTTAAGAACTTGCACTGACGTGTTTTTCTCATTTAAGAAGAATACCAGATTGACCAGCGATCAGCAGTTACGTGCACTGCGGAGATACTGTAATTCACTGCTGGCTCTCTCTTTGGTAGCTATCTGCCACTCCACAGCTGACACCCAGCATCGTGACTCCACACACGTGAAGTCTTATGTGAAACGTCACCTGGACTTCGTCCGAAGTCCCACAAGATGAGGCAGCAGTGAGAAACGTTTTATTTTACATAAAATGTTCACGCAAGAGCCGCGTTTTAGTAGGCAAAAGTCTAAAAAGAATCACTCAGATAAACACAGGCGCTACACAGCAGCAATAATTCGCATAACTGCCAATTATTTTCCCTGTTAGGTGAGACAGGGCGAGCCTGCCGCCTCCTGTTGCTTACCATTGTCGGTACACAGCTTAGGGGGCGACGACAGAAGGTTAGGGGAACATGTGCAGGAGGTCAGATAACTCGAATTTAAGGTTAGCAGCTCGCTATGGTATGCACCATAACCCGGGCAAGCAAATCCGGAAATAAACGGGAGGAAACACATCGTGGGACAGATTCAAGCCCCATTAGGGTTGAGATCAGTGGTAATGCATTGCCGAAACACCCTGCTGACAAATTCAAGCCGCAAGGCATGCACCATCACCCGAACAGGAAAACGTGGAAAGAGAGAGAGAGATGGACGTACAAGCTGAAACTGGTCTCAGGTCAAAAGTAATACATAATTGAAGAGTCCATTTCAGACACGCGCACTTACACACCCGCTAGACTATGCATCATCTCATCTAAAGGACAGGCTCGTGCGGGACCAGAGAGGTAGACACAGATGCTGGAATTGATGCAAAATCCATCGAGGTTCAGGTCAATTTAAGGTGACGTGCAGCCAAGAAAATTTCATTCGGATCGACGCTTCCGTTAGGGCACGCACCAGCCCCTGACAGACACACACATACATCTTATTCCCAATACAGCCGCGCTTCCGCTTGCCCTAAAGGGCTATAATAAGCTCACATACACGTTGGGAATTCAATAGTTATTGAAAAGCGCTAATGCAATAAATGAATTACCGAGGTTTTGACGTCTCAATGGACTTGCGAGAAACTATTCAAAGAGGAAGGAACACACAGTGCGTCAACAGGAACATGAATTCCAAGCACGATAGTATTCCCTCACAAAAATCAACGCGCATAGGCACAGATAGCCATAAAGGAAGAGGAATAATAAGATGACGAGCACTAATAGAAGTAGAAACTGAGTAGAAGAACAGTGGATACCGAATAAATATGTCTCATAACCTCGCCCAGGTTGGGGCAACACCGTATGATTTCGCCATGTAGGACGATTCCAACTAACTAAACTGTATGGGTATTATGATTTATTTATGACCCCTGATAGTTATTGTGCAGCGTTCATTTGGTTGTTATCACGAAAAATTTCAGGATACTAGGCTACACGGACTGGAGTGGTCAACTTAAGGACACGTGACTGCAAAGTCCCTATTTATCATAGCGCACAAGGATTGGATTGACTGGCGTAAAGAACACATAAGTAATACATTCTAAGACAGTAACAGTAACCATGCTACAACCGAGGAGTTAATAACAGCGCTACGCATTCAAACAAGAAAGATACCCCAGGGAAAACTATGAAGCAGACTGTCACGTGATGCTAATTGAAGGCGAGAACTGATAGATTAAAAGGAAATTAATTACGGATGCATACCAGCTTATATAATATATCAACGGAGGAAGCTGCTAATGGAAGCCGGCTACCGAAGACTGTGCGTTGCAGCTATTAATTTAAATCTATTATGTTTAAGACCATCATAACTGCCAATTGGTTATAAGTTATACTGTTCGCATTTACAGTCTTCTCATACTGAGGCACATACACTTCGCTGTCTCTCATGACCCAAGAGTTTTAGTCTACAATGCTCATATCAATAAATAGGTTCCTATACTACATGTCTCACTTAAAGCCCTAGAATGCTCTTATCAGTAGCTGCATCCTATATTACATACCTCAATTAAAGCCCATCTCTTCTACAAACATTGCTTCTTTCTCTTAGCAAGACTGACCCGATCAGTTCTCGGCTTTGTGCATCAGAACTTGTTTTGCTAATTTCAGCTCTTTTGGATGAAAGCAGTAGTCTGTTGCTGCCCTATCCTCAATATTTATTCTTTTCTCTTTAATCGCTTTCTTCGTTGAGCATCCACAAAAATATTTCCTTCAAAGAGCTATTATAGCGATCATACCCTAAATATAGCTGCCCCAACACAACTTTATTTTTAACATTCAGGAGAAATAGTATAATCACGTTCTTACTTGATTCATGTCTATCACTCAACGATTTTGTTTCCAGTTAGGTATTTACAAGGTTTGTTTTTCTCGCTTCATATCTGCCTTCCTTCATGTATAAAGCAAACTATTCTTCTTCGTTACAGCCACCGTCTGGGCTCTCAGTATTCAAGTGAATCACAATCATTCTTCCAGGCTTATATAAGTTGGCAAACAAAATGTTTTTTTTTTTCTAGCTGAGATTGTAGGTCAGTTGTTTCTGTCCCTGTTATCTGTCTGTTTGCAAGAATAATATAATCTCTTCTTCACCGTCAATTTCTATGTTTTGGCCTTCCCTTCCCCATTCAAGACTCACAACAATTCCACGGCGTATGCACGCTTTCGGGTAAAAATACGTTATTTTTTTAATTTAGACTGTGGGTTAGTTGTTTCTTTCCATATCTGTCTCACCGCAAGTATAATATAATCTCTTCCTCACAGTTACAAATTTTTATATTTTGGCAAATACACGCTTGTGTGCAAAAAAAATATTTTTAAATTTAGACTGTGGGTTAGTTGTTTCTTTCCATATCTGTCGCACCGCAAGTATAATATTATCTCTTCCTCACTGTAACAAATTTCTATGTTTTAGCTCCCCCATTGAAGACTGTCACAACAATTCCCCAGCTTATGTTCATCAGCAAGGGACAACGATGTAAAATAGCCTCTTGTCTTTCTCGCTTATGTTGTAAACAACGAGCTTATCTCCCCGGCGGCGAGTGGATGCGGTCGGTGGTTGCTAATGCTATTCCTACGGAGCCTTTGCCCCACTTCCTAAGAGAAAGGTCAAGCTAATATCATTGGAGTAACGATGACGGCGTCCCATTCCGGGAGAAATAGTCGAACAAGTGGCCTAAAGATGGGGGCAGCGGTCGTAGCTGTAATACAATCATTGCGCTACGTGTTGTGAGTAGGACAGGCATAATGGTCGGGCGCTAAAATTAAATACGTACGGAGAGCATATTAGTAACAGTTTTCCATTGCACATATGTGTTGTGCTTGACAGACGTAAGTTCGGTGCGTTAAGATTAAATGCCGAGAGCATGCAAGTAACATCTAGGGAAATTGATTGTCGCTGTTATTCACTCATCAATGGATTATCTTGCGTGCAGGACTAGCACATTTTGTAGGACTAAAATTAAATATTGCGTGCATAGATGTCATTACTAATGAGATATCGTATCGTGGCTGCATCGCTATCACTACAAGATTATTGATAAAAATTTCTTGCATAAGCACACATTCTAAGCCTTAGCACAACCTTCACAGCAGCCTAGGGTCTAAAAGAGGAACTGACCTCCCGAACAGACACTGATCGCGGGAGCGGACACACAAGTATAGCCCCACACTGTTGACAATACGGCACAACTTTCACTTTGCTTCAGTGGGCCGCAGTGAATATGGAAGATCAATTTGAAGCTCGACTTTTCTACTGATGCCCACGCACTGTGATAGAAAATGTGTAAATAATGCATCAACACGCGATGTAAATTATTACATAGTGTGGACAAACGCATATCCTGTCTTAAACAAAGCCAGGCCTAGCAGAATCCTTGGCTGTCCCGAATCTGAAATCTGGAGCAGCTTTTAGAGGCCATAAATTCTGCTAGGGAGGTGCTATGAGAGAACAGGCAGAAGAGTCGTACAACTAGGTGCTTTGACTGTCAAAACTACAGCACTATTAGCGTGCATACCTCTGCCAAGCAAGGCAACGGTAACGAAAAATTGAAATTGGTTCTGAAACCATGATTTTCTAGGTATCAGCACTAAAATCTAGTCACTTGTGCCTATTAACAGTATTAACAATTTCAGAAATTTTTATGAAGATCCGCTGATCAATTCTTGAGTTATGATGCTAAGAAACATTCTGACAAATATTTGTCAAACACACAAACAGACCCATTGATCATCACCAAAATTTAATCATTTATTTCTTTTAACATTGCTAAACACTCCTGTAAATTTCATAAAGATCCATGCTTAACTTTTTGAATTAATATGCTAACAAGCATAAAATTAAACACAGCCATAAAGAAAGGAACGAAAGAACAGATCATGACAAAAATTTGCTCAGTCACTCTTTGTAATAAACCTAACATCTCAATTAAATTAAATAAAAATCCTTTCATAACTTTTTGACTTATGGCGTTAAGGAAAATTAGGCAGACAAATTAACAGATGGACCGATCTTCACTAAAAGTTAATCAAATCATCTGTTAATTCCCCCTAACATACATAACAATCCCTGTAAATTTCGTTAAAATCCGCCCTTTACTTGTTGAGTTATCTAGGTGACAGACTAACAGATAAACGACCAAACAACCAGACTCGACGAAGACATAGCCTAACACTTTGGTGGAGGTAATTATCCCCTTTGCGTACCAATCTGCCGGCTAGACAATTATCATCCGGTAAAAAAAAAGTGTACGCGTTATTTTAGAATAAGTTACATTGCCCTGTAGAAAAACATAAAAAGTTACTGAGCCAATCACACAGTACTTCCGATGATGTATTTTACCGCGGGGGGGGATGAGGGGGGGGGGGTTGATCGTTCGGTCGACTTAAGGAATCGATTAAGCGTAACTGTGCAGGCACTTCTGCCTCAGGTTCCATAGAAGCTGAGACTAAAGAACTTAGCGCAGCCTGTATATAACATTAACGGTCCGTAGGAAGTCGAACCCGGGGATTTGAGCATGGCAGGCGTGACCGCAAGCAGATACTGAGAGGGCAGGAAGAGCAGTGTTTTAAGGGAACACACGAGCTTCTCATACGACGTATTACGACATCCAGGTGTTCCCCAGACTAAAAGCCTACATATATGTATATATATACATACTTGTATTTCTTATATCTTGCCACTCCACATTGGGACATTAACAGTTTTCTGTTTCATACATATACCCATCACTGCATCTTAAAGACATCTATGGTTTCTTCGTTTACATTAGGTATATGCCCGTTGTATCACCTCTACAGTTTGTTTTCCACATACTCGTTACCTTGTCTAGGAGAGCTAAAGGGTTTTCTGTTGAATATGTTGTTTTCTTCAGGTAGGAGCTCGAATTAATTTTTCATTTCACTTCCTCGTTAATTTCACTACTGAGACCTATCATGCTTTTTTATTTATTTGCTGTTTTCCCCTCTGGGACCGTCCATTGCGCCAAAATACACTTGATCAATCGTTAATTCAGATACGAAACCAGAACAGCTTCCTAGTTAATGTGTTTTCTCCTACATGGAAAACTTCCATATGGTTCTCTGTTTCATATACTTGTTACATCACGTTACATTGAATCATCTTTTTTCTGTTTAATATCCCTGTTACCTTACCTTAGAAACTTATTTAATTTTCCATTTAATATACCTGACCCCGTCTTTTAGATACATCCAAAGTTTTATTTCATATTTTAGTTATATCCTATCAGAAAACTTTATAGTTTTTTTTTCCTATTTCATACACCCGTTATCTCATGTATGAAACTTCCCTAGTTTTCTAAGTAATATGCTCTTTTCCTCACATGGGGAAACCCCACAGTTTCTGCTTTACATTCTCATTGCATACCGTTAGATACATGTACCGTTTTCTGTTTAACATACCTGTGACATATGTATAAAGTACTTCTTTAGTTTTTCAATTAATATATCTCGTTTCATTATATGTCATCTACTCGTTGCATCATCTTAGATACATTCACCGTTTTCTGTTTAACATACCTGGTTCATCGTATAAGAACCTTCCACAGTTTTCCAATTAATATTTCTCGTTTCCTCCTAGAGAAAAACCTCCAGTTTCACCACATTTCATTGCATTACGAGATACACTCACATTCTCTATTACGCATACCTGCCACAACACCCAGAGTCCTCCACAATTTTCTGTTTAATAAGCTAGCGCAGTGCAAATCTTAATTGAGTTCAAACAACACCGCAGGTAACTCGGTAATGTTCACTCTCCCTCGATAGCGCAAAAATCGATGCTGAGTTCTGTAGTTGCTGGACGATGCGACCGCTGTTGAGCAAGCAAACATGCTAACCAAACACGCTTTTTTCTCGGACAGTTTTGTTAGCTTGCAGATGTGGAGTGTGCGCTGAGGCTTGTTTTCTAAATTTGAAGCGGGCAGGAATTGTTTTTAGACATGAGTGAGGGGAGATTTTTGCTATTGGAAATTTTATTTGATATGGTTAGTTTACTAATGTAGGTCCGCCAAGCAGAGCTGTCATATATCGGAAATTAACAGTGTGTGGTGGTAGAGGTAAATGTAAAGTCAACACTCTACTGAGAAACTCACACGCACTGGTTCGTGCGGCAGATATAAGTCATTTGACTACAGAAAAGTATACGGCTGTACTCAACCATAGGTCGACAAGAGCTATGGCACCATCGATGAAAAGCTCTTACAGTTCGATTTAAAAGTCTTTTACACCTTCCTAAAAGTTTCAAGATAACTGCTGGTCAGCTTGCTGAAAACTAATCGGGAATAAAATTTTGGAATAACATTAATCATTGTATTAAAATTGACTACAACGTTCCGGCATAAAATTTGCGCCTTCTTCAAGTTTGAAAATAATATCTGTGAACTTAAGAAGACAATTTATCCCAAATTTTTCAAACACTAAAATGATTTTAGTGGTTTGACAAATTGAGAGTAATTGTTCTCTTATGTTACGTATGGTCATAGAAAATAAGTACATATAACCTTAATAATGGTTATGGCGATTGTAGACTTGCATACATGACCTGACAAATGCGTGTGACCTTTGAGGACCAATATACGTGCAAAACTTTGATTGAGGAATGAGCATGACCGTTGAAAACCTAAGTAAATAACTTGATAGATGAGTACGACCGTTGCATCAAGTGTTATGAAAACATGTATTCACAAAAAATAATAAAGGAAAAAATAGGTACATATATAAATATAGAATTTGCACCACTTCGTTAAACATGGGACAGTAATTTATGTCTCTAGATTTATATTATAGTTCATTTTTTACATGTGTTCAACAGTCGTGCTCGAAGGCGAAAAGCCGTTGAAGGCAGTAGAGATTGAGTGCTTTAGAAACAAGCGACTCTATAGTGTAAACAAATTCCTCGCGCAAACGACAGCGGTTCAGAATGTGGTGGTGTTTGATGAGCGGTGAGCATGAGCGGGCTGGGAACGTGTGTGGAGGTTAGGGTCATGAGTCGGTGTGAGTGCATTCTTAACCCTCTTTTCAGATTCGCGATATATTGTTCATTGTATTCGGGTCATATCTATAAAGCAATGCGATATTTTCATTACATGTAACTGTTGTTTATGTCT
>LQNS02278070.1:14056535-14067237 GCA_001587735.2 Parhyale hawaiensis
GCTGGTGCTGCTATTGGTACACCTGGTGCTGCTATTGGTACAGTTTATGCTGCTATTGGTACAGCTAGTGGAGCTATTACATGTAACTCTTGTTCGCTTGGGCGGCTAAGGTAAGCTTTAGGGCCTCAACTTGCCCGAGACTATGGAGGGGCTCGCTGGCTTCGGCCCACCCATTTTAGTTTCAAACATATTGACATTTAATCGACTACCTGTGAGTTTTCTTGGAACTCAGTCTTCCTCCGCAAAACTGAATCTGCAACCCGCTCAGCATAAACAGGTTACTTCTAACACCTGCGGCTCGATTCAAAATGACGAAGCCAAACTTCATTCATATGTTGCAGTTCCGGAAAAGTGAAATCTAGTTAGGTTGACTTTAATCGACTTTGATAACTCAAGCGAACGAGCCCTTAGTGTGACTCGTAATGATAAAGTCGTCTCGGTGGCACACCCTAAGTAGGAAACCCGCATGCACTGGTTCGTGCTCAAGATAAATGCTCGAAGAGCCCAGAGGAGTACCTACTACACGACTGCAGTCGTCCATAGATTGTCAGCTCATTGGCGCAAATGACGGAAGAATCATATGACAACAGTCGCCCCCCCCTACTGACCGTTCCCATACTTTGATAAGTCAGTGCCCTTACTGTGAACTGTGAATGACAGAAACGCCCAAGTTGCTATCCTTCAAGACTTTGCATCCCAGGCTGGGAACCAAGCAATTTACTTCGAGAAAACGAAACGAAGTGCTATTGGTATGGATACACATATACCTGTAGTGATCAACATCGTTTAGTTTATAACTTCGAAACGTAATGTTTTATTTCCTATTAAGCATTGAATAAGACGTACCAGAGGGCCTTCAACAATACGAAGAGAATGAAGGAAACTATCCTTAAAAAAATTAATTTCGAACAGTAATACTAATTTCCTTGCTCTCGCATCATCGACTTTTCAACAAGTCTGCTTTGTTATTGGGAAACAGGTTTATTTTCGTCTCTAAAGACGAGCGGTGGAAGGATCTACAGTACTTACATTGATCATAAATGGTTACCTTCGTAGAGGTTAGTGACCCCAGATAGTGCAGGCCTTCGTGGTAATGTTTTCACTTCACAGCGTTCGAATGCGTTGCTGTGTCTGAGTATACAACAGAAAAGAGCACGGCTGTCCGAGACAACATTACCTAAAATATGAAAAGATACAAAACACTGCTTTTGAGACACGGTCTAAGCCCGCGAATACGAAGGTGACTATTTTATCGAAATTTTGGGTTGCCATTCAGTTGTTTTTGCGACGACATTACGGAAAATTCGAACGCGGTGAAGTGAAAACACAGGACAATACACTATCGTCTGCAGCGGGTTTAATTGAGTTTCCATGGTTTGAGAAATATGAAATTTAAAAGCCTTGAAAGATGGAAGAACCTCAGCAGGGAAGAAGAAGAGCCAATTTCATTGAGCCTCTCTTCTTATGAGTAAGGATGGAAGTGAGGAGCGCTCTAAGAATAATAAAAAATATCGCCGAAATACTTTTTTGGTCAAATTAAAAATATGCGATTTGAATGTACAGTAGCTTGTGTTTTGAATTTGGAATTAGTTAGCTAGGTGCCAGACTGGCAGCGCGACCTAGCTACCTGCGCCTACTACCTACCAAGGATGATGAGACTACACAAGGTTGACCCAGGGAGCGGGGCCAAGCTGCGGTGCACCATGGGTAATGAGGCGTGTGACGTCACTCAATTCAAGTACGGTAATACGCAGCTGTTTTAGATTGGTCTTTCCATATTCTCAGTTGGGCCTCCAGAGTGTCTCACAATCTTTAGAGTTCCACAAAAATGCGTATCAAAGCATTTATGAACTTTTTCAGCTTCTTGAGGGATAAAATTTTATCATTATTATTTCGGAGAGTGTCTGTAAAATGTGGCCCTAAGCTGTGCCGTGCGTACGTGTCGTTAGCCGATCCTCCTTTCTTAATCGTGAAAACTACCGCATCATTGGCAAAAATTATGGATTTAACATTCACCAGTTTCAAAAACAGAGTCCTGAACGACAGTTTAGGAGTGTAAAATACTCCTAGGTAGTTTTTTTCCAAGATAGTTAACTCGAATCGGACGCGACACTTAATTGTACTGCTGTAAAGCGCGCAGCGTATAAGGAGCTGATGTTTTTTTTCTAATTTTACCGAGCAATTGTATGGTTTCGGCGTATTATGTATAGACTTTTGCTCTCACATTACTTAGCCGGAAGGACAGTACTTTCTTCCTCCGATGCTTTAATGTTTTCCAAACAAATCTTGGTTAAACGTTTTTCTAACCAGGCATTTATTCATACGCATCTGAACTATTTTTTTGTTGCAGCGGTTCGCAGATGTAGAGGATAGCAGGTCATTGGCAGAAGACAAGAATAAATCGAAAACATGAAGGTTCTCAGTCATATGATTCCATCTTCAGATTGCCATATTACTTTCGATAAAACTCACTTGATTGATTGCATTTTAAAGACGATAAACTTGACTCCAATAGTGCTTCTGACACATGCTGGTATTTGCCGGGTTCAATTTATGTGCTCTTTTAATGACCTTTTAGCCAACGTTCTTTCAAAATTTTATCCTTCAGAAAGCTAAAAAAAAGTTCGTAGATGCTTTGATACTTATTTTGTGCAACTATAAAGATTGTAGGACATGTGGGACACTCTGGAAGCCCAAATGAAATGATGGAGAAACAATGTAAAACAGCTGCGTATTGCCATACTTGAATTTTGTGACGTCACAAGCCTCATTACCAATGGTGCACTGCAGCTGGGCCCCGCCCCGTATGTCAACCTTGTGTAGTCTCGTCATCCTTGGCCACCTACTCTGCTCTCGTCGGATACTAAGTTCTTCCAGCCTCTCTTTTGTTGAAATAAACAGAAGATTGAAGACTTCTTCGGACTCCAATCCTTCAAATTTTGAACCAATCACAATATAGGACATTAATGAAGGCTTTCTGTAGCAATCCAAGTAGCTTTGCAACATATGACTGGTGTAGACATCGATATCGGTGGAGTAGCTATTAAATAGACTGTCTTGCTTCAAATTTATTCCATTGACTTTCAGTTAGCAATAACTTCGTGTACAAATTTCACTACTTGAACGCATTTCCATCCGATGATTCTTAAACTCTCTTCGGCTGATGCAATGTGCATCCAATGCACGCTCCATAATCCAGACAATTGTTGGTGCAGCTCTTCGATCACTTCCAGTAGATTACGTTAGAATAAGGGAAAAACGCAGCAACAAATTCAATTTGAAGACAGCCAGGCGCTGTGCCTGGCCCCGGATGCATCGGCTCCTTCTGCTTTACTATAGTGTCTTATGGTTTCAGCGTGTATTTTCTCGATTTCAGCCAGGTTTTGTGTCTACCATTACAGCTTCCCCTTGCTTTAGCTTTCCTTAGTTTATAATAACCTTAGCCAGTTTTTCTCTATTTCAGTTAAATATTATACCAGCAAAAAGAGCCTTTATTACTCCTGTTTTCCAATGTAAAATTGCCGATTTCAGCCAGGTTTCATGCCTATTAATATAGGCCTTCCTTGTCTCGGCATTTTTTATTTTCTTAGGCTTCAGCTAGTATTTTTTATAACTTTGGCCCGACTCTATGTCAACCAATAGAAACATTCCTTCTTTGAGATTCCACCCGGCCAGCATTTCTTTCCACTTAGGACAAGGCTGTAGAGCCACGACCCCTCGAGGTATTCACTGTCCAGGGTTTCAGGGTTTCTGCCACTGTATTTTCCTACGGGTTTGTCTAGACTGCAATATAAAAAATATATGCAGACCTACATTGCTTGTATCCCCTTCAATCATATTTTAGGATTTCAGCTTGTGGCTTCTTCGAGTTTCGCCCAGCCTCTGTGTCTAGCACATAGCGGCCATCCTGGCCTCTGTTTCCCTTTAGTTTCTTGAGGTTTCCCTCAGTTTTCCCTCTTGGCCAGTGCGTTTGAAGAAGAAGTCGGCGTCGACGACAGCTCCTTTCCCTCCAACGACTTTACTGAGGCGAAGGGACGACAATTCACTTGGTCCACCAAACATCAATAGAAAACGGCCGGACAGAAAATATGTGATGTTGTGATGCAGAACGAGAGAGAGAGAGTGGCCTGTTGGAAATAGCGTGATGTACGATGCCACCGAGATATTGGGGCGCAGAACTGAACCGATCTTTTTCAGAAGGACAGAATGGCCTGTTGGAAACAGCGCGATGTACAGTACGGTGCAGAAAAATTGTGATACAAAACTGAAATGCATGAACCGGGCGTAAAGGGAGATTGTCTGTCTCAAATAGG
The DNA here is from genome assembly GCA_001587735.2 of Parhyale hawaiensis. Lineage (NCBI taxonomy): Eukaryota > Metazoa > Arthropoda > Malacostraca > Amphipoda > Hyalidae > Parhyale > Parhyale hawaiensis. The sequence goes on from LQNS02278070.1 coordinate 14,060,849, forward strand.
GTGGTGTACCAAGCAGTCAGTGATTTTGACACGAAATAGAAATGACCCCAGACCCAATAACGAAAGAGTAGTCGGTTAAAATAACGGGAAGGGGCATCGAGGAAGCAGAAAGATATCGCTGAAATAAAACATAGACAACACTTGCACAGTCTGCTAGAAAGTCTACAATGTACAGGACGTAACGTTTTTTTTTTTTTTCTAGAAACACAAGACCCAGACCAAGGAACAACCATGTAAAAAATATAAAGTAGAGAGGTAGAAGGGAAGAAAAGTACGGTTATTTCCCACTTAAGTGGACGTCTCCCTTTTTTTGCTATTTCAGCTTAATCGACTGATTATGTTCATCTGTTGTTCTGCGCATGGACTCGTCTTATGTACGTTTGGGGCTTGGGCTCCACAGCTGGTGCAACGATGTTCTTTAATGTATATCGGTATACATACCAGTGAACCTTGTGTTGTGATGTTCTTAACAAAGAGGTTATTACGATATTGATTATGATTATTTCTACTAGGGAGCCTTGTCGTCAAGACGAGGGCATCAAATGAGCTTTGGTGTCATGCCTTCTAGCTACAAAAAAAAAAAAAACAGATAAATCAAAATTCGCAGATATTAAGTAGAAATGGTATCATAGCACAGACTGGTATATCAACCAAGTTAGGTATTTAAAATTTAAAAATCGGCTCTAGAATCCACTTTCCATAAATAGAATCAGCCCCGAGCGAAGATTTGCACAAAGAAAGAAGGCCGAGGAGAATTGAGAGAAAACACAGCAAACAAAATCCAATTAAAGTGACACCTTTGCGCTGCGAGAAAAAACAGGTAATGCTCATGTACAAAGTGCACTGCACCATTTGCAGAACAGAAGACTTTGATTTTCCAAGATTAAGAGGAAGACGTCAAGTAGCGCATGATACTCGAGCTTGTTCGGGAAACTTATTTGTTGTTAACTAAGGCCGGGATTTCTCTCTATCTCTTTCCCCTGGCGTTCTGCAGATGATTTTTCTGACATCGTATCATCGTTTAGATAGTGGGGAAAAGATCTATCAAGAGCAAGAAGTTAACCAACAAACTGTGTATTAGATCATGCATCATTAATCTCCTTACAGTGATAATAACCACAGACGGTAATTTCATCAGCATCTTCGAGATAAAATATGCGACGAAATGACGTCACAATTTATTGCGTGCCATTAAATTGTATGGTCGTGTCCAAGACACCATGTCTCCAGCCGCCCGTGGAACGGTTTATTTACGATGCGTCTGTTCTCTTTTACTGCCTATGTCTGTGATTATTACTGACCCTCCGTCAAGGCGGGTCCACACGTCATCCATCTCAATTCGTTCACTCAAACCGGCGGACGCTGAGAGGTGGCCGAGTTGCTGGAAGCAGTCGGGGCGAGCGTGCGGGACTGAAAGATGAAGCATGTCCGTTTTTTGAACGCGCTGTGTCATTCAAGCTCAGTAAACAAAACCTTTAATGCTTACTGAAGTTATCTTCTGTAGTGTTCACAAACCATGCACAAAAAATCGATACGTACTGTTTTTCATCGTGAATTTAATGAATAGAATCTCAATAATCTTGGATAACAATAGAAAGACCGAAAATGCTCTAAGAACACGGATGCCATGTTTGTTTTTGTAACCCAACTGATTGCTGTGTGTTGATTTTACTTCTATCGCCTTATCAGGCTATAGATTTTCTAGAAATAGGCTGTTCCACCTGAAATCAGGCTGCGAGACTATGGCCGGGATGCACCATCGTCGTTCACAACGATTGCGCATTCAAGTAAGCTTTGCTGCGCGCGCCGCCACTAAAGTAAATACTACCTAGGTTAACCTAACCTAACCTACCCTTACCTGACCTAACTTAACCTCCTTACCTAACCTTTTAACCTAACTTTATCTAACCTAAGCCAACCTAACCTTTCTAACCTTACCTAACGTTACCTAACGTCACCTAACGTTACCTAAAATAACCTTACCTTACCTAACCTAGCTTAATTAGCGATACAGCGAGCAGCGTGGCGCACCAACTTGAACGCCGCTCACACGCACAGAATTTGCGTACACCAACACGCACAAAAATTCGTCGTGAACGACGATAGCGTGGCTGGAATACGAATGTATCTTCAAATAGACGTAAAACTCAAAGAAAAATGTAAAAAAAACTATGTCATAACTGACCGCGCACCGCTATCCATTTGAACGCGAGAGGCTTCTACGTGTGGACCGGGACAAAATAGTTGAAACCTTAATAGCGGAATAACTATATAAATTTTACTTAGGAGTAAGCACTCGCGCTAGTCTACAAAGGCCGCAAGTTCCAATTTACTGCGTCCCTGCGTCCATTTTCCTCCTGTAGCTGGTATTGTCAGTGCCATTATCTATTTTTTTTATATGTAACATTCAAATACCTCACGGGCAGGCAAACTCTAACAGACAGTTCGGTAGCTTCAAAAGTACAACTGCGTAGCTTCCGACGAACCTGAACTTTTGAAATCGACCAAATTGTCTGCCAAAGTTTTTCTGCCCTTGAGTTGCTTGATGGTTATAGATGAAGTGGACTAATTAATGAAACTTTTCTAAGTAAATGCACTCAAAGCAGCATCACTACTACGGTAAATGGAAAGCCTCAGTTTCTCCAATTTACTGTGATCACTACACACATACAAACAAAAAAACTACACACATGGAACCATTTGATTTTCGTCCTCCTTTTAGAGCACCTTTTGGGTCCAGCGAGCTGATGAGTACAGGAGCGCTTTTAGTGACCTGTCTAAACTTTTCCGTCGCCTATTAGTACAGTAATGTTTTTTAACCATTGTTTTAACTAAGCCTTGTATATTAGAAAAAGAATACTCAATTAAGATTCATTCTACTCACCGCCAATATTAACACATTCTTCATAAATTCAAATTCATTTCCAATGATTCACTACTGCATGCATGTAAGGGAAAACACAACCGTAAAAATCTCCCCATTTACCGCCACACATTCCCACACATCCTCAAAAAGCCTATTTCATTTCCCAACTTTTACTGTTACAAGTTTGAAATGTGCAGCATATAGCAAAAATTCTAAAAATTCTTCGTATTCACCGTCACATATCCCACAGCCTCGATAATGCTTACCTGCTACATTTCCCAACGTTCACTGCTGCTAAATAAAAAAAATTGACAAAAAATCCTTTCTTTCAACGCAAGTTATTCCCATTTTCTCAATTTAAGGTCAGCCTCATTTCCTCACAATCAATGCTACATTTTCTAATATTTCTTTGAAATCGAGCTATGTTTTTAATAGACTCATCGCTTTTTATCCTAACAGCTCCTAATTACTTATTGATCCCCATAGCCAAATATTCTCAAATATCCGATTTTGTTTCCTTCGTTCAGCAGCACGTTCTCTAAAAATCAGACGATGTTATCCAAAATGCATAATCAAGTATCTCCATATCCTCAAAATCTCTCTTTTTTTATCATGTTCACCCTTTCTACAAAATTTTAATTTATTTCTCTACATTCTCTGCCACATATCACAACAATCTAGAAAAATCCTAATTTCTCCTCATATTCAACGTTTCCTTACCCATTCCAACATCTTGAAAAACCCCTGCATACGTACGTGCTTCTCCTCATAAATGAGCACGTCTTTACAGTGTCAAAACCCGTTAAGATGTTTTTTAACACTCACCATCACATATCGTATCATTCCAAAAAGCTGCGGGTACATTTCCCCAATATTGATTGCCAATCTAAAAATAAAAAATCGTATTTACCAACGCAAGTTCTCCAAAATCCCACTTTAGTAATCAAAGTGCATTGTTATTTTTTAACAATTTGACCTTGTCTCTCCATGTTCAAAGTTATTTTTCATAAACTTGAATGGGTTCTCCACGTTCAAAGTCAACTCCAAATTTTCAGTCATGTTCTTCAAAGTCAACTTCACTCGATTATGTTTCTCTAATTTCATTGTTTTTTTTTTTCAAAAATCCGACCTAGTTTCTCCACATTCAGCCATATTTTCCAGAAATCTGAACACGTTTCTCCACGTTCAACGTCACTCACCAAACGGCCGACCTTGTTTCCCCGCTTTCACCACCGACAAAGTCACCCCCTCATCTGAGCTAAATTTACCATAAAATGCCTCAAAAACTTCTTCATTTCTTTATCAAGATTGGCCGGCGGCCAACTGTGCCAGTTGGCATAAAAAACAAATTGGATCGCCTATCGGAACTTAATTTGGGCACATCTAAGACGGAATTTTGTCATCGCAGGATAAACGAGCGGATGATTTGGATCGAGATCCGCGACTTCTCTGGGTCAGATGTGTCCGATAATAATTCTCAAGAGCTTTCGACTTGGGATTCGTATCGACAAAAACAAACTCGGGGGAGTCGCGACTTTCCAGATAATCATCGAGACCAAAGCCAACTTTTTGCATAGAATTTTTTTCTTTGCTCGATTCGAGGTATTTGGGATAATCATCGAGCCTAATGGCCAACTTGTTAGTTAGAAAACTTTCCGCTGGAATCGAGGTATTTAACATAACCACAGAAACTCCTAGCTAACCTTTTACATCAAAAAGACATTCAACTGGAATTGAGTTGCACTAAACCTAACTGGCAAGTAAATGCGTATCATTCCAAGAAGCTGCGGGTACGGTTTCCCCAATGTTGATCGTCAATCACCAAAAACAATCATAATAACTTGAAGAAGTCACTGGTAATGCACTGCTAGCAGAACATATAATTACATACAATGCTGCCAACTAATTAACAACCAATAAAAGAATCAGTTACAGATAACGTAAATTCACTACAATATTACTGAAACCACATAAATCTAAACAAGCTAATAAACGAAATTCGAAAATTTTGAACAGAAAAATTGATAATCGTTATTATTTTACGTATTACATAAATAAAAGTTTTCACTGAATCAATTATTTAACAAACATAAGCGAAAATAAGTAGTAACCCCATAATTTACTCGAGCGATTCATTTTGTAATAAAATGACCATTGGAATTTGACCCGTAGTACCTTCTTAAATAATCTGAGCTAATACTGTAGTTCTGCCGTCGGCTAAGAAAACTATTGTTTATGATTTAGAAATTTCTGATGCACCCAACTTCTTTAGAGATTAATGATGCACCTAACTTGGTTAGACTGAATAAAGTAGTAGCCTCAAATTCTGTGATTTTGATGAATTATTTCAATATTTTTGCTCTTGGAAACGTTTTGCGTCGGAACAACAAACCGAAAGCTTTGGTTTATAAACCCTGGTTTTTGCAGATACTCACTCATTGCCAAACTAACGATGGACAATCGGAGACATCCAAGCTTAGAGCGAATGTATTAATCAGTTATTCGTCCATACATATATATATATATTAACAGACGCAAACAGTGAAAAATTCTTCTTCACCTTTATATTAATAAATGGAGTGACCTGAAATAAATATAATAAATAATTACACGAATTATGGACTAAACCAGTATTAAACGAAATTATATTTGCTAAATTGAGTAAGTGAAACATACGAAGGTGGGGCAGATCAAGTTACATATGTTGAAATTACAGAGTTGCCCCAAGTGAAGGTAAGAATATAACGCAAGTTACCAACATAGATATTAATATGGCAAGTAAACTGAATCTCATCCGGTCACTACAAGTATACAAAAATCTTGACTGTCTCCTCAACCCATCCTTAACAATATTGTCGGCGGCCTCAGAAGCTGAAGCCCTCAATTTCCTTAAGGGACGGCCCAGTATCATGTTCATCATGGATTTACCCATGACTTGAAGGCGTAAAAACCTTGAAAATTCAAGCAGCGACTTCAGTCATACGAAATTCAACAATAACTAGCGAAAGTTAAAATCGTGTTATTGAAATAAAATTTACTCTGTACTAAATGAACGCACTACCAACTCATAAGAGAGACTATTTATACTGTATTCTACTCATTTCTGAAAGAACTAGGAGTTTTGTGCCACCGTTTTCTTAGCTAGACAGACATTGTGCGTTACGTAAAAGAAGGTATGACTACTTGTGAATATTTGCCAGTTCAGCAGAACACTTATTATTACAGTATGGCGTAATCAGATAGGCGGCACTAAGATACCAAAGTTTACCTACAAAACTCTAAGTATCACCAAGAAGATTGAAAAATTTCGTCGAAGCCTAGTTAAATATGTACTTCTAACTGAGACTAACTAATTACATACAGTGCTGGTCGAAAGAGCTTGTGCTTATTTGGAAGTGGCAATTTGCGTTATAAACGGCAGCAAAGAGGAGGTGGAGTTATGGTTTGGGCTGGAATCCTCTGTGATAAAAGTTTGGACTTTTTCTTGTTCCAGAGATGGCCTCAAAATAAATTCTGATAAAAA